>JAZKJV010005903.1:0-411394 GCA_037367405.1 Ottelia alismoides | reverse complement strand
TGTTCCTTGCACACAGAAATGACTTGCAAAGGGAAGAGAAGACTCAGGGGCTTTGCTCCGGTCGGGTTATTGCTTGCTAAGGAGGAGAGAATCATGGGGGGAATGGAGTTTGACTCCCGGCAGCTATGGAGGACTGGAGTCTCATCCTCAATCTTAACCTGAGGGTCGAATCTAAGGGGATCAGGATGCGGTGTGAGATGGAGGGTGACGTGTAGGTTCGATCGGAACGGATGGAAGGTGAGACGAGGCACCGATCAAATGGTCGGAGCAGGTGGACGTGCGGCGGAGCGAAATGAAAGATGGAATCGAACTGGAAACGCGGGGCGAATGGGCAGTACTTGAGGGCCTGAATGAACTCAGGAACTCCCGACAAAGATGGGAGTCAGGGTTGTGGCTTCGACTTGCTGCGGAAGGTGTGGAGGCTAGACGTGGCAGCGCTCGCCGGCCACGTAGCCGAGTTGCTGCTTTAAGCACCAAAACTTGATCCGAAGAGCTCCTCCGGTTGTTGTCACTCCACTAAAGATTCCTAGGGATGATAGAAGGGGCGAGGCACAAGCTACCTACAATGGAGGCGGAAGAGGATACTATATTGGGTTCCTAGGGTGGAGGAAGAATTAAGAGCAAGCGCGCAACCTAGGAAGATCCGTGCCTTCCTAGGTATCCGCGAGGGCCGTTGATCCTAGGAGAAGGTTCAGGTGAAGATTCGGGTCAAGAGGAGGCCTGACCCAACCAGGAAAAAAGGGAGAAAATGCTCCGGCGAACGGAGTCGGGTCGGGTCAAGCCTGGAAGAGGGCGTTGACCCGCAATCAACATTTGATCTCGACCAATAAAAAAAGGGAATTACAAACTATTTATAAAATCAATAAAAAATATTAAATGACTTCAAAATAAAAAGAGTATAAAATAAGAAATGTTTATTAATTTTCAAACTATTTTTCTGTGATTTTAATTATTTTTATGAAAATAAATTAGTATATATACAATATATGTTGTTATATACATTTATAATATACCTATGTATTTTGTATAATTATTTAATTTTGTTATTTTACATGAATAATGTAATTTTGTATTTTATTTATTTTCAACATGTTTTTAGGGGTACAAAATAATTTTTTAATTTGTATTATTTATTTACAGGTATAGAAGAAATAGGGTGTGAGACATATATACATGTATTTTGCACAAGTGAGAAAGGATTTTATTTTTATTTTTCTGATTTTATTTTATTTTTTTATTTTTAGGACTATATACAAGGAGGTAGAAAGAATATTTTATTTTTATTATCAAACTAATTATTTATACATATAGGTAATATGTACAACATAGAGTAGGCCCTATCTCTCTCTACTTATTTTCTTTGGCGATTAGGTCAAGGCTTGACCTTCTCTTGTGGTTCGAGTCACTCTATATTTATTCTAAATACCTCCTTCCTTTTTCCTTTTCCTTTATTCCTTTATTTTTGCACAAATGAATGCTAATTACACAGTATTAACAGATGCATGCATAATGACAACTTATTGTATTTACACATATTTACATAATGATTTGCCAAGATAATTAGCTAAAATAAAAGAACAAAGAGTGAGAATCGGAGATTCATCATACATCAAAGCATCAGCCTCGCAAAAACAGACACAACAGATCAAAGAAACACATATTAACCATGGCTATTGTGAATGTGATTAGTGACCTCCCAACAAAGAAAAAGTCAAGGGAGCACCTTTAATTAGATATGGGATATTTGATCAAATCTTCAAGCGAAATTTGCTTGATAACAGTTCCTCCATTAACCC
This sequence comes from Ottelia alismoides, assembly GCA_037367405.1. Classification (NCBI taxonomy): domain Eukaryota; kingdom Viridiplantae; phylum Streptophyta; class Magnoliopsida; order Alismatales; family Hydrocharitaceae; genus Ottelia; species Ottelia alismoides. The sequence continues at coordinate 409,598 of JAZKJV010005903.1, read as the reverse complement.
CATCCCCTTTTCATTGCTACAAGAATTCGGAATGGGTCCACTTAAACCCACATACATAATCATTTGGTTTGCTTATCGATCCATCAAGCAACCTAGATGTTTATTGGAAGACGTTATCGTAACTATGGAGGGCATGAAATTCCCATTGGACTTCATTATCCTGGACATGGATTCCCCTGCATCGTTACTCTAGACTCCGATTATTCTTGATCTGTTGTTCATTCACACAATTGAATAAGTAGTTGATTATGGGTTTTGAAAGATCACGTTCTGCTCATGTAGTGAGAAAGTCACACGGGATATGACCACCGAGCAAAGTGCAAGAGCACATCTGAAAGAAAAGAGAAAGAATCGAATACGGAGGACTCTGGTATTGTTGAACAAATTAGAGAACCATGTTTTTCACTTGATGATACTGAAACCCAAGAAATCATCTTCCTAGAGGAGGACTTGAAAGCATAGTTAGTGATTGTTGTTGATAGGGAGATTGATAAGGAGCTGATAGAATTGTTTGAAGAAGATTAATGCCAAACCGAATAAGAAGAAGTCATTGAAGATAATATTTTGTACATTATTATCTAAGTGGCAGAGGAGGACATCACCTCTTTATTGTCAGCACATCATACACCGGCAACCGGTTCAATTTTAGAAGTGTCTGAGAGGATGACTCCAATTTACCAGAATTAAAGACACTTCCAGCATATCTAAAGTATGCTTTCCTTGCGAATGAGCCAAATATGTATCAATCATCATCAGTAGCAGATTGACCATGGATCAGGAATCTCTTTTTCTAGAGATTCTAGGAAAAAACCCTTAAGGCTCTTTATTGGAATGTTTCAGATCTCCGAGGGATAAATTCGACCTCGTGTTCACACCATACCGACCACTGAATTCCAGCAAAGATTAAACCCTAATATTTGTGACATAGTCATGAAAGAGATAATGAAATGGTATGAGGTAGCCTTTGTTTATCCTAGCTTTGACTCGAAATGGGTTCGTCCATTGTACGTGGTTCTGAAGAAATTGGGATTATGATGGTTACAAATGACCACGCATAGGAGATCTCTACTCAAGTACCTACATCATGGCATGTTTGTGTTGATTATTGGCACCTAAATTCAACGACCAAGAAGGATCACTTTCCTCTACCTTTTATTGATCAAGTTCTTGAAAGGTTGGCAGGGAAAGAGTTCTTTTGCTTCTTGGATAGGTACTCCGGGTACAACCAAGTGGCAATCGCTCTTGAGGATCAAGAGAAGATGACTTTCACCTATACATTTGGCACATATGCTTTCAAGCGGATGCCCTTTGGATTATGTAACATGCCCGCTACATTCTAAAGGTTTACGCTGACCATTTTTGCCGACATGGTGTGTAAATTTCTTGAGGCCTTTATGGACTATTTCTTAGTCTATGGTAACAGTTTTGATGCTTGTCTTGCTAATCTAGTCCAAGTGCTTAAGAGATGTTGTGAAGTCAATCGTGTTCTTTCATGGGAAAAGAGTCGCTTCATGGTAACAGAAGGAATTGTGCTGGGCCATGTCATCAATAAATGAGGATGGAGGTCAATATGGCGAAGGTGGATGTAATTGCGAAACTTGAGCCACCTCGTATAGTAAAGAATGTGAGGTCATTTCTGGGGCATGCCGGTTTTTATAGAAGATTAATCAAGGATTTTAGCAAGATTGCCCGACCTCTTACAGAATTGCTAGTGAAGGAGACCGATTTCATTGTTGATTAGAATGTTCTCCAGGCCTTTACTTGGTTTAAAGAAATTGTCACTCAAGCACCTGTCCTACAACCACTTGATTGGTCTCTTCCATTCGAGATCATGATGGGTGCATCTGATTTTGCCATTGGGGCTATGTTTTTAAAACATCATGAATGATAGCCCTATGCCAATAACTATGCCAGCAGAGCATTAGACGAAGCACAGAAGAACTATACAATTATAGAGAAAGAGATGCTGGCAGTTGTTTTAACCCTTGAGAAGTTTAGATCCTATCTTCTCGATTCCAAAATAATTGTTTATATTAACCACTCTGCTATCTGGTACCTACAACTGAAGAAGGATGCCAAGTTACACCTACTCAGATGGATCCTTCTCCTCTAGGAATTTGATTTGGATATTAGAGATAAACCCGGAGTTAAGAATGTAGTAGCAGACCATTATTCATAGTTCAATGTATATAGACTCCGTTGAGCAGGGTGTCGATCAATGAAACCTTTTCTAATGAATCTATTCTCAATGTTTCTTCTCTCCCTTAGTATGCTAATATTGCGAACTATCTCATTTTTGAGAAAGATCCACAATATTGGACAAGAGTAAAGAAGGATAATTTTTTGTCTGATATTCATTTCTACAAGTGGGAATATCGATACCTTTTCAAGGAAGGTACATATTGCATTTGGCATCAGTGCATTCCTCATGAGGAGTACACCAGTGTCCTCGAGCATTGTCATAAGCTTAAGTCTGGAGGACACCATTTTGTAAGCAGAACATCAACATAAGTATTGTAGTATGGACTTTAGTGGCCTACACTATTCAAGGATGTTGTATCAAATGTTAATGGTTGCATCAATTGTCATAAAATGGGAGGAACCTGTAGTTCCAAAGATTTAATGCCACTCAAGTTCATTCAGATTTTCGATATTTTTGATGCTTGGGGTATTGACTTTATGGGCCCATTTCCTAACAGTTAAGGATTTGAAGACATCCTACTTAATATTGATTACACGAGTCTTTAGGTGAAGGATATTCTAGTTTGATCCACTGATAATCATACCATTTGTCGCTTTCTCAAGGACAACATCAATTCGTGGTTCGTGATTCCTAAGGTTCTCATTTCTGATGGGGGTAGCCATTTCATTAACAAATAAGTTAAGAAACTTGTGAAGGAGTACGATATCATCGTGTCACATCTCCTTACCACCCACAATCTAATGGCTTGGTCGAGTTATCTAATAGGGAGATCAAGACTATTCTGTGGATAGGAAGAACTGGTCTCAACTTCTTGATTCTGTATAATGGTCTTATCGAACTGCCTACAACTCTCTTTTTGGTATGTCTCCCTATCAACTAGTTTATGGAAAGGCATGCCGTCTGCCAGTGGAATTAATTCTTAAATCTTTATGAGCATAGAATATTTGCAATTTAAACTCACAAACTGGTGGTAAGAATTGAAAGATCGATCTAAACAAACTCCAAGAATTCAAAGACTACGCCAACGATAACAACATGGTGTACAAGGAGAAAGTCAATTGCTGGCATGACAAGCATGAACTACTTTCATTATTCTAGTTATATTTGTTCCAGTTTGGACCTTGCTTTGACTCTTGGAAGTCCCATAAAGCACCCGATGGAGGATGAAGCGGAACAAAGAAAGGTAGTTCCGAGTGGCGAATGAAAAGAAAGACTTTCGAACCTAGCCAAAAGGTGTGGTTATTCAATACGAGATTGAAGATATTCCTAGGCAAATTGAAGAGTAAATGGAAAGGGCCATTCCTAGTAAGAACAGTGTGTGATAACGGAAGCATAATGATATCTAAATTGTCATTTAACGCACAACTATTTGTGATCAACGGACAATTGCTGAAGCCGTATCTAGATCATGATACATTCATGTCCATTATCGATTCAATTACTGCAAATTTGAATCCAAGATGCAGCATCAGAAGATTCAGACAATGCATCAAAAAATATTTTTGATTAATTCTTTCTTTTTCATTCTTTTTCATTTCTTTCTTTTTCGTTCCTTTTCAATTCTTTCATTCTTCCGTTATTTCATTAATCCAATTCATCTTTTTTATACTGAGCATGACTAGATCCTAAGTATAGGGGGGATGAGTGCACTGATTTATTCTTCATTAATCTCTCGCTTGTCTTCTAATTTGTTGACATTCTTTTCTATACTTAAGGATAATTTACTATAAGTATAGAGGGAGACAAGTCGTATCGCTGAGTTTTTGTAAATTCTAATCCTTGATCATCCCTACATTGTGTACTGTCTATTATACATAGGATTAGTTAATCTTATGTATAGGGGGACGTTCGACTTCTTAGTATTTTATTTCAATCATTGTAGCCTAGAATTTTCCATACTTAGAATGAGTTATATCTTCCTTTATTACTCTTTGATCAATATGAGGATATAGTTCGAGCTAAGTATGTGGGGTCATATATATGTATATATGCGTTATCCATAACTCATGCTTTCTATATTTTAAATAATTATGGCTAATATATACTACATTGGGTAAGGATTTACGAGTAAATTCAATAAAGAATAAAGTCATCTAAATATATGTAAAAACATTTTGAAAAAAATTATTTGTAAAAATAGGTTTGAAACTATTTTGTAAATAATTTGGAAAATGATTGTAAAATATTCTGAAAAATCATTGAAAAACCTTTAAAAAATCGTTGTAAAATATTTCTAAACTATTTGAAAAATAATCTCTTTGTTAAATATTTAAGAAAAGTTTGTAAAACTTGTTTCTAAAATTTTTTGAAAAATCCTTTGTAAAAGTATTTGGAAAACAAGCTTTCAAAAAGTTTGACAAATGTTTGCAAAAATGTTTTCAAATTAATTTGAAAACCTTGTAGATAATATCCTCACAAAAATCCTTTAAATAAAACTCGTACATATATGTACCAATTTCTTTATATACTTGTATAAAAACCTATAATTAACTTGTATAAAATTCTTTGTTCATATGTGTAAAATCTTGAAGAATACTTGTGAATTCATTTAATCCACCAACTCCTTTTCAAACTTCGCATAAAAATTTACAAAAAATCTCTAAATTTTGAAAATGTTTTCAAAACTCCACAAAAAATACAATTTTTTTTAAAATTCTATAAAAATTAAAAACCATAAAAATATTTCACAAAATTATTTTCTACATTGAATAAGTACTTTCTGAATGATTTTAAAAATTGAGTAAGTCTAAATAAAATCAGAAGATTGGAGCTTGTTCTAGACCTTAATCCACTTAATTTCATAGGAACCTCATAGGAGCTGGACTTAAGACTTTTCCAGTCAATGAAACTTAATTCTTTAATTAAGTCCAATAGACTATGTTTAAATGTCATCATGACAACCTAAGTAGTGTATTTCAAAGCACACATATGACTCTGGCTAACAATGACCTAACTTGGACAAACACTCTGCACTTAACTCAACTCCGAGAAGGTGGTGACGTCAATATTCTTTGGCTTGAGAAGCACACGTGTGGAAACATACGTCGCCCCAATAGGTGGCTAGTGCCCCCAACCCAATCTACTGTCATGGAGTCTAAAGACAAGACGTTGTGGGTTGAAATAAAGCTTAAAAAGAGCGATAATCTAGTGGCTCAAGAAGAAAAATTCCTTATGAAAATGCTATCATATATAGAATTAATAATTGTTTATGAAATAAAGACCAAAAAAACAGGTAGGAAAAAGTCAATGAAAAATAAATCCCGTCGGAGTATGTATCAATAATCAAGGTATTATTCTTCAAAGTCAAAATCTCAAGGTTTCCTACAGCTGGAGACTTGGATACACTATCCAAACTCCAAAGGATATATGACTACACTGGTCACAATCCATTCTTCTCTCTACCCATTCTTCTTGAGTCAGTTGTACTTGAATTTGGATGGAAATACACCAATTCTTGAGGAAAGAGTGCTAGAATGGGGAATTAAGGTTATCTTTTTAAGGGAGACTGTTTCTTGCAATTTCTGACGAGAAGAGCTACATTCACATACACTATACAAGTGAGACTCATAGTCATAAGGTTTGCATATGAAAGGACTTATTTTGACTTGACTATTGAGATGACCTAAATACCAGATTGTGGAACTTGAGTGGTGTTAAGTTTTACATCTTATTCCCAATAAGGATTTGAACAAACTGACAATTCAAAGGTCTTAACTAATCTCTAAACTTTGATTTTGTGAAGATAAGTTTAAAAGTTATAATAATTTTAAGTTCTTCATTTCCCTTCTCTTTATTTTCTCTTTTGCATCACGTATTCTTCTAATAAGTGTTTGCTTGGGACTAGCGAGGATAAGTATATGTGGTGATGAATAGCCATTCGTCTACCTTTATTATTCTATTTTGTCTTTAAATCTCTATATAACACCATTAAATATCACTAACTTACACAAATTAACATTCAATATTCGTCTGTATATAGAATGGAATTATCTGTATTTAAGAATAAAGAAAAGAAAAGGAAAATAAATGATGCGTCATTTATGCTGAATGACCCAAAATCCTAAGATCAAGTTAGTATTAATTTGGTCGACCTGGAATAAAGTAGGAGGAAATAAGGGCCAAAACAATGCACATAAACCCTAATTATATGAACTGAATATAATTATTTTTACACTAATTTATTCTTTACATTATATGCCTCAAATAATTAAACGTTCAAAATGAAACTTGTACATAAAAGTGTATAAAAAAATTACAAAAATAATAGAACATTACAAAAATAATTGCCAATAAAAATACTACATAGTGCAACTAGGACACACAAATTAAAAAGTTATAAACCCAAACTTCACGTACCAATATCTACTCGATACAAACTCAAATTGAACCAAACTCATCTCCGTTGCATTTCAAATTAAACTATCTATCTAATGAAGTTGGTTTCTTAAAAAATGGAGTTAAAATACAAAAGCCAGTTTTCTAGGGTGATATTGTACCGTGTATCTGTATATAATATTCTTATATTTTATCCTTTGTATATTTGACTTCTTTACATTTTTAAATAGTTGTATATATTATATAATACATGTTAAAAATATAAACATAGATTAAAAAGCAAACAAAATACCAAAATAAATACTAAAGTAAAATATATAGGTATACTATACCTGTAATGTATGTATATGTATTTATGTATACAATGTAAATAAAATCACAAATAAAATAAAAATATTTAAATATGTATTTAATAATATTATAAATATATAAAATATGTAAATATAATATTATGTATATAAAATATAATATAATACATAAAATACATGTATATATACTTATAATATACATGTAAAAATTAACATCTCACAAATAAAGTTGTAAAAATAAATACGAATCATATAAAAATAGTTTATTAATTCATAAATATTTTTCTTACTTTAATTTTATATAACAAAACTGTTTATTAATTTATTTTGATTTTCTTTGTTTTTCTATAATATTTTGTCTTATTTTGGCTACGTGGCCCAATGGGGCGCTTTTGAGTTTTGACCTCCAAGTCAACACTCCCCCCCACATGGACACCTCTGACTTTTGTCAGAACCTCACGAGACACCCCTCTTCTCCAAATTTTCACTTCACCCTCCTCACCTTCATCTTCCTCGAGACCACCCCTTCACAGCATGCTCCTCTTCCACCTCACACCCTAGCTCCCACCAACCACCGTACAACTTCACGCCATCTTCTTCACAAGATGGTTGGGCACCCTGTGTTTAAATAAACCACCCGCCTCCCTTTTTGATTGTGATCCCCTTTTAGCATTCTGTAACTCCAATCCTATCAGTGCTTGATCTTCATGGTGACAACATGAATCCAACCAATGATTCAGTGTGGAGAAAGAGCAGTGAAGTGGGGTCCACCATCGTCGATTTCAGGAAAAGGTGTCTGCTCCCTAATATTCGATAATGTATGACATGTTTTACTTAGTTTTTACGGTGCATTTTCATTCCTAGGTTCAATCAAGCATTTCATTTCATGTTATGTAGCTTAGTTTTAGTTAAATCTTTAGATTTGTAGTTCATTGGAGCACCGGCTCTGGCCATCTATTTCATTGTGACCCCTTACTGTATCCAACTCCTCTGAGCACCCCATTTTATTTCTCATCACTTCTCCATCAATTCCCTTATACATTTAACCGTACTCTTCAAGAATCGATAAATAAGGTCTCGATTAGTCAGCTTCATCAGAGACCATTATACCACCTCATTTTCAACCTATTTTCTACCTAATAAAGGGCGAAAAACCATCGCCCTTGTCCCCCCAAACTTCATATGCATGTGGATGCTCCCAAGGACCCCTCCTAGAGTTGATTTGAACCAGAACAAAGCTTCCATATGCATCACCTTCATCTCCGACCTCCATGCCTCCATCAATAAGGCATGGACCCATTTGAGTGCACACAAACCACCTCCAACACTCTACTGAGCATCTCAGCATCAAGAGACACCATAGGAGACCGGAGATTTTGCGAATCAAAGCGAAGACCAACGACTGTTCTTCCAAGTTCTTGTTGGGAAGAAACAACCGTATGATTCGAGGGAGAACTCCAGGTCTTCAGCAACCGTTAGATCGAGCCCACTAGCAATTATCAGATCCTCTACAGGATCTAATCAGAGCCGATCATATGTGTAGTGTTATGCACCGTTATGAGCCATCCATCGCATTAGTGGATCAAGATCCACTACCCCTTAGTGCACACTTTAGGGGTAATTTACATTTGACCCCTCTCACTTTTCATTTTGGTATTTGGTAATGTAAATATCACATCATATCTAATAATTGTAGGAATATTTGCAATCAGGACCTCATATTTTTGTAATATTGCATATAATCCTTTCGTCGTATGTGTTGCGATAAATAAGGCATTACAAATATTGCATTTTATCCCCTATAATTCTTAGACCTGTTTTGAAATGCATTTAATGTTTATTGAAATCTCAATTAAGTCCATGTAAGTGTGGCATTTTATTTCCTTGTATTTTATGCATGTTAAATATTTTTATTGCTTTAAAATTTTAGGAAAATTATGTTAAGTGCCTGATATCATGCTTATTCACGCTTGAATTTTATTTGGAATTTTAATTAAAATTTCTATTTTCTAAAATATAAAAAGATGCATTTATTCCCTATCTAAACATAAAAACCCTTAAAAATTATAAAACCTACTCCAAAAATTATAAAAAAATTATATTATATATTATTATATATCACAACATATCCAAAAATCGCTGAAAACTACAAAAGATAAAACTTAATAATCATAAAACATTAAAAACCTCATTAAATTAGTAAACATTATCTAAAATCCAAATATTTTTCTTTCTATTTGTAAATTTTATTTATTATATATATATATTAGATACTAAAAATAGTTAAAGTTAATTTTGAACCTATATCTATTTATTAAAACAAAAATAATCTCAGATAATTGATCTGTTCACTATTTGTATGCTTAATATCTTTAAAACCCCATGAAAATTAGAAAAATTATCTCAAAATAGTTAAAATAGAGAAAAATATAAGAACCACAAAACATTTTATTTTCTGAATTTTAAAACATATTTTAACTTATTTATACATTTAAATATCTATATTATATATATAATATATTACATATAATATCTATATTGTTATCTATAACTTAACATCTTATATTTAAAATAAAAAATAAATAAAAAATTTGCAGAATTATAAAAAATATAATATTTTAAATATAATAAAAAAATGTAAAAATATAAAAATACAAAACAATTAAAAATCCCTAAATATCAAATATAATGAAACCCCACATAAGAATAAGAAAAGTAAGAAAAATAAAAAAATAATTATTAGTAATTAGAAATAATTATTAATAATTTACCTACCTTACCATTTGCTTTCCCGATGTTTGAGACTCTACATACTTGCACCTATACATTTATGTTGTAGAGTTATAAAAAATTTTAGCTCACATTCACTCTGTGTTGAATTATATATCATACATTGTGGGTTGTCTATAGATTAATTACATATATGAGTGGTCAAAACCCTGACTACTGATCCTTCCTCTTTTAGATTAGTACAACTTCTCATCGAAACACAGTTATCAGCTGGCAAGGACCTAATAGTAATTACAAACAAGTTCATAGCTCCATATGCAAATAAACCTCTTTATGTTACACTTGATATTTACTTTACAATACTAATTTGAAATACAAAAATATTGGAGGGTACTGATGAAATATACCCTTCAAGGCATATGCGCGGTGTGTGGCTACTGATCAACGATCAGGGGCGTGCCACGTTTCTTCACTTAGGATTTGGCGATGAGAGTCGTGCAACGATTCACCTTGATTAGATAGTCCATATTTTATTTGGGACATGATATTGATCTAATAGTGCTAAGGCCCTCTCAAAGAACATGGAAGAATACTTTCATGTTCGAGATTCGATTAGTTACTCCACCTCACTCCGGCCACCACACTCATTTCGGTCGGTATCAAAATAATCCAAGAAGTCCTGCGTAACTACAAATGGCTTCAGATAGATCCATACCTCATCACAAGAGTCATGGAAGCTCGTGCGAGAATTGGGCACATGGGACCTTCAAATGGGCTTAACCTTCCTCAAGGCGGTTTTGCAACTATTGGGACCTGCACATGAGTGACAAGGGATTGAGGGTGAAGCTCCTCGACCCAACTTGAAGCTGATTCCAAGGGAATGAGGTGGGGCAATGTGTCTCTGATGAGTGATGCAGGAGGAGACTTTATGGATCGATTTGAGCAAGAACTAGGTGGAAGGGATGCATAGAAAGATGGATACTATTATAGGGAATAAAATGGAGGTGTAGATAATGGATTTCACAGCGTACAAATGGTCGGAGCTTTAGGCTTTCACGAACTATGAATTGAAATTTTTATGCTAAATGAAATGAAAATGATTGAAATAAAATGTGAGGCTACATTAGAAATGAAATTTCAAAATTAAAATGTTACCTAACTTTACCTCAATAGGCCTGGAATGACCTAGAAGCGTCATCGCCAGAGTTAAGCTCCAAATGCAGGGAACCTCACATTTGTTGCCTTCTCCACTCCTCTGATCAAGGGATTGGCCTACTGTTACTAGGGAACACTCTCCATAATATATTAGAGAGGATACAATGCTCAAGACAGATCAAAAAATAGAAGGAAGGTGAAGTCTATGGGTATGGCGAGGTAGAGGGAGATGAGTCGAACGGAATTGGTGAAGGGGTCTAGGAGAAAGGAGTTGAGGAAGGTGGTGTAAAAAATTGGGGAATGGGGTTGGTCTGTATGAGGATGGGTACATGTCTGCTCCAGGTCTATGCGGGGGAGCTGTTGATTGGGCTGGTCAACATTCCTCCGCACATGATTTGTACACCTAAGACCAAGTTAGGACATGATATAAAATGGAAATTTGTATAAATTAAATAAAAAATAGCAAATGATTTTATTAAATACATCTTAAAACATGAAAAATGTTTATCATTTTACAAACTATTTTATCATGACTTTATTTATTTTTACAACCTTTTTATTAAGCATGAATATTTACATGTATATATATGTATATATACTAGTATTTTGTGTATTGTATTTTTATTTTGTATTTATATATGTAATATTATATTGACATATTTATATATTTATAGCATTATTTAATATCTATTTACACATTTTTATACTATTTTTGTATTTTTTACATGTATAAATAAATGGATGTATATAAGTTATAGGTAAAGTATACATATGTATTTAAGTGTATTATTTATTTTGGGCATTTTTACATGTTTATATTTGTGTTTATGTTTTTAATATCCTTTATATAATATATACAATTATTTAAAAATATAAATAACATATAAATGTAAAGAATAAAATAATCAGCTATTTTTACAGATACAAAAGTACAATAGTACCTCAAAAAGCTGACTTTTGTATCTTAGCTCCATTTAAATGAAACCATCTTCATTCGATAGATAATTTAATTTGAAATACAATAGAGTCAGTTTGATTCAATTTGAATTAATGTGGAATAGATATTGATCAATGGAGTTCTATTTGTGATTTTTTCATCTATGTACCATGTGCACTGTGCATGATTTATTTTGGAAAATATTTTTCTAATTTTCTATATATTATTATGTACAAGTTTTATGTTGAACATTTTATTGTTTGAAGTGTGCATGATGATAAATAAAATAGTGTAAGTTTGTATTATATATACAATGTAAAGAATTAGGCATGATAGACTTAAGCATGTCCATAGGAGAGAATGTCTCATCATAGTCGATGCCTTCTCTCTATGTGTACCCTTGTCTATGAGCCGTGCCTTGAAGGTCTCTACCTTCCCATCAGGTCCCTTCTTTCTCTTGAAAATCCATTTATGCCCTATGGGTTTTACCCCCCTTAGGTGGATCCTGTAGGATCCATACATCATTCTTGTGCATGGAGTCTATTTCAGACTTCATGGATAACATCGATCTATCCATGTTATGATCCGCGAGTGCTTCATCAAATGAAGTTGGATCATTGTCAGACTCTCCTGACACATGAAATCTATACCTTTCAGGTGGCATAAGCACCCTCGAACTCCTTCAAAGAGGTACGTGTGTTTCATCTTCGTTTACCTCTTCAGTTTATGGCTCAGAAATATAAGTATCCTCAGAGGATTCTGCGAATTTCTTTACTCCATTCTTGTCTTTACTTTAAAGGAAGTCATCCTCAAAGAATTTCACATCCCTTGAGATGAATACCTTTTTAGTCTCTCGATCGTGATTTGAGATGAATACCTTTTTAGTCTCTCGATCGTGAAGTTGCTATCTAATATTGTCTTTTACATACCCAATGAAGTAGCACTCTCTTATGCGAAATTCCAGCTTACGTCCACGTTCTTGGCATGGACCAAGCAATCCCAAATCCTCAAATGTCTAACATTGGGCTTGGTTCTGAACCAAAGCTTGTGAGGAGTTTTGGGTATAGATTTGATAGGAATCTTGTTAATGACATATATTGAAGTCTCTATTGCATATCCCCATTAATTAAGAGGTAAATGTGCTATACTCATCGTTGATCGGATCATATCCATGATAACACTACTTAGTTGAGGAGTTCCAGGAGGAATGCAATTGGATATAATTGCTCTCATTAAGGTATTCCTTGAATTCATCTGAGAGGTATGCGCCTCCTCGGTAAGATCGAATCTGTTTAATTTTCCTATCAGTTTGGTTCTCAACCAAAGCCATGAATTCTTTGAACTTTTCAAAGATTTTATACTTATGACGTAATATGAATATAAATCCGTATCGTGAATGGTCATCAATAATTGTCAAATAATATCGATATCCATTCTGAGTCATGGTACTAAAGGGGCCACACACATCAATATGTATTAGATAAAGTATACCCTCGCATTGGGTACCCATATTTCAGAAGGGTGCTCTGGTCATTTTACCTCAAATGCAATGTTCACAATTAGGTAAACTTTGAACCTATAGGAAATCTAATGGCCATATATTACCAATACCTTGATCCTATCATCAAATAAATAACCAAGCCTTTTATGCCAAATCATGGTTAAATGATTTTTATCCTCTCATGGACTAGTGGATGTAATATTCATGACACATTCATCAATGCACAACTCAAAGAGGCCATCTGAAGTTAGATAATCATATGCAATATGTTTATTATAATGACTTATGAAAACCTTATTGTAAAATTGGAACTCATATCCATTTATAACTAACTTAGATATATATAATAAGTTCCTTCTAACTTCAGGTATATAGATCCAATCTTTAAGTAATAGGACTCTCCCACTAGGTAAAGATAGTATGCATGTCCCAACGGTAACTATTGTAATATTTGCATTAGATCCCATCTTGATGACTATCTCTCCATCCTCAAGCTTTTTGGTTTCCTGAAATAGATGCAACAAATTGCATACATGAATAGAAGCACCAAGGTAAGTGAACCAATTACCTTATGATCCTACGAGAACGAGAAAGTTGGTTTCAATGATGAAAGTAGATTTCATAACTAATGGATCCTTACCCTTTTCTATGTTTTGTAGGTAATATGGATAATTTCTCTTCCAATACCCTAGAGTCTTGCAGTGATGACAAACATTGGCTTTCTTTGATGCTATCAGTGTGAAATCTTGAGAAGATAGCCAACAGCTTGACTCTTCTTCTTATAAGCCAGACCCTTCCGAGACCCATGCTTCCGACCGTGCTTTCCTTTGACCTATGCAACCATTGCACTTCCAGTGGGATTATCCTTCTTCAAAATATCTTAGGCGGATTTCAATGAAGATATCAGCTCATCATTCATCAAGCTCAACTTATTTATGTCGATAATACCATAAAGTTGTTGAAAGACTTGGGTAGAGATAACAGAATGAAGTCGGATTGCCTGTATGCATCCATTTATGCCCAAGGCTATCTAGTTCAGAGAGGTAACCAAACATTTTGATTGCATGTTATCTAACTAATGTCCGTTCCTCCATCTTGCAACGAATCATTTCTTTCAGGAGGTTGTAAGACTGAGTGCGGTTCACATCATAAAACATCTCCTTAAGATTCAACATTATATCTTGGGCAGTGTTCATGTCCACATGTTGCTTCTGAAGCACACTGGACAAAGACCCAAGAATATAACAATGAGCCAATGATTGATCTTCGTCATATTTTTCATTTTATTTTAGTTCTTCCAATGACATAGGGTTTGTGTGCTTGTTCTTGGTGAGCACACAGTAGATGTGCTCCACTGAGAGAACAAGCTCCAAATTTTAGAGCCAGTCTAAAGAATTTGGTCCGGTCAATTTGTTGATCTCTAGAAGTTTGCTGAGAGGGTTCATGGATTTAATATTTGAGATTAAGAAATACACTTATTAGAATATGTGAATAATTATATATTTAATATAAATTATTTGATTAAGGAATTTTAAATCAAAGTTACCTTGCCTTTTAATAATTTGAAAGTCCATTCCCTTATTAAACTTTCAAATCAAGAGATATACTTGCCGCTATATCTCTAGCAAGATCTATGATTTTCCTTCTACCTTTATTATACCTCAATAATATGAGAAAATGTAAGTTAGGTGAAGGAAGTGGGAACTCATTCCACTTGGCATTTACCAATTCGATCTTTAACATCCGAACCCACCACCCCTAAGGTGATGTTGACTCATTATAATTGAACCAACCGTCAACATGAATAGTACTCTCTATGCACAATCTAATACCACCTTAATTATATGAGGAATAATATTGTTGTCACTACGCATACGGTATGTCTCTTTCAAGAAGCAAAAAGCCTGATCCATGTCTGCTTGTACACCTGAGCTATGACTAAGCATAGGCATCTCCAATGTACAATCCATGGTGACGGAACCCTACTCCTCGATGAGAGACCACGAATGTCATCTTATGATCCTTCATATCGTGTTCAAATTTTAATAATCATTTTGAATCAAATTCTAATCATTAATTCCAAGGGATTATAATTCTATAAATAATAGATTGTTTATTTTAATTAAATTTAATTAATTTAATCATATTAAATTAATTATTAATCCAATGTAATCAACAAACAATTTAATCCACTTGATATTACTCTATAGTATACACCCTGGCATTGTGAACTTGTATTATTCCAATTTGTTTTTTAAAGTATGCAAAGACTTCTCATGCTACTTATCATTGAAAAGGATCAAGCCAGGTCAGACATATAATGTTAACATGGAGCGCTTCCATTGTAAATGCGGTGTGGGGTGCCAATTTTTTAACCCATTAGCATATACGTAACCTAGACACCATCACCGAATCAAATCAAAAAAATACAATTGGTACAAATTGTACTAAGAGATCTTATTGGTCATGTGCTCTTAATGATCAACATTATACTATATAATAATCACTTAGAAACTTAGTCATATTAAAACATTTTTAATCTCATAAATTTCTATTCATATCAAGCAAACAAGTTTGGTTTTGCATGTAAAAGATGAACTACAACTATTTTTGTTTGAAATAAGGTTTTTTCATAGATGAATCATGAAATACCCTAATTAGTGTAGAATTGTTGTTGTAGTCAGGCACTTCATATCAATAGAAAATACCACTAAAATTAATTTTGCAATTAAAGCGAGCGGTCAATTTTTTTTACTTGGACAAGCCTAAGGTTAAACTCAAGGAGGCCACTGTCTCCTTAGGTCAGTTAATAGGTGATCTAGAAACAAGGTTTTTAGAGAGGCATTTTTTTTAATTTTTTATGCATTTAATTATGACATGTAATTTTGGGTAAATATAGGGACTAAAATGTAATTTTCAACCAGATGATGTCTAAAAATCCTAAAACGTCGCCAGATTGTGAAAAGTAATGGAATTAATGCACTATATTTTTTTTTGAATTTCTGATGTGAAATGAGTTTATTATGAATTAAATATGCACGGAGGGTGATTTTTCATAAATTAATTATAATAAAAGTAAAGCTAATTGTTTGTCATAAATAAAATTATCCTAGAAAGGTCTATCTGGGGGTATCCATGAAAAATAATAGCTCCTAAAAATAATGGTTCTACAACCTATTAAAAATTAATTACTCAAATCACTACTTAATTTATTATGATCTCAATATGCCTACATCTGGAATCAATATTGGCTACAAAATAGAAACACTAAATTCTACCTACTTTGAATTTTGGGGAATTATTGGAGCAATAATCAATTTAATATAAATTTAAGAGCATCTTGTGGGTGAAATATGAATTTTTCCACCAAATTGATTATATTAAATAAACAACAACTCACAAAAATCAATAAACCATCCATAATGACAAAGCATTAATTATTCTACAATGTGCTGTTTTTGGAGCTGAAAATTGTTGACGAAATGATGTTCAAATTACAACAGAAACATAGGGGTATGAATGCAATACATAAAATGAATTTGATAATAAAATAAATATGTTGATTGGGCTAAAAAGGAAATACCCAAATCCCCAAGGGTTTTCTGTAGTTTCTCAAGGTGGCACGTGCGTCGTACGTTACCTCGACTGGCAGGGACTTGGGCATGAAATTCTGCAACTCAGGGGTATGAGGAGCAATTATCCCCCCTCTTGCTTAGGTGTGAGGTGCATGATGACAGGTGTGGACCGACTGCTTGGAACTGTAGCTCCACGTGGCACACTTGCTGTTGCTTCAGGGTGCTCTAAAGCAGATGTCTCAGAATAAGGAGGATGTGATGCACATGAGGCTTCAGGGCCGTTCGATATGGATTGGGATCCCAGATCCATGGTAACTGAAGCTTCCCTTCTCCTTATATCAATCGGAGGAGTGAGGCATGTTGCCCGAGTTGGTGCGGTCAAGGTGTCTAATGAAGACAAATAGTTTGACGACCAAGGCTAAGCTAGAGGTAATGAAGGCCGATCGTGAAGGGGTGGAGAAGGATGAGCGACAAGGGTGGTTAGACGTATAGTTGTCGACGCTCGAGCAAAGGCGAAGGGTAGCCAAAGTCAGAGTTGTGGCTTTGGTGGTTGTCACTAGCGGACCTATTCAGAGGAGCTGCATCCAAGGTGGAGATGCACTGGAGAGGACGAGCAAGGGTGCGATGCAGCGATCGGGCACTGAGGGTGGCAATGACTGCTGTAGGCGGAGACAAAATTTGGGAGATAAGGGTGGTGTATGGAGGAGTTGATCGCGATCAAAGGTGGTGATGATGATAGCTCGAAGATGAAAAGGAAGAGAAAAAGGGAAAGAATGGAGGAGGAAGAACTGAGGAGAAGAAGAAAGAGGAGGAAGAAGAAGAGCAAGGAGAATAAGAAGTATACATGATGCTGATGTTCACTGCAAGAACGTTGTGCTCAGAGAACTTGATGTAGTTATCGCCTGATAAGAACTCGAGTGAAAGAGATCTGAGGCTGAGAAACTTCTCCTGGGAGTCTACCGCTACGAGGGCAAATGGAGGTCCTCAGATCTCATCGAGAAAGGGCCGTCTTTGCTCGACCTTCATCGCATGCCCACTGTCACTAAGAATGGACAAGGAGATGGGTTTGTGCGAGGTGGAGTTCGACCCCCTTATGGGTGGTTAAACAGATGCTGAAGAATGTAGTGATTATGGCTGAGATGAAAGAGAAAGACGAGGTGGGCGAGCGGATGAGCTATGAGCGGGACGTGCGGGAAGTGGTTGGTCATGAGAGGGAAGAGAGTAGAGAGGGAAAGGGTCGTAGACTGCAAGGGGAGAGAGAAGACGACTGCAGGGGTGGTTGCTAGCTGCTGTGAAGAGCGGGTATGGCGATTTCGGGCCACCACAGGAAGCGGAGGAAGTGCGTAGGGTATGGGTGTGCAGGGGAGGAAGGATAGGGGGTGTCACATAATGTGCGGGGATGCGACCACCTGGCAAGGAAAAAAGAAATAAACTAAAATTAAAGTTTATACATAAATAAAATATAAATAAATGAATAATAAAATAAAATATGAAGAAAATAATAATAATTGAAACAATGACTAATTAATTAATTAAAATAAAAAAATAATTAAATAAATAAATAATTAAATTAAATTAAAAGGAAAAAATAGGGGTGACATGTGGTAGCTCCAAGAGTTGCCACGTGTCTCTCCCAGAAAAATAAAAAAATAAATCAAAAGATAAATACAAAATGAAATAGCAAACAAAGTCAAATAAAAAAGTAGTCTACATTGTTGTCCGTCTCAACAAGATCTACAACTTTCATGATGGATCCAAAACCAAAACAGATCATCTATAGAAAAAGTATTTTTGGTGGTACTCTGTAGATATAGAATATCATTTTTTAGTATTTTACAATTTTTGTAATTTTAAATAAGATAAAAATTAAAGTAAAATCAAATAAAATATAAAATAAATATTTCCACAATAGTCTATTTTTTGAATTTTTTATAATTATGGATATAAAGAAATAAAATAAACGATTTATTTACACATACTAAATATACAAACTCAGGTTAATTTATTTTCTTTGATTTTTGCTTCAATTTTTGTTTAGTTTTTCACACATTTAATTAAAACATAAATAAAAGAAAATATATGCAAAATAAATAAATCAAAAAAGAGTTATTTTATATAAAAAATAATAGGGTCCAATTAGAAAATATATACAATATACAATGCGGCTCCAAAACCCAAGTTTCACATATGGATTTCGATTCTTTTGATTTGTTTTGTTTTGTTGTTAATTGAATGTACATTAATTGAAAATTGAGTAGGGGTTTATAGGAGACTGTATGAGAGAGATATTCAATCTTATGACTTTTAGCTCAAAACTAGGGTTTGAGTTTTATTGGGAAAATTTACAAGTTAGTATTTTTTAATATTTGTTAATATTAGTAATATATACACTATAGAGTTGATTTTATTTTATTTTGAGTTAGCGAAAAGTAATTAAAGTAGGAGAAAATAGGGCAATGTACAGGTGATAATGTATAAGGTTTTTGGGCTTCTTATTTATGCAATATGCATGCTAAAATGCGAATATTATATACAAATGCATGAATGATAATAATGTAAAATAGTTGGAAAATTGCAGCTAAGAACATAGATCTATTTTCAACTTTTAGAGTGATGAATCACATATTCATCAATCATTAAATAAGAATTCAACGGAGGTTGATGATTATCAAATATTTCTCTAAATATACGAAACATTATTTAATAAAGGTAAATTCACAATTTCCATGATTAATATTGAATGATAAACACATTAAAAAATGTTCTTGAGATGATTTAATCATCTTTCGACCTATCTCCACACATATCTAGGGGCGAACAGAGTCAGAATCACCGGAATAAATTCGAGTGATTTGATGGTTTAATTCTTAACTCATTAATGTATTTTTAGCATGTTTCATGATAGGAAAACAATAATCAAAATTCATTTAATTACATATCAAAATTTACGCGCAAAAATAATGACATTGTAAGAACTTTTTGATTTTTAAAACGATGCTCGTTTGATGCAAACCATTGGTAAATATTTTGTAGACATGTTTAGACAATACATTTAAGTATCCAAAAATTCATTCAAATAGGGTATAAAAGTAACTTATTTGATATGAGCAAAAAACTATATGAAAATACATCTACACAAAACAATAAGTCCCCGAACATCAAATATCCAAAACCTTATTGCCTTAGGGTTTGGATGTGAAGGCTATAATACCGCTTGAAGGCAAGGGTATTCACCTTGCACATCACGAAAGCATGGATATAACATCTTATGCGATCTAGGCCTACTAGTCGCATTAGTCATAAGGGAGACCGAAAAAATAAAATTTTTCTATGAAACCACATGACATGAGACCCGTTCTCATGCCATTTCCTCTTGATAAAAAACAAGTATTAGGGTTACGTCTTGTATCGTGATCGCCATTGTTGTGACTCTAAATGAAGAGACCTCCTGTCTCAAGTCTGATCTGACGTAGCGAGTACTTGCAAGTGCGTGAATGAGACGCGAACTTCAGACAATCCCAGTTGATGATCCAAGCATGGAACCTTCTGATTTCATCTCATTAAATACATGGTATTCCTCACAAGCACGAGGCACCAAAGAGGACAAAGATCCACGAGCAGTCGATCTAACAACACAATGGTAGCACGACGGCGATGGAGTTCTCTGAAAAAACCTTGAGATGGATGACCACTAGGTTTAAAGAGAGAGACTTTGGACATGTACATGAGAG
The DNA here is from genome assembly GCA_037367405.1 of Ottelia alismoides. NCBI lineage: Eukaryota > Viridiplantae > Streptophyta > Magnoliopsida > Alismatales > Hydrocharitaceae > Ottelia > Ottelia alismoides. Next base: position 389,123 of record JAZKJV010005903.1, on the reverse strand, counting down.
AGAGAGAATTTTATTGCTTCAACTTGTGTGTTGAAAATCTTAGGGTTGGCTTTTCTTTTATTCAACTTTGTATGGCTAGGATGCAATTCGAATTGAAATCAATAGTCTAGATTTGGTTGGAAATAAATAAATTTAAGAAATTTACAATAAGTTTATTTATCACTAAGTAATATAAATGTGGAATAATAAGGAAGGAGGAGAGCCTCCTTCCTCATTAGGGTGGATGACCACCATGGAGTCTTCCTCTATGTGATCATCCAGTCCTTATAAGGAATGGAGGGCTCTTCTTTCCTTATTGATGAGATTCTCAAATCGCACCATATTTCCGTCTACTTGCAAAAATTTTTGTTCCTTGAATTTTTATCAAAATAATACCAAACTATTTGTTGATAATTTTCAATCATGTCTAGATAATTATGAATCATATTCATCCATCTGATATTAAATGTAAATCACGTTTACAATTAATTATACAATGTGAATCCAATTCACATTTAGCTGTATATAATCCAATTCACATTAACTTAATAAATTGTAAATCATATTTACAATTAAACTCTCTATGATATTATGAATCATATACAAATATAATTATTGTAGATAGTGCTATCAGATTACTCATATTTATGATAATTAAATCCAAATTAATTATCTTATATGTCTCTCTACATGTGTCCAAATAATGTAAATCATATCCACATTATTAATGATACTTTAATCATATTTAATCATCATTATTTCAATGCTCAGATATTAACAAAAATAGGATTATTCTTGAACTCTTTTAAGAACAATGTGCTTTCTCCACATATACTTGGAGATAAGGATAGGGCGATTGTATATTTCATGTATATAACTTGGATACTGAGATCTAATCTCATATCCAAATCTAGAAGACCACATAGAGATGTTTGATCAAGTCAAACATAACATCTAATATTCTCATTACATCCAAATCATAGTTAGATCAACGTCCAACATTTGGACTAAGATTGGATAAGCAATCTATTGAGTGTAGTAACTAAAATCCAAACATGTTTCATCACTCCCTCAGAATTGAAGCATCACAGTTATACAATCGATTAAGATCCCATCTTCCTCGAGTATTCCTAATACCTGTACATCCTACCTAATGGAAGACTTAGAATAAATCCGAAGTTTTTGATCACTTTAAACTCTCTTATTCAGGGTTTTATCAATAAGTTTATCATTTGATCACTAGGAGTTGGTATCGATCATATGCTTTTCAAAGGTGTATTTCATACCTACAAATCCTATAATGCTTCCAATGCAAGACGAGCATATATGGAATTTGGTTAGTCTGAATATCTCATTAGTTAGTGTCTCCTAGTTCAGTAGTGAACCTGTATGATCCCTTTGAGTGATTGCATTATTTATATACCCTTGTATGCACACCACCTCACTAGTATATAAACCTTGATTAGGTCATCAACCTAATGGTCTGCCTAGTATACATACTTAGACATATAGTAACAAATATGTCTCCAGCTTAGGATGTGTGCATGTATCGTGATAACAAACAATAAAGGTCTTAGTTATCTCGATCTTGTTAACTCAACTATTTGACCCAAGTTATCTGATACCTTTGAATCTTTATTCCTATGCAGAGGACCTGCATCAAGAGGTCGGTCGGATATCAACCTTTGGAGTAAGGATTGCCATCACCTTCTCAGGCTGGAGATCATTTCTTACCAATCATTTGACGGTACAAGATGAGTCCTCAATCTAACTCTTAAGATATCTTCCAAGCATCACCCTCTATAATTGAACCATTGAATCAACAGTTGTTTTATTATCAGGACGACCATGTTACATAACTCCAATTGTACTAAGGGACCTTATTAGTACATTCATTCATTAATCTCAGATATGGAGTGAACATCAATAAATTGTATGATATATAAATAGGATTACAATAGCGTTTATTGTAGAAATGGTTCGCTCAGGTCTCACATCTCCAACATCATGTGTCTCTCAATGTTGTTGGAGGTAGCATGATTGGTATTCTTGGCTGCACTTATACACAATATTAAGACTCACTAAAAGTAGCAGTAGGGGTACATGGCTGCATCAAATGTTACTTAGAGTGCTAGTATTGTGAGAAATTTTTCGGAACGAGGTTATGAAGTTGGAGATTTGTCAATAAAATTTCCTATTTAAGCATGAATATGGGTACTTGGGGATTTCACCGAACAAGACTCTATACCAAAGTTCCAGGGATGGAAAGGCCCACAAGCTTCATACTCACATGTACTTATATAAGGAAACATCTCATAACTATAGACCGTTGATGCATTATTCACATTGTGGTCTCCTGCCAGCATATAATGAGCTTAATATCTTTGTGACAATGTTGATAAATGAAAATTCCAATTAAATAATATAATCGTTGGATGTGTGACCCGATCTGAATCAAAGTAATCTTTTATAGGTAGGAATGAGCATGGGTAGGGCATATGCCGGGCGGTATAGGGCCTAGGCCCAAGCCCAATTATTTTTATGGGCTTTTGGGCCGTGCCTAGGACCACTAGTTTTATTTTTTGGGGGACTAAGCTTTACCCAATTATTATGGGTCAGACTTAGGCGGGTCCGACCCATTAATGTTGGATATACGTTGGGCTTGGGTCGATCCAAATTTTATTGGATTGGGCCAGGCTGGACCATTTTTTGTATAATATCCATTCCTATACACCCCTCAGTTGGCATTTTTATTATAATATTCGTTATGAGTTGTGGTTTTATAAGTTTTTTCCTCAATGTTGTTCGATAATTCTTGTTTTTTCCATGAATTAGGCCACAACATAGATGTGGTACCTAATGGAAAGAGGTTCATAGAGACACTAAAGAAACACATATAAATACGATGTAGAAGCATGCATGCAACAATAGCTAAAAAACTAAATGAAAGAGGTAGCATACAAAATTAAATATCAACTAGCATCCAATTACCCAACTATACAGTAAGAAACGATATCATAGATCCCTTCCAACTATAATGGTTCTAATTTCCTTGGGACAAATCCCCACCCACACCTAACTCCAAATCTTCAATCAGTGAGATTCAATGGCACTATCCAGAGCTCTCTTCCTCACTAAAATATGAACATTGGTAGAATAATACGAGATAGACCAGTTGAACGAAATAATTAACACTGCACACAACATTCCAATCCAGCCAAGATCTCCCTCCTCTAACGACTCCATAATCTTAGTCAGTCTTAATGATGTTTGAGAGGGGAAGATATCCGACTAAGATCACATTAAATCTTCACAGAAGTAAATGATCTCCAAAATAGATGAACAAATAAATTATCAAAAGCCTGTGGTGATAATCAATCAATCATTCATGCATCAAACTAACCAATAATATAAATCTAGAGAGAGAAAGGGAGTATGAATAATGAAACATAACAATACAGAAGGGGATGCACGACTTGTGGGGTTAGGGGTCATTTGGGCTCGACTCATGTTACAGTGCAGTAGTACATAAGGAGAGGGGTGACACTGATGAACCAAAATCCCACCTCTTTAATAATGAATACTTATCGTAGTATAGGATGCGGAATGTAATTCATAAAATCCATACTTAAGAATATGTGGATAATTTAACTTGATAAGTGTACCAAGGTCGAACTCTGGGAATGATGATTTTTAGTTGTGAGGTTTCAAATTAATTTAAGTGATTAAATAATTCTGACAATAATCTCTTCGTAAAAAAGAAAATAAAGAAATAAAAAGCAATTAAACATAGAAAGAAATTAAGAACACGATCTATGATTTTTTTATTTGTAATACTCAATAAAATTATTATTTAATTCTATACAATTCATAGATTTTCAGAGATAAATGCAAGAAATATTTGTCAAAATAATTACAGGATATAGGCTAGAAGATGCATCAATGAATAAATAACTCTCCAAATAAAGAGATCAATGATAATTTTCAAGGAGAGTTGATCTCTAAATTCCCTATAATTTAATCCTCTAATAGATTATCTGTAAAATTCATAGAAATCAGGGAAGTCAATTAAGTAACTCCTTAATGAAGCCCCTTCAACAATATTAAATTCCTCACAATATCAGTATAAAAATATCACAAATTAATCCTGCAAAAATCATCAAATAATCGTTACATCTAGGTATATTTTGATCTCATAATTCACTAAGGTTTAGTCCTCAAAGAATGATAAAAATTATCAATGAAATAAATCAATTATTTATCATCGAACATGCCCCTACAATAGATCAATTAATTTTATCAAATTAATCACTACAAATATGTCAAATAGAACCTACACAAGATAAAATAACTCCTCAAATAATAATATATCTTGAATCACCTTTGATCTATTCACAAGATATGTAATATAAAAGAACACAAAACAAGCTCGAAAATGACATGTAGTATGCTAAAAATGGAGTTCAAATGAGAAAGTTACGACGAAATGAAGTTCTAGAGACTGAAATGCAATAAAAATAAATAGTTTTTGTCTAAAAATAGCCCAAGAGGGGACTTATCTTTAAATACCAAAACCCATCGAGGTACTTCTGCAATTCACCCCGGCTGGCACGTGCTCCACATGTGCTCTGGACACTAGGGTTAACATCTGATTTTCTGAAAGTGGGGGGGGGGGGGTTAGTGCAAATTGCCCTCGCCTGCACGTGCTCTGCATGTGCCACACAAGGCTTGGAGGTGAAGGCGTAGGCTCAGGGGCGAGGCTGAGGCACGGGTTCTCGAGCCTTCACGCAGCTGCTGGGACAGGCTCAGCCCACCCAAACCTCGAGGTGCGGAGTTGAGGCTCAATGTCGATGGAATGTCGGATGGAGCAGAGCTCGAGCTCTGTTGTGTCGCGGTGGTCAACGAAATCTCAAACCTTTGGTGACACATCCCCGAGGGTCATGACTAAGGGGCCAGTAGCGGTGGAGCATCATGTGGAGTGGAGGCATGGTGAACGATGGAGCGAGGTGGTGGAAGCGAAGGCAGAGATGTGGCTCGGGTAGGAGGAGGTCAGTGGAGATGGCGTTGCGCTCAAGCGTGGTGGTACATGTGATGACAAAGGAGAAGGTGATGGTGGCACTCGACTGAGGAGCGATGTGTGGAGCAGAGATATGAGGAGGAAAAGGCACTGGGGGGGGGGTGTTTGTTGGGTTGTGGTCAAGGATGAGAGCTCAACCAGTTCTCACCTCAAAGAGCCTCGATGGAGTGGCTCTGAAGCTCGGCAGCACACCAGTGTTGGGGCTGCTTCAAGGAGAGCACCTCCTTGGATCGTGACTTGGCCAAATCGTCACAAGTTGTTACCTTGCGTGACCTGAAGCTGAGGATATTCCTCTAGGAGATGGTTGGTGATGATCGAAGGGGGTGGCCGTGAGGATTTATAGGTAGTCGAAGGATAAAGACTAGCAAAGCGAGGAGGTGCAACAACTGCGAGCAGGAGGCGGAGCACCGTTGCGTATTGGAGAAGCGGGAAAAAGGGCATGTGGCACGCTGAGGAGTAGCCACGTGGCGGTTAAAAATAAAGTAATAAAAAAGAAAATAAAAATAAATAAATAAAATAGAAAATAATAAATAAAATATAAAATGGGGTGACATGTGGCTGCTACAGGAGTTGCCATGTTTCGTTCCTAGAAAATTCGGAAATTAAATCAGAAGAAAAATAAAAAAAATAGGAAATGAGATCAAATCAAAAAGTGCTCTACATGAAAATTGTTCATCTCGATGAGATCTACAACATTTATGAAGAGACCAAAACCAAAAGAGATAATATGTACAAAACATATTTTTGGTGGTTCTCTATAGATATAAAATAGCTATATTTTTTATTTTGAATTTTTATTTTTTATAAGATAAAAATCAAGATAAAATATACAAAAACTAAATGCGCACTAATCTATTTTTTGGATTTCTAACAATTAAGAAAATAAAGAAGTCAAATAAAAGGGACATATATACAAACTCTATATATAGAATCAGAATGATTGATTTTCTTTGATTTTTACTTCAATTTTGATATGGATTTTTGCACATTTTATAGCATAAATCAAAGAAAATAAATGAAAAAATAAATTGAAAAGAGTTGATTTGTACATAAATAACAGGGTTAAAATTAGTCAAAATGTACAATATACAATGATGTTCCAAAATACATGTTTCCCATACGAACTCCAATTCTTTTGGATTTGTAGATAATTGAATTTACATTAATTCAAAAGTGAGTAGGGTTCATAGGAGACTATGTGAGAGAGAGACTGATTTTTACTGCTTTTGGTCTCCAAACTAGGGTTTGGGTCTATTGGGAAAATAAACAAGTTATTATATTTTGATATTCTTATTTGTTTTATGTTAGTAATATATACATAATGGAGTTGATTTTATTTAATTTTGTGCGGTTTTATTTAATTTTGAGTTAGTAAAAAATAATTAAAAATCACGTAGATTTTTGGAATATATAGGTGATATTGTACAAGGATTTTAGGCTTCTTATTTAATGCATTACGCATGCTAAAATACGATTATTAGTTACAAATGCATGAGTGCAAGAATTGTAAATTAAATTAATAAATTCAAGTAATGACTTGGGAACGGAGCTCAAATTTCATCTTTTAAAGTGATGAATCACATATTCATTCCCTTTATACTTAACCATGCTCATCCTTGAGCAACTAAAATGAAATGTAAAAGTGAAATGATATTGAGTTCCATACCAAGGTCATGAAAAAAAGGTGAAAATGGAGTTTGACTCGACCTTAGTATTAATAACATGACTGGACTTCTTAAGAGAATTAGGGTTTTGAGCATAACAATCTCCAATCTATACAAATCATCATCTAGACCCAATTCAGAAGTATTAGATCAACCCCCTCCAAAAGCATCCCATATGAACATTGAATAAACTTCTCTGGTGTGTGAAGGGTGCTAGCTCTTCCCATCCAAGATGCCGAACTACCATGCAATCTTTTACTCCATTAACTCATCCTAGGGGAGTCATGCACTTCCCTCTATGTTCAGGAATGTGCTAGTTCACAATGAGTGGGGGAAGAAGTCTAGAAGAAGAGGAAAAGAAGTGGGAAGCAACCCATGTAGTCAGCCTCTTGTGAAGCTTGGCTGTGTAGCCAAGTCTCCACCAGATCTACATGCTATCTGAAGCTTGGACCATTGTGGTCAAATATTAATCTTTTTTGTTTGGCTTATTTTTTTTAGAATTTGTTGTTGCTCTGCACTGATCTTTTATGCCCTGATGGATATAGAATCTGTTATTCCATCCCATATTTTGGGGTCTTAGAAAGAATTGTGCTAATAGTCCATCCCTCATCCGAAGCTTTATTTCAACTTGATTGTCCAATCTTTAGATATCTATGCTGTCAAAGAAAAAGATACACAATCTTCCAATACCTTCTCTGAGTTGAGCTATGTCTGCGATGTAGAGTACAAACTAATTTCTTATCCAAGAGTCTACTCAGAATGAGGCAACCATGTTAGAAACTGAGAATCAAAGTCTAGAACTTCCTTGTAAACTTGGAGAAATAAGTCTATGACTTGAAGTTTCTAAAAACCTACTTCTCAAATAAGTTCCTCTGGAATTTAAGCGAATTAAGGTCAGGTCAAGTCCACTCTTAGTTTTTACTCATAACTTGGTTCAGAACCCGCTAATTTTCCACAGTGCATATGCATGAGATGCAATGTACATGAAACCGATGCATATTTTTGAATGAAAAATGTTTTTTATGTTAGAATGAATAAGAAACCCGTTTTATTAGAAAATGATGTTTATTTTTTTGTTTTTTTGTTACAATTAGAGTGACATAATGATTGACACGAACTCATATGGCTAGTTCCCTCTACTTCCAACAAGTATGGGTGTAAGTACAGACCGTAGAACGACTACTCGTATTACTTCAGGACAATGCCTTATGTGTTGTCTTTTAACCATCCAATCTGCTAAGGGAAACCATAGTTCCCTCACTAAAAAGTAGCTAGCCATTTTTAAATTCATTAATCAAAATAGTCACTAAATTATTAAAGTTTGTTATACCGACTAATGTTTACAAAAATGATTTCAATACAGGTATTATATATACAAAAATTTGTATGGTATACATAATATAAACAACTTATACCCATACCTAATTTATGGTGTGAAAACGATTAAAGTACGAGCTATGGATAAACTACATAGAATATATGCACATGCCCTATACATAGTTTGGGTTATGTCCTCATGGCACAAGGTGAAATGTAGACATAGCTAGTACCAAGCATAGTTGAGTGAGAAGAAATAGGAAGTTGACTCACCCCCTTATACTTAGGCTTTTGATGGCCTAAGCATAACAGAAGAGCAAGAAATGAGGCAGTCTAAGGTGAGAAGAAAGAATAGAAGTGATGTATACAAAATGGTGTCGTTCCCCCTATAGTTAGGCTCAGGTCAACCTAAGTATGATCGAATAATTACAAGTGGGGGACGAAGTATATTTGGGATGGATATACAAGGGGGTCAAGGAGGTTTTCGACAAACCTTCTTATGGGAGTGTGGTGGGAGATAGTATGGAGATGTAGAATGGGATGAAGAGGAAGAAAATGATAGGGGGACGATGTAGAAGTCTAGACATCGTCAGAGTCATCCTTAGAAGAATAATAGTCATATGCAGAGGATCTCCAATTATTGTCAACTAAAGGTAAGTGTCCTTTGATAACAATTGCACTGATTTCACTTACCTGATGTACCACTTCAGGATCAAATGAAGAACTTGTTGAAGACTCTTCAAAAGTCACCTGGTTTCTAAGGTCAAAGGTAACTTTCTTAGTCGATTTGTTTTATTATGAAGTATGAGGAGGAGGAAAGTCAGAGTTCTTCTCCCTATCATGAGTAACCAGTCTGAAAGGTGTGGAATTTATGGGTTCCTTATCAGATGGATTACTATATTCATTGACCCACTCCAGTAGGGTCATTACACATCTCGGGGGAGTTTCCTCAGTTTGAGTAGGCTTTATGGGCTTGTTCTTGGTGGCAGTATGAGTGATGGTTGGGGATGTTAATGTCACCTTTTAATATCCATGAGTTTTGGTGACATAAGAGATTTCCTTAGGCATAAGAGTCAGCTCCTGGAATGGTTCAAGTATTTCATGAATTATTACCGACTCAAAAACTGGACCACTCAAATAATCATAATGATATTCACAATCATGGTCTAAATTTAAATATGCTCATGTATATTTGTTCCTCATAGGAGTTGTAATAGCTTGGTTCTTCATGGAGGTGTGGTGAGAATCTAAGGTTGGTCCAATAGTCAAACTCTCAGGTGTCTCTCCTAGGATTTGTGCCTGTGTTTCATGAGGAGAGTTTTTATCGTTTGAAGTGCTTGACTCAGTGGTCTCCTCGTTGTCACAACCGTCGGTGGATGGTTGGGTTGTCTTAGGGTCGGGTACATCATTGAGGGCTTGTTCATTGTGGTCCGTGTTCGGGAATCTTTTGTCTTGAATCTCACAATCGATAACTGCCTTAGTAGAGGCTAAGAACGACTTTCCAAGAATGATAGGAGTGATTCATACCAAAGAATTGGTCATATATATTATATGAAATTCAGTCCCTGATCACTTATTGCTCGTCTTTTTAGGGTTTAATCGACTATTTACAAATCTTATAAGATCGGGAAATATTCTATGGCTTTGATTAATGGAAGCTCTAAGACCAGACTTTTGCACAATGCTTCCATTTCAGAGTTATCATTTTTTTTTTGTATTTTCTAGTTTTTCATTTTTTGGTGTTATCGGTGATATGGTCAGTTGGTTGGTCAGAGGTCAGCGATGGTTGTGTATGAATGTGTGTCACATGATGGATTTGTGGTTCACTTGGTGGTGTCCTCACTTGTTCTTGATTTTTTATTGATAGGATGACAATATCTATATTTGTTCAGTTAAAACATTTTCTCTACAATTAATTCTAGCAATGTCATCATCAATCATCTCATGACTTGGGACTGAATAATTGTACTCCACATGCTGTGACTCTAGAATGTAGCTCGGAGAAGAGTATCGATTATTCCAAGTCATTACGATCTGGTCATGAGTCGTGTTTCCTTGACTTTGGATCTCTCTTGAACTGTCAAAGGAACATTAATCATACTTGGGAAGAGTGTCAATCCAAGTAAGGGGTGGTTCAAAAGGTTTGTAGTCCATTATAACCGGGAATCGTGTTTCTATATCAAAATTGGTTACTCAATTTTCCATAATTATATATGCTTTCTCTATTGTGTTGATGTGAATATTATAATATGAGAGTGGTCCAATCCATGAAAAAGTGTGGGCATGGGGTGGAGGAGAATGATGGCTTAGAGGACCAATTTTGAAGAGATGGTTCCCCTGGAATGATAGAGGAGAAGATCAGGACATGACCTCTAAAGTGATATCCAGTTTGGATATGAAGACTTATGTGACTATATCTTCTCGAGAGAGATAGAGAGAGATGGAGAATGATTTGTGAACCACTATTTGCTTGCAATTGCAAATACTTTGACGCACACAAGACAAACACAAGTCAAACCCTGTTGTTTTACACACTCAATGCTTGTGAAGGCCGTAAGAGTTCGACCAATTATTTTTTTGATTTTAATTGAGTGATAAAACAATATTTTAGAAGTATGAGTATGTGGAGGTTAGGTTTTGGGCTTCACCCTAAGTGTACGGTTCTCTCCCACGTACAGTGAGTGGGTTGCTCTCCACGAGACACAAGTTAAATTTTATTCATATTATTTTATAGTCACTTTGATTAGCAGTCATGATTTCAAATCAACGTTGTCACTTGAGTCTTAGATAATCAGATAAATCACATGCCTAACGAGCAGTCCCGTTCCTTTAAATCCTAAGTTGTAAAACTAAGGTGGAGAGGATCGAAAAGGCAATTGAAAGTGTTATATCAATGATGCATGCTAAGAAGAAGACTTACGTTGATTCCTCATGATCGTTATGTGGGATGAAATATAAGGAATTTCAAATTTACACTAAACGATATGCATAGATAATATTGTCCTAAGCAAATAATTCTATTAGCGGAAAGCATTTTGAGTTTCAATTTGGCTAAGTTTGAATAATCTAATACCGTGTCTTCTTAGTGAAAATGTGCGGCTTAAAAATTACAAGAACAATAAAAAATAAATACCATAAGCTAGCGTAAGTGTACCTAATATGTACGCCACTCAAGTCGGGTCCCCACCACACAGAAGGGGTTGAAACACACCCGACACACCACATTGAGTTCATTCCTAGTTATGTCAGAAATTAGGTTCAGAGAGTCCTTAAAAATAATGCAGAATTTTAAACCTAATTTAAGCTCTCTCTCTCTCTCCCACAAGATAAAATTATAACAATCTTCTTCGCAGATCATTAAGTTCGTCAAGAATGCTCCAAGTTATCTACAGAGAGAGAAAATGTGGTTAGTATATACAAAGGGATAAATGCAGAAAGTAAAGGAAAATTTAATGCAAAAAGAGAAAATAGAAAAAAAGAATGAAATAGACATAAAAACAAATATCGCAAAAATCAATTACAGATCAATCTAAAACCCTAAAAATTTACCGTTCCCTGATAATGGCACCATTTTACGAACTAGAATCCCACCTCCTTAATAATGAATACTTATCGTAATATAGGAGGTGGAATACAACTCATCAAAACCATACTTAAGAATATGTGGATAATTTAACTTGTTAAATGTACCAAGGTCAAATTCAGGGAACAATGATTTTTAGTTGTGAGGTTTAAAATTAATTTAAGTGATTAAATAATTACGAAAATAATCTTTGTGTCAAAAAGAAAAGAAATAAATATAATGCAATTAAACATAAAAGGAAATGAAGAACACGATATGTGATTTTCTATATGTAATCCTCAATAAAATGATTATTCAATTCCAAACAATTCACAGATCTTCAGAGATAAACTAAGGAAATATTTCTCAAATTATTTCTAGGATGTAGGCTAGAAGATCAATGAATGAATAAACACCTCTGCAAATAAAGAGATCACTGCCAATTTTTAAGGAGAGCTGATCTCTAGAATCGTTGTAATTTAATCATCTAATAAATTATCTTTAAAATTCATAGAAATTAGGGATGCCAGTCAAGTAACCCTCCTCAATGAATCCCCTTCAATTACAAAAAGATCTCAAACTAATCCAGGAGAAATAATCGAATAATATTTAAATTTAGGCAAGAGTTGATCTCATAATTACTAAGATTTATTCCTCAAAAAATTGATAAAAAATATCAAGGAAATAAATCAGTTATTTATCCTCAAACATGCCCCACTAATAGATCATTTTATCTCAATTAAATCAGTATAAATGTCAAATAGAGCCTACACAAGATCAAATAAATCTTTAAATAATAATGCATATTGAACATACTATGAAAATCCCCCAAAGACCTACTTCCTAAGGGTCCTAAACAAATAAAAGAAGCACATTTGATTTATTCACAAGATATATAAAATGAAAGAGGAAAAGGTGGAAGGGAGATCCCGGATCTCACTTGAGGAATTTTGGTTAGCATACCTTATGCTTTGAAAGGTCAAAAGGAAATGGACTTTTAAGGTAATAAAAAGCGATACCACTTTGATTTAAAACAATAACAACCTTAAACAAAGTAAATATATTTGTGTAAATAATCTTATTTCAGACAACCTTCACTAAACCTACTCAAATCTATACTCAATCATAACCATACTATATTATGGATTGGATCCATGATCAAGTAGGACAACAATCTAGGGTTTGTGTATCTCTACAATCTTGATCTCATCGAGGGTGCTTTTGAAAGTAACATGTCTATGATGATCGTAATTGTCTAGATCCTTCTAAAATCGAAGGAGATGTTTCGGCAAACATATGAGCACTTAGCATTTAATCATGAATGACATGGTTCACTGCATTATGAAGAATGGTGGCTTCATAAGAGATGATGTACTAAAAATGTTTGAGTACCTTCCTGAACCAAAGTCTTTAAGAGCTAATACGAATATGATGAGTGCCATCATTTTACTCTATCTTCTCAAGTCTTTCATGAAGCTTCGTAATATTCATATACATATGGAATTAAGTAAGTAAATGTTGAAATGATCTCACATTGAAGTCCTTTAAGGACATGTTTAATTGGAGAGGTCCTTTTATCTTAAGCAATGATTGTTTAAGCGTTAAAGGAAGTGTAGTGGGAGTATAGATCTGACCTGCATAAGAATGAGAGTCAAAGAGTTGGCTGCACTTCTGTTACTTCCACACCTATGGCATCTAAAGAGTTGGATGAATTCCAATACTACAACGAGTCGATATACTTATAGTGTGACTATCCAGACTGTTTAGAATTCTTAGAGAAGGACTCAAATTGTGCATCGACGTATTCTACATCTACATATCATAATTGAAATCAACTTATTTATTAGATAAGATTAAAGTCTAATAATTGTATCTCATTCTTCTGCTAACACTTGCAATTGGTTGCATATGTTTCAGAAGACTATAAAAAACTTGATCTTAAGGTTTATAGTGATCCACGTGGAAGTTGATGAAATTGTTTCAAAAATCTCCATTGGATAGAAATACTTATTCTTTGCAGTGGGAGAGCCCTTAGTCTTACATAATGTCTCTATGACCTAGATATTAGAATAAACTTATTATTTATTTCTAAACTTTTTAGAAATAGACAAGCATTCTAAGATAAACCTATTATAGAGAGTTATGATGGATATATTTCATATTGTAATCTAACATCTAGAGGACTCTACTAAATTACAATATTAATGAATGGCTCATTAACATTTCTAATACTTAAATTAAATCATAAAATATTAAAAGGAGGATGAAGATCATTGACAATGATCTGACATCAAGACTACGACATAAGTCTGTGGATGAGATCAATAGTCTAGTAAGAGATAGAACTTTAGATTATTTCAAAGTGAAAGCTTACATAATTGTGAATACTATATTCAAAATAATTAATACATTATATTATATAGGTATATTAAACCTATAAAATATATACATGTATTTATTTATGTATAGAAATAAAATCGTAAAAATAAAAAAATGTTAATATGTATAAGTATTTTATTAATATATAAAATATGTGAATAGGATACTAAATATTAAAAATACAAAAAAAAATAAAACATATAGAGTATAAGTAAATATACCTATATATACACTTGTAGAAACTAATACCTAATAAATTAAGTTGTAAAAGTAAATAAAAATCATAATAAAATAGGTTAGAAAATAATAAACAATTTTTATGTTTTAAGCTTTTATTACTAAAATATACAAATATTTTATTTTTATTTATCTTTCATTTTTATTTTCTGTTTTTTCCTTTACTCGGCTGACGTGGACCAAAGGCAACCCTGCTTTTATTTATCGCTTGGTCAATTATCTTGCCTCTAGCTATGGTCCTTGTCAGAACTCACGAGAACCCTCTTTTTCCAAATTACCATGCTTCCTCCATGACTCCATATTCCTGAGATCATCCCCATCCTGGAGCTACCATGTACCTTTACCATGCCATCTCCTTAGACATCACCAACCTCCATCTCTCTTCATGCACCACCAACCAAAAGTTGTTGGCCACCACTATGTATAAATAAACACCCTTGTCTTCTTTTTGTTTTTTGGACCTCTTCAACCCTCTATAACCCTAATCCTAACTATGCTTGAGATCCCTGGTAACAGTAGGAGGCTTGCCATGGTATCGAGGAGGAGAAAGTGTCTAGAGGCATGATGCAATCATCACTAGAGAGTATATCCGATGAAGTTCACATCAGCTCCAGGTAACACCATCGATATGTTAGATTAGGTTAGTTTAATTACATTTTGATTCCTTAGTTTAGTCGTAATGTTAGTTTAGTTTAATTTCATGATAGTTAGCTTTAATTTTAGAAATAGAAGTTCATTAGAGCAACAGGCTCCGTCCACTATCCTTTACGTGTATCCATCTATGTTTCAAACCCCAAGACACTACATTAGACACCCCTCACTTCTCCATCATTTTCCCCCACTAAAATCATCTTGATCCTGCACGGATCGAGCTACTAAGTCTCTTTCCACCACCTTCACCGGAGATTCATCGTCATTTGCCCCCTTGTGCTACCATATTCGATATCAGGTCAAGGTTATACCTCTGAATCTTTGTGTGCAAGAGTGTAGCCCATATGTGCCACCTGGGAAGATAATCGACGCCCACTTGAACTTCTAGGTCGTCAGCCTTCATTGCGCTTCAGACATCTTATTAGCGAGGTTCGGATGTATCTCAGGCATTCTGCAATCACGTTTGGGTCCCCGGAAGACGTTGAGCTACTCAGGATAGATGAAGAAGGTTGGAGCTATGTGTAATCAAAGATCCAAGGAAGATAGGGAATTTATTCTTCCCAAGTCTTCCTCCTTGCTCCTCCACCACTAGATGCGAGCCTAGGTCCAGATCTAATCAGGGTCGTTGAAATTAAAAGAAGTGATGCTCACCCAAAGTCATTCATCGTTAAATAAAGCCACATGGTTGCACCAGAGCCATGAGATCAGATCGCACACATGCCTCATGCACCGCTCCTGGGGGTAATTGCATAAAGCCCGTCCCGTATTTTCATATTTAAGATTAGTATAATAAATATAAAAAATAGCGTAATATTTTAGTAAAAATTTCAAGTAGCACCTTGAGTTTTTTGGAAATTACAAATAGGTCCTCCCACCTCACATGTAGTGACACGTGATGCTCTATAATATTTTGGCATGAACCCTTATATTGTCTAGACATGTTATTGAATGGACTTAAAGATTTTATAAATTGAAAATAGATCTCTATTCCTATAAAATTTTTTCTTTTATTTTCTTCATATTAAGTATTTTGATTTCTCAAAATGTTGTAGGAAACCTTATATGTGTGCTTGATATAATGCTTGTTCATGCATAATTATCAAGTAGGCATTTAATTAATCTTCCTATTTATTAAATTAAAAAAGATGCATTTTCATCATGTTTAAATATAAAAATACATAAAATGGATGTCTTCCTCTTTCAGATTGGCTAACTGTCTGGGTTGGAACTATGCTTTGATCGGGAGTCATCCTCAACTCTAGGAGACATAGGCCTTCTGCATCGTGACTTCCCTGTAGGATAGGTGGGCCGAATCCTAATTTTTCCAACTAATCCATAAGTAGCGGTCACCCTGTCATCTCAAATCTCTGCGGATTTGTAATAGCCAGTGTACGAAGAATGTCAGACTTGAATTGGCCAAAAAAACGAACTCGCCACTAATTTTCTTTATAGCCAATCAATCTTGTCAACCAGATTCTTCCTTCATAGAAAAAGTTTTCCTTAAATACCCCAAAAATGTAGTAGCTATTTTTATATATTCTACCATGTATCCAAAAATCATTAAAAATCACAAAACATAGAATATAAAAATCACAACACCCAAAAAATCTTATAAAAATTAGCAAAAAATCTAAAAAATAAAAAATATAAGTTTCTATTTATGAATTTTATATATTATATAAACTATATATTAAAAATAGTTTTAGGTTAATTTTTGGACATATTTATATTTGTTAAACCTAAAATAATCTCAGATCATTAATCTATTCCCTGTTTTGACATATTTATTACTTTAAAAATCCATAATAAATACATAAATTATATAAAAATTAATAAAAATAGAGAAAAATATAAGAACCATAAAATTATTTTATTTCTTGTATTTTGAATATATTTTGACTTATATATATTATACATCTACATATTACTTATATAACATTAAATATTATATTATTATCTATAATTACTTATATAACATATAATATTATATTGTAATATATAATTATATGTCTTATTTAAAAAAATTAAAAAATTTACAAAATTAAAAGGAATATAAAATTAAAATTTTAGAAATAATATAAAATAATAAAAAATCCATAAAAATTTAAATATAATTTAGAACCAACATAAAAATAAGAAAAAAAATAAATGTACACTATTATTAACTAGCAATAATTAGTAATTAAACTACCTCTGTTCGCTTCTAGTGTTGGACAACTCAAACTACTTATACATATATACACATATTTATATGATTTACTATAAATCTTAACTCACTTTACTTTTCTTATCATGTATTTATTTGTGGGTTAATTGTTGGTTAATCGATAGTTAGTCATCACAACGGTTGCTAGGCTAGCTATTGAGCCTATTAGACCAGTTGTTCAGTTAAACAAATGGCGTCATTGTCGGGGAGCAATGGAGTATAGATTGTTTGTTTTACATGTCTACTTTTCTTGCTTTATACATTATATATCGTCTTTTTTTTTCATTTTCAATATATCTATGTAGAACTGTTCTAACATATCACTTGTGTTTGCCTTTGTTGCGAAGGCCCACGGACCAAGGACAAACTTCTTAGGAGGATAGAAGCACCTACGTGAAGCGGTGGCGGGCTCATTCATTCCAGGCCAGCAGGAGAGAGCAGCGAAGAGAAGCAAGGGGCTAAGAAGTGTAGCATTAGCATACTCTAGATCACTTTTATTTTAATTTTTGAGAGAGTAAGAGAGAGTGACTCATTATTAATTTGTAATAATACAGGACAAACTCTGCACACTTGAAATATCCGGGCCTATTTGACCAAGCGTTTGTTCACTTGGAGGCTCGTGTAGGTTTTACGTGTTTTCTCACCTTCTTCACTTTTATTTATACCTATTTTCCCCTTATTTTTATTTGTTCTCCATGATCTGTGTTTTCTAATTTTTTTATATTTTACTATTCCGTGCTTGGGCCCATAGACATAGGATTTTTATTTGTGCTTAGCCCGATAATTAATAGGTCCAAACACTAAATAGAGTATTTGTTCCTATAGACATTTACTATTAAACTTATTCAAATTAATCGATGCTTCCCGCAAAAAGAAATTACCATTTAGGACAATTCTTGCTTGCACAACATATGGACTAGTTTTGATTAATGCACAGATCATTTTGCATGTATAGTGCTGGAGTAAGGTACATATGTCTAACTCTACATGCTTTCATTGATTTGACTCGCATTGACTTTTGATAACACAGAAATCTAACCTGCGGTTAATTTATATATAGAGTTGTCGATGTAGAAATAACCACAAAATTAGACTCAGTTTATCAAACAAAAATCAATCAAATATGAGAGCGACTTTTTCTTCTCTCTCCTATTTCACCTACACTATGCTATTTATCTAGGTAAGTGTGCCTGGGTCGAATGCGAGGAGGCAGAATATCAAAACTTCGATTTTTTTATATAAAAAAGAAATCTTGAAAAATTCACCATATTCTTGGTTTTACAAAAGACTCAATAAAAGACTTGAAACTAACTTGATCTTACAAAAATCAAATCGATAAAAAGATACGATGAAAAATCATGAAAAAATACAAGAAATGTTACTAGGGTAGTTGTGGAAATACCCTTGAAAAATCAAAGAAAAATACAACAAGAATGATGTCCAAAACACCCCTACAGCCTATGGGTACAAATGCATGAAAAAGAAATATGTTCTGCTACAGAAGGTCCCTAGTAGGGACTAAACTGCAAAAAGAGTAAATTTATTACATTTATGTCCTTGCACATGGACCTAAATGTAATATCTGGAAATATTGGAGCGGGCTGGAATTCTGGATCTTTGTTGGGTTTAGTATGCAAATATTCTACCCTTTTATCTGAACGATTGGAATTAAATGATGAGACTTGATCTGGACTGTCAATTAGCGCCATGTGTCACCCAACTGTACTCTCATGTGCTCTTGAGGATCTTCAACTGCTTCCTGTGCGTGGCCATGAGTGCGTCTTCACTGAATTATTCCTGACGAACGACGTCGTTCTTGGGCCTCCGGCAAGGTCAGGAGGGAGACACCTTCTCCCTCCGAGCTCACCTGCAGTGGATCTCCACCGCATGTGGTCGAGAGCATCGATGTTTTGCTAGTGAAGATGACGGTCCGAGCTATTCTGGAAGTGATGCAGCAGCTCTTTGATTAGGAATTTCTTTAATTTTGGAAGCTCCAGGTGATATGATTATGCTCTAGATGGTGAAATAACCTGCAAATGGAATGTTTTCTTGCTTGATTCGCAAGTAATTGACCAACAAATTAAAGGATTTGCAGATCTAACAAATACTTTCTAGAATATGTAAAATACAGGTAATGTAACAAATGGGAATCGAATCGAAGTGATTTGAGTTGAATTTGGAAGAATGTGAATAAGGCGCATATAACTATGATGGTTGAGGATTCTAATGACGTACTTAACCACGATAATGTGGGAACACATATCGAAAATTAAAATGGGAAAAGGATGAAGGAACTCACCTGGGACTGAGGTTGTATGAACCTTGATTACTGCTTGACGGGCAAGGATGGCCCGAGCTCCACGTGGAAGTGCGTCGCGATGCAAGGTGGTATATCGCCTTGGAACCCTCTTCCGATCTCCATTCTTCCACGTGGGGTAGTCCTCGGGTGTTGTCACCACCAGATTGAGGTGGAGCGAGGTGGAAAAGGTGGGGACTCGGCCAGGTATGAACTGGAAGCTTGAGCTTAGGATTGATTAGTTGTTAATGGAGATCATTGGGGGGTTTTTATAGAGTGGATTGAATAGAGTTAGGTAGGAATCGAGGGCTGGTGTGTAGGATGGTTGTTAGGAGAAGGAGATCAAGAGTTTAGAATGGAAAAGGATGTTAGGAAATAGCTTGGAGAAAAAGGCAAAGCTCGATGGTTGAAATAGAATATGACCAGCCTTTTTGAAGAAGAAGGTCCCAGGTGCAAAACGTGTCAGCACCTGGTTGGCCAGGTTCAAGAAATCCCTTAATAAATATATATTAAATAGTAAATAACATTATTTTAATTAGGTATAAAATGTAAAATGTAGGAAATTAAATTATCTAAATTATAATATAATTAGGTTTGATAAATAATAATTATTTTTCAAAAAATAAATATTATATTAATAAATATGTATAAGTAATACTTAATAAATAGGTTTTGGATTTTTAATTCAATAAATAAATAAATAGTATATTAATTTTATATTTTCTTAATAATTAGATTAATAAATAAAGTATATATATATTTTTGTGGATTTTAATAAATAAATTTAGATATATTAATAAATACAAGAATAAGTTATATAGTTCATTTATACCTATAAATTAGGCTTTTATTTATAATAAATAAGTTCCAAAAATGATGAAATAAATTAGAGTTAAAATACAAGATCAAGAAATTAATTAGAAGTTATAAAATCATTAAAACAATAAATAATGTGTTCTAAATAAAATAAATAACCCAGAAACCCAGTTGTGGTTAGGTCCCAAAATTGATTTTTTGCAAACGAACTCTGATTTTAGTGAAATCACCTTCATTAATTAGAGAATATTATTTTATGTAATTTAAAGGTGAGTAGCATGAAATTGGAATTCGTATGATAAAGTTATGGAGTTTGGAAGTTTGGATTTCGAGAATTTACAAGTTGGATTTCTTGGATTATATACAAGGTAATATTTTTAACTTATTTTTATATTTATCTATACATTTTTAGAAATAAATAAGAGAAGCATTTGGTGAAAACTATGTTAATATGAATTAACTAAAAATCTATGAAGTTTTGGTATTTATTGGATAATTAATGGAGAATGTCTGAGACGTGAAATTAATTAATTTTATTTGTTTTCTTCCTTATCTCCCCCTACTCATTTATTTATCGACCAATCCATGTTGACTTGGTCTCGAGGATTAAGTTATAAATATATCGTTCAGATATATTTATTTTTAGAAGTCATATTTACAATTTGCTTTTATTTTTATTCTCTTTATTTTTATTCTTTTATTTATTTACATGATTTTAATGTATAAAAGTGTATTTTTATTCATGACTATGGTTTTCTTATAAATGAAATTTAATGGATATTTACATGTATCTGTTTAGGGTTTTAGGACAACATGCAGACATAATTTTAATGAATCGTGGATTCATCAGCCCCCTATACTTAAAGTTTGCTAGTCCCTTAGCAAACACTTATTTGAAAAATAAGGAAAAAGAAAGAAAGTTAGAATGCATTTTTTTCCTAAATCAATTCATGAGAACAAACAAAGGACGGAGCTCGATCAGTCCTGAAACAAGCATGTTGTCGGAGCCTTAATTAGGATTAGGATTTTATCCCCACCAGTCCTGAAGTTCCACAAATCCTTGTTTAAGTTCACCTCAACAACCAGTTCGGATCCACTCATTCATATCACAAACTCTATCAACCTTAAAATCAATCTATACTATGTGTGAATTGTTTTAGCTCTTCTTGCTGAAAGAAGCAAAGAAACTGCCCATCCCAGCCATACACTCCTATTGGTTCCTCATCCTGCTACTCTTTCCTTGAGGAGGGAGGTATTCTCTTCTGAGGTCAGTTCGTGCTATGTCCACAATCGAGTATAGAGAGGAAGTAGAAGAATGAGAAAAGAACTGGAGTGCGACCAGTGTAGACACATCTCCTTGTCAAGCCCAACCGATGTAGCTAAGTGTTAACTAAGATGTGCAATCTTTTTGGTGGAAGGTCAGACCATTATGGTCGTATTTGTATTTGGTGGCTTCTTCTTTGAGTTGGTTTGTAGTGTTGCTTGCACTGCATTCATCTCTTTGTGCCTCGACGGATATATCATCTTTTTATTCCATCCATTTTTTGAGGTCTTGGAAAAATTGTGTCAGCAGATCCTTCCCTCATCCGAAGAGACTATCACAACCCCAATCTCTCCCATCTTTAGATGTCAATGCCGTAAAGACAAAACACACTACCAAGATGGATTTCCCTTCGCAGCCTCATGCAAGTCGAGCTAAGTGCAAAGTGCTTGTGTCCAAAATCGATTCACTGATAATGGGTTATACAGATGACACAAAGTGTTCTACATAGGCACTTTTCGAGTTGACTTCCCAAACATGGTCTCATGGAACCCAAAGATTTAAGTCGAAGACCTGAAGAGTCCAAATTCCATTTCCTAACTAGGCTCCTTACAATGAAAGTTAAAAGCTATAATCAAGCTCCATCCTTTAGACTTTTCCCAATCTTTAGTTTTATAAATCAAACTTATTCTGAAAAATGCTAATGCAAATGCAACTATGTTTTTGTGAAGTATATTTTCTAGATTTTACTTAATTTTGTGAATTTTAAGGATTTTGTATTTTTTTATGGATTTTAGACTTTACATTTTTATGAATTTTGTAATTTTATAAACAATTTATGTACAAGAATTTTACAAGATAATTTACCCATATTTTATTTGGATTAAATAAATAATGTATTTTACAAATTTTATCTACAAATGATTTTAAGGATTAAATGAATTTTACCAATATTTTCTTATATTGGATTTTAAATAACTATTATAATATTTTAAAATACATACTTTAATTTATATTTTAATTAAGAATTTTAAATAAGGATTTTAAGCATGTTTTACTTATTTACAAGGGTTTTATTAATAATTTAAATAAATGGATTTTAAATTACCCTCACCTACTTTTTATGTATTTTATAGATATAGAAAAGACATAAAAGTATGAGTTATGGACAAAAGTATATATAAAATATATACGCACCCCCTATAAATAGCTTGTTCTATGTCCTCATAGCGTCAAAAGAGAAACAAGAGGACATAACTCATGCTAAGTAAAAGTGGGTGACAAAAATTTAAATGATGTGATGTCAGTCGACCCCCCTATACATACGATCAAGCCATCGTAAGTATAGTGGAACAAAGACAAGGTGATTGAGGGAAAAGAATATACAACCGAAAGAACAAAAGGAAAAAGAAAATGAAATCATCGAAATCACTCGGTCCCCCTTATAGTTAGGATAAGGCATCCTAAGTATAGAAAAGAGTGTGACCAAAATTAGGGACTAGTAATTAGAGTAAACGAAATGATCTACAAAAGAAAGTAAAAATAATAAAAAACAAAAAACGAGAATCAGCGGGAAATCGATCCCCTATACTTAGGATCTGGTATCCTAAGCATAAAAGATGAATACATATGGGAACGATTGTGATCTATGAAGGATATACAGGTGTGTACTCCAGAAAACCAAATGGCTTCACAGGTCTCTGTGAAGGAAGAGATGAAGTGCAAGAGTAGTCATGCATCATGTACAAAGTTGATCACTTCGACTCGAGCTAGATGATCAGTAGTTTCCAGGAAGTGCTTCAGTATCTTCCCATTCACTGTAAACAGTTCTGCACCAGGTGACACATCTGGTATAGCAATACTACCATTGTCATGCACCAACCTGACTATATATGGTCCTTCTCACTTGCTCTTCAATTTTCCAGGAAAAATTCTCAACCTTGCATTGAACAACCAAACTTTCTACCCAAGAACAAAGATCTTGTGTCGGATATGTCTATCATGCCATCGCTTCACTTTGTCCTTGTAAATGAGGGTGTTCTCATATGCCTGATTTTGAATCTCTACTAGATCATTCAGATCTATATTTCTCTTGGCTCCTGCTTTCTGTAGCTCTAGTGAAATCTCTCTAATTGCCCATTTGGATTTGTGCATGATTTATACGAGCAAATGACATGGATTTCCTAAACTAATCTGAACAGTGAAGTACCTAAGGGAGTCTTATAAAGCTGTACGATATTCCCAAATAACTTGGTCTAGAAGCTATGACCAGTTCTTCCTATCCGACCGTGCTAATTTTTGGAGAATCGATTTCACCTCCCTATTTGAAACTTTAGCCATGTCGTTCGTCTGTGGGTGGTAAGAAGAATCTACTTTGTGATCAATAGCATAACTCTTTGCTAGATTTTCACCTCCTTATTGATGAAAGGGATACCCCCATCTGAAATGAGAATACGTGGAATACGGAACCGTGAAATATGTGTTCCCTCAGGAACTTACACACTGTCTTGCTGTCAGTGGTTCTTGCAGGTATAGACTCCACCCAACGACTAACATAATCTACAATGAGAAGTATGTACTCAAAGCTATTGCTGGAGGGAAACTATCCCATAAAATCTATACCCCATGCGTTAAAGATCTCACAAATGATAACAGGTCGCATAGGCACGGCATCTCCAGCACCAATTATCCCTACGGCTCTCTGACATTCTAGACAACTCTTCACGAACATGCAAGCATCTCTAGTAAGTGTCGGCCATCAAAATACGCTCTAAAGTACCTTCTGCGCTGTCCTCTTCCCTGAATGATGTCCTCCTACCCATAAAGAATGGTACAGAGTGAGGACACTGTTGTATTCCTCCCGAGGACTACATCGCCTGTAGATACAATCTAGTCCTTCACTAAAAAGAATCGGATCCTCGAAGTGGTAGTATCATGCCTTCGACACTAGCCTGTCGACTCGATCTTTCGGTCAACATTGCAAAGTCTTCTGTGTGACCAGAAAGTCAATATGTCTGCGTACCATGGAAGTTCTGTCACTACAAAGATGCTTTCATCTGGAAATCTCTCTGCAATCTCCGGTGTGTAATCATCTGAAGGCCGCTCTATTTATAATCAAGAGAGGTGATCAGCTACCATGCTCTTTACCACAAGGTTGTCTCTAATATCCAAATCAAATTCCTGGAGTAAGAGAGTATATCTAAGAAGGCGTGCCTTAGCATCCTTCTTTTCCATTAAAAATCGGATAGCTAAGTGATCAGTACAAATAGTGATTTTCGAGCCAAGAAGATAAGATTTGAATTTGTCTAAAGTGAATACTACTTCCAACATCTCTTTCTTTGTTACAGTGTAATTATCGTTGTGCATCGTCTAGAGTGTGGATGGCATAGTGGATCGCAACTGGAAGTCTGTTCCTCCGTTGTCCTTATTTAGCCCCAACCACAAAATCTGAAGCATCCGTCATGATCTCAAAGGGTAGAGACCAATCGAGCGGCTGTAGGACATGAGCACTGATGATCATCTCTTTTAAAGTGAGGAAGGTATAAAGACATCTATCATCTAATAAGAACTCGATGTCTTTGCTAAAAAGTTTAGTTAACGGTCGGGAAATCTTAGAAAAGTCCTTAATAAACCATCAGTAGAAGCAGACATACCCAAGAAAAGACAGTAACTGCTTAACGTTGGATGGAGGATCGAGTCGTTTGATGACATCCACCTTGGCAGGGTCAACCTCCATGCCTTGCTTGGAGATTGATGAATCTCAGATTCATCACTCTTAATCTCATTAATTAAAGCTCAAGTCCCTCAAAATCAACATCATTTCTGCATCTATTCTGCATAATTAGCATTCATGCATGTTTTCATAAGAATTGCATTTTATCCATTATGTTTGCACAAAATAAGAAGCCAAAAATCCAAGCCAAAAATGACCTGTAAATAGCCTAACTTCTCAGATTTTTAACTCCTTCATACTAACTCCGAATGAACCAAAACCACCTTCACTGTGTGCACATAACTAACAAGAATAAATGAAAAAATACAAAAAATCACTAACCCTAATAAAGGGACCAAAAACCCAAACCCTAGTTTCAGGATTTCCGGACTAAAAGCCCCATATCTTCCCCATCCAGTGTCCGTTTTGATCCTACTCACTTTTGAACTAATGTACATTCAATTACCTTCAAAACAAGACCAAGTTCAAGTGAATCGGAGCTCATATGTGAAAGTTGGGTTTTGGGCCTCTTTTGTACATTGTGTATTTTAGCGGTTTTTGACCTGATATTTTATGTACATATTTTCTTAATTAATAAAAATAAAAAATAGATTAAGGTGTCTTTTTTTATCTTTGTTTTTTCCGCATTTTTCCGGATTTTTTATCTGGTTTAAAAATGACAAAAAAAGTAAAAAACCCAAAAATATAGGTATTCTATGTATATGGGATACCCCAAAAATATCACTTTGTGCATTTGATCGATTTTGATTTTGATGTCTTCATGGAAGTTGTAGATCTCATCAAGACGAGCATTTTTTGTAAAGAAACTTTTTCGATTCGAGGTCGTTTGCTATTTATTTTGCATTTTACAAAAGAATTCTTTTTCGGTTTTTCTGGAGGGGGCCGCCACGTGTCTACATTTTTGGCCTTTTTATAATCATTTTTATAAAAAAATTAAAAAAATTAAAATAACCGCACGTGCGTCGCACGTGCGTGGCGCCTCCACAACTGTTCGATCATGGCCGATCGAACGGCCGCTGCCCATCGTCTTCTCCAAACCGCCCCGCCACAAACCTTGCAACCGTCGCCCTTTGACCGTGCCACCAACGAACTCCGCTTCTCTCGCAACTAACAGCCAACCGACCTCCGCACATCTTGCGATCTCCATCGTCAGCCTCTGCTATTCTTAGCTTCGACAGCCCTCGTCCCAGATCATCCACCGATTGTACTGGAGCAAGGCCGCGGCGGTGACAGCACCTCGTTCTTGCTTCCCTTTCGGCAAGGTCTGAGCCGTCAAGCTCGTCGCGGCCTACGTCGAGTTCCCCTCCGACCATCGCTGCTCCGCTCCGGAGTTCCTCCTGTCGAGCCAACACATATATCTCCACCAGCCGCTCCACCAACGACTAAGACATCGCCAACGACTTCAACTACAATCCACTTCCATCTTCATCAATGTTGTTCAACTACATCGACTTCACCGTACGCCTCTGCCTTCTCCGCCGAGAATGCCACCGTCATCGACTCCACTACGCTGTCACCTTCTCCGATAATGCCACCGACATCGACTCCTCCTGCCGACCATCTACGCCTCTGGCAGTATGACAGAACCCAGCAAAGACATCTCCACCCCCTACCGGCCCTCCGCCCGCTCCACCTTGCCTCGTCCGTTCTGTGTGGCCGGAATGCATCCCTTCGCAAGCCTCTCGCCAGCACTTCTCCGAGCACTAGATCCCCAACCGGAGACGATAGAGGCTCCGCCGTCCTTCGTCAGCTCCGCCAGGAGGGGGCGGGCCTCCTCCGTCCTTCCACACCGCTGGGCCGGGTGTGAAGCCCGAGACCTCTGCCACGTGTCGTGCACGTGAGGGCGGGGGGACTTCAGCACTACATCAGCCAGCCCGGGGTCATGTGCTACGCACGTGACCCGTGGGTAATTTGCAGCAACCCCCCTGAAGTACCTCCATATTACACTCAGGTCCCTACCGACCCCGGGGTCACGTGCGCAGCACATGATCGGATGGAAAAATTTCAAGAAGGCCCTTTGGTTATTGGTAATTAAATCTAGGCCCTTCCTGCATATTTTATTTTACATTATTTCATCTGTATCCCCGTGTTCCCTATTTATTTCGAACATCTACATGACATTTATTTATTATTCAAAAAATAGCATGATGTTCTTCTTTTGATTCTCTACATTTTGACATATCGTGGATATTTTTATGATGGATGGTTAATTATTAATTAATTATTTTGTGGAAAATTGCAAACTTTGCACATTTCATGCTCTTAAATTTTCTATTGATGAACCAGTGCCCTAAAAATTCCCCAAAAATCGTAGAGATAATTGTGCTTGACATTGTACCAAAAAAGATTTGCATTTGCATGCATAGTTTGCCCTGTAAAAATCATTTTGCATATTTCAATATTTGATTTTTAATAAATACTAAATCCCACATTTTCAAGGTTTAGGATTCTTCTGAAATCCATCACCAAGTGATAGATCTTAGATAATTTTATCCCATGAAAATAAGTAGGTTTAATATTTATTATAATTAAATATTGAAATTCACTTTGTTTGCATTTAAATATTCATAAAAAATTCATATTGCATCCAAAAATTCCAAAAAAATTACAGTGCATCCATTTCATCATATTTTACATTGTGGCCAAGTTTTGTATTTTTCAGACATCGTTTGAATATAGTTGACATTTTAGTCCCTAAAATAGGCCGAAATTGCATCTTGCATCCCTTATTTGCATTAAAAATTCCAAATAAAAGAGACCGCCTCGAAAATCATGTATGAATTTTGATAGACATAATTCTAGGTTGTTACTTTGCCTCCTTGTGTTCGACCTTGGGACTTGCGGAAGTAAAATAAACATAAAACCACTTGATTAATAATTGATTAATACTCGTGGTGATTTCTCGACCAATTCCGATTGCCGCCTACAATGAACAAATCATTAATTTTTACGCACGATCACAAATAACATCATAATCTTAAAGCTACAAATTCGGAGTCGTCAGATGACACCATTGTCGGGGAGGCAAACGGCTTAGTTTTGTGTTTTGAAAATTTTCGTTCGATTTTCCGCATTCAGGTAGTCTGACCCCCGAATTTTTCATTATAAATTCCTTTTTTATTTCCTGCATTTATTTTTCAGTATTTATTTCGCTTATTTTATTTTTGATTATTTTTCGAGTCACTCTCTTACATTCTCTCTTATTTTTCTTGTGAGGTACACGGCGTACGTGGAGCGGTTTTTCAAGAAACCGACACATCTTCATCGACTTCCGAAAAGCCGTAATTAATTTAAGATCGAGTCGAGTCGTGAGAGAGCGTAGAGTATAGGTTTTTAATTTCTGCAAATTTCAATTTCTGCTCATTTATAGCAGTGTCCGTTTGGACTCTCGCGTGTGTAAAAAGACCTTGAACTCTTCTGTGGCGTGTAGTGTCCTATTTCACTCTCCTGTAAGGGTGGGGCCCAACTTGAGTGGCCATTAGGATAGACCTGCACATACGACTCTCTAAGAGCATTTTTATTTCTTGATTATGTTCGTAGGACTTAAGCCACACTTCACATTAAATGAGACGCACATAGATCATTCAATTTAGCCAAAATTTAAATCAATTCTTTCCCGCTAATAGAACTTTCTTCTTAAGTGTGGTTTTTCATCGGCCTGCATTCATTTATAATAAATTTTCAATTTCTGTATAGCATCCCACATGGAGATTGTGAGGATTCACTGTTAGTCTTCTAACTGAGCATACATCATTATTTTCCGCATGCATTGGCTTTTCCCGATCTTCTCCCTCTTGTTTTATTACATAATTCTAAAGGAAATTGAGACTGGATGTTAGATGTGTATTTGTGCTCATTTAAATTCTTCAGCGATCACCTAATTAAAATTGGGACTGCTAAATATAGCCAATCTTAAGAACCCATAAAATCAAGAATTTTTGCGGGAGAGCAAACCCGACCTTGGATTATTTTATTTTTTTCTGAGTTAGCGAGAGACGGCACTTATGGCTAGAGCCCAAATCTGGATTTTCATCTTGTCTACTAATTCTGCCAAAAATGATTAGCTACTTCTTGGTGAGAAGCTACGGGTAGACGGTAAACGGTCTGGATTTCCTTAGCAGAGTGGGTGGTTTAGAGGACACTGCATAAGGCACCATCCTCAAGTAACACGGGTAGCCGTTCTACGGTTTGTACTTACACCCATACTGGCTGAAAGTAGGTGCAACTAGTCGTAAGAATTCGGGATAGTCATTACAAAAATTTCGGCAACTAACAGCTCGCTAAAATTTTTTTCCCAAGATTGAATTATCACCAACTAATATTGAAAATATAAAAGCCGAACTCTTACGGCTCCATTGTGTGTGTTGGTGAACCCGGGGTTTGAATTGTGTTTGCATTGGTGTACAAGATATATGGAGTTGAGAGAGTCTCCTATTCCGACCCTTTGTACGAGAGGGTCTTCTACGGATCCTGCCTCTTCCGGGTCTAATTCTGACTTATCCCCTTGCTGCTCTGCCGGCTGCTTCTCCGTCTTTTCCGACCGGATTTGTGAGCTCAACCACTGGAGCTGGGATCTCTTCTGGGAACTCGTTGAGTGAGAATCACGACCTGGTGCACTGATCGGCTCTCAACCGAGCTCGACTCGAATTGGTGATTTCTCATCGCTCTGACGAGTGAACCCCTCTTTCACAAACCAAGGGCTAGGCCTCTTGTTTCCAGGTTGTTTCGCTTTGTCGTACGTAGTCGCGATTAGACTAGGTCTGATCTTTGTTCGTTCTCTTTGCCCTTGGGATACATGCTATCCCGGTATGGTAGAATGAGGAATGAAGATAGGCAGTTGAGTACACTCTTTCTTGTTCTTACGGACCTCTTGCACTGACACTAGTCTCAGGGGTTCTACTGAGACACTGTACCCAGTTGTTTACCGCGAGGACGCCTGAGACGCTCGTCAGCACCCTCAGTAGCAGGGGTTCTACTGAGACACTGAACCAATTTCGAAGATCATTAGCCACACATTTGATAAAATTTCTTTTGACTATCCCGTGCAATCATCTCTCTCCTTTCTTGATTTAAACCTCATCATGGAACTCTTGTCCAATAACTCTTGCAGACCCAACCCCTCATTCCTTTCAGCTCTTTCAAAAATGTCCAAATGTTTATCCGAGAATCCATCAGAGCTATACTATGAAAATGAATTCGTATCGATTAGACCCAAAACATCTCCTCCTACTTCCACAAGAGACTCTCAACCATCAATAGATCCATCTCTCTCTACAGATCCAATCTACTCTCTGAATGACAACCCTTTGTATTCGGATCATACAAACCAACAATCGAGTAAGGTCTCCACTTCTTCATACGTCAATCCACTCTACTCCGATCATACAATTCATCCATCATATTCGGTGAATGTCAAACCTTCATTCATGGGAAATGAACACCACATGATCGAATTGAACACTTCTTCACCTTTTCCATCGACCCTACCCTTGCACACCAATGAACAATCATCATCTTGGATTGACCATGACAACCCCCTCTTCAGACATACAGAGGATTGGACTGACCACATAAAAACACATCAACCCTGTATGCTGACTCCACAATATAAAGGTCCGACCACGCATAATCAAAGGATTGAACTCTACTCGGACCAACTCCGCATACCTAGACCATATGAGCAGCCGCCTTCCATAATTGTTGAGGAGATATTTTCAGAAAATGATGATCATATATCAGATATATCAAGAGACTCCTCTCCTAGTACATATAGGAAAATGGAAGAGGAAATTCAATTACAAAAACACACCCCGACTGCTCCCACGATTGGTCATGAAAAGATTTTGGAGGATATATTGAGGATGAACAAGAAATTTGAGTTAATGGAGGATAGATTTCAAGAATTTGCCGATAGATTAATTTCAATCTTCGGTAGCTCGGACATAAAAATGAATGAGGAAATGATTGGATCTAAGATTGAAAATTTTGAGGACATTCAAGAACCTAGGGACGATTCGGATAGCGACATTTCTGAATATTATTCCCCTAGAAATAACTATGCCTCTGACTCCCATTCTGAACATCAGAACCCCTTCTCATCTAAGGATCACACCACATCACCACACCACACAGAAAATACTAAAAAATGGAAAATCCAGAAAATTTCATAAAAATCAAGATTGAAGAATATATGAGGAATTTGGATCCTGCTTTACGGGAAGCATTGGAGAAGAAATTAATTTTTGAACTTCCCTTTATACAGGCCATCGAACACTTCCCTGACCTTAAAGGATCTGTAATGGACAAATTAATGATCAAAAAGTCGGACAGGATTAGAACAAAGACCGAGAGACATATCTTGTCAATGGCCTCCTCCTTGGTGTTGAGGAGAAAAACTAAGAGCAGCATAGTGAAGCGATTTCCCAGATTTGACTACATAATCAAAGACACGATTTTCACCCATGCTCGAATTGATGACGATTCACCGATCAATATCCTCCCAACCTCTGTATTTCACAAACTCAAACTCAGACCGATTCGGAAGATACGAGAGATTGTTCAATTGGCAGACCGATCGATAAAGAGGTCGAGAGGAATTATTTCTATCATCATGAAATTCCAAGGTGCTCCTCTCAAAGTAGAATTCACGATCATTGATATTGAGCATCATGGAGAATTCACCCAGTCTTCAATCATTCTCGGAAAACCGTTCTTAGCATTGGCTAAGGCAATTATTGATTGTGAGACTCGGGAAATCAATTTTAAAGCATTGGAAGCACTTAGATCGGACCAAGTCTTTGAGGAACCATGATCTTCTGAGGAAACCCACGAAGTCCCCGACAACCGCAACCATGAATAGGTAGAAGAGCCCTACCCCGCTACTACACCTGATATAGCGGTCGTTATGAGACTATTGGTTTAGAGACTCCCCCCCTGCTCCATTCCCAGCCGCTCTCAACATGGAGAATCATGTATATGAATCATATGATCTGAAGACTTATGCATGGGCACACCCTGGGTCAACCTACTCTGACTACATGGATTACATCAACTCGACACGAGAATGCTCCAACATCAAATCAATTAAGAACGAACATGCAGAAACTCTCCCCAGTATTTCAATTCCCGCAGATGTCAAAATAGACAAATCCTTCTTCTATGATCCTGAGACATATGCATGGTCGCACCCCGGAGCAACATTCTCTGAATATCTTGACCAAATCATCCCAAATCGAGAGTGCTCAAACATTCAGAAGACCAAGAGCAAACAAACAGGATGCAAACCGACTAAGGAGAAAAACTCTAATGGCTACTCATCTGGATACTCAAGTGAACCGACACCTTCACGAAACAAGAAAAATAAAGTTACCTTTGACCTTTCAGAAGAGGTATCAGCTGATGATCCCTCATCAAGTCCGGAAAAGGTAGTCTACATGAGTGAAGTCTGTTCGGCAGCTCTAAAGCCATATCTCCGCAAGGATCCAAAATTCAATTCTTGTTGGACAACTCACGTTCCTAAATACTATTCATCCAAAGCTGATGCTCCTGACCTCTTCAAGTACACTGGAATTATTTCTTATGAGCTGACTGAGACCGGTTCTTCCGAGTATTCATCCGAGGATAAACCACTGGATCCCAAGAAGGAATGAATTTTGAGAAAACAATTAAAGAAATAAAAAGACCAGAATATTTGGAGTATGTCCACTTTCAAATACTACTCCTCTGAGGATAATTTTGATGATGGATATCTTTCATCTGACTCAAACACTTCATCCATTATCCATCATGATTTTTCTGAGGATGACATTGATCATAGTTGGGAATCATATGTTTCATCTCCGACTCGTTATTCTGATCTCCCATCACAGGCTCACAAGAAGATCAGCCAAAAACCACCTTAATCATCGGCTACCCACCCTCCCCCCCGACCACATCGGTCTTCTTGTACAGCTTCTTCCTCTACTTAAGCCAAGGCCTAAGTATAGGGGGGGACCGATGCCATCTGTATATACCATCCTTCTCCTATCTTCCTATCGCCTCACTTCCACCCTTCTTCTATACTTAGGCTGACCAGAGCCTAAGTATAGGGGGAGCCGACGCCCATCTGTTTATACTCTCTTCATTCACATACCCCAACCACTTCATTTTTCTACTCTTCTTCTATACTTAGATTGTTCACAGTCTAAGTATAGGGGGGCAGTTATGTAAATCTTGTTCTTTTTCTTTTCCTTTTTCACTCTCTTATGCTTAGCCCGAGCTATGTCTTCTTTATGCTTCTTGTGCTCTGAGGACACAACACTCTCTAAGTATAGGGGGGGTCTGTATATATACTTTGTATATATTTTACCCATGCCTCGTACATTCACGTAACTCTATATGTATTTACGGGGTGGGTAATTAATTTGAAAAAAAACAAACAAAAACAAAAAAAACACAAAAGTAAAAACGAAAACAAAAACACAACAGAAAAAAAAAGAAAAAGAGTTTTGCTACTAACACTGACTTTGCCCAAAATTTTTGAAAAAAAGGCTTCTTATCTATTTTTGCATAAAAAATCCCTTGCATAAATTTCAAACATATATATATATATATATATATGTGTGTGTGTGTGTGTGTGTGTGTGTGTGTGTCTGCATTTCACACACTTGCACTTCATCCAGCATCGCATTCATTTGCATCTGTGAAAAGTCATTTGGTTCTGAATCAGTTATGAGATGAAATCAAGAGTGGTCTGGACTTGACCTTAATCCACCTAATTCTCAGAGGAACTTCACCGAGAAATAGGATTTTAGAAACTTCAGGTCTTTGACTTAATTCTTTAAGTTCCACATGACAATGTGCAGTGTTTGATTCTTAGTGTCTAACATGGTCTCTTCATTCTGGGTACAACTCTGGAATAGGGAATTAATTTGTACTCTCGCACTATGCACTTAGCTCAACTCAGACGGAATGTTGGAAGATTGTGTGAGTTTCTTTTCTGGTAGCGTGGAAATCTAAAGACCGGAGTACGGGTTGAAGTAAAGCTTCGGAAAAGGGATGGACGACTGGGCATAATTTTTTCTAAGACCCCAAAAAATATACGGAACAAAAAGACTCTATATCCATAGGGGCTCAACAAGATCCAAGTAGAACCACCAAAAATTCCAAATACAAAGAAGCATTCTACCAAATAAAATCTGACCAAAAAGGTCCAAGCTTCAAGAAACCTGCAGATCTTGGTGGAGACTCGGCTACACTGGCCATCTTCACAAGGAGAGGTGACTACACTGGCCACCCTCCAGTTCTTTTCCCCTTCTTCTAACTTCTCCCCCAATTCGATTGTGAACACAGCGCGACAGACCTTAGAAGGAAATACCTGACTCCCCGAGGATGAGTTACTGGAAAGGAGAGGAGCATTGTAGTCCGACATTCTGGATGGGAAGAGCTAAAACCCTTCACACACAAGAGTCGATTGTTCAATGTTCATAGGGTATACTTTGGGAAGAGGATTGATCTAAGATGACTTCTGAGCCGATACTGTGACAATGATGTATAGAACTTGAGGGCTGTCAATTTTAAAATTCTAAGTATCACAGAAGTTCCACCACACTAATAATCTAAAGGTCGAGTCTAGTTTCATTTTCACTTTCAGCTCATGGTCTTGGTATGGAACCCAATGTCATTTCACCTCATGGCATTTCTTTGTGATGCTCAGGGAAGAGCATGGTTTAAGTATAGGAGGATGATGAATCTTGGATTCATCACTCTAAATCTCATTAATTAAAGCTCAAATCCCTCAAAATCAACATCATTTCTGCATCTATTCTTCATAATTAGCATTCATGCATGTTTTCGTAAGAATTGCATTTTATCCATTATGTTTGCACAAAATAAGAAGCCAAAAATCCAAGCCAAAAATGACCTGTAAATAGCCTAACTTCCCGGATTTTTAACTCCTTCATACTAACTCCGAATGATCCAAACTACCTCCACTGTGTACATATCACTAAAAAGAATAAACGAAAAAATACAAAAAAAATCACTAACCCTGATAAAGGGACCAAAAACCCAAACCCTAGTTTCAGGATTTCCAGATTAAAAGCCATATATCTTCCCCATCCAGTGTCCATTTTGATCCTACTCATTTTTGAACTAATGTACATTAAAATATCATCAAAACAAGACCAAGTTCAAGTGAATCGGAGCTCATATGTGAAAGTTGGGTTTTGGGCCTCTTTTGTACATTGTGTACTTTAGCAGTTTTTGACCTGATATTTTATGTACATATTTTCTTAATTAATAAAAGTCCAAAAAATTTTGATTAAGGTGTCTTTATTTATCTTTGTTTTTTCCGCATTTTTTCTAGATTTTTTATCTGGTTTAAAAATGATAGAACAATTACAAAACCTAAAAATATAGGTATTCTATGTATATGGGATACCCCAAAATATCACTTTGTGCATTTGATCGATTTTGATTTTGATGTCTTCATGAAAGTTGTAGATATCATCAAGTCAAGCATTTTTCTAAAGAAACTTTTTCGATCCGAGGTCGTTTGCTATTTATTTTGCATTTGACAAAATAATTATTTTTCAATTTTTCTGGAGCTGACACATGGCCGCCCTTGGGGCCACCACGTGTCAGTATTTTTTAGCCTTTTAATATTCATTTTTATTAAAACAAATTAAAAAAATTTAAAATAACCGCATGTGTGTCGCTCGTGCACCTAAGCACGTGCTCTGCACGTGTCGCGCCCTCTCCCTTTTAGCCACCACGTAGCGCCTCCACAGCCGTTCGATCATAGCCGATCGAACGGCCGCTACCCATCATCTTCTGTAAACCGCCCCGCCGCAAACCTCGCAACTGCCGCCTTTTGACCGTGCCGCCAACGACCTCCGCTTCTCTCGCAACCGGCCGCTAACCGACCTCCGCACATTTTGCGATCTCCATCGCCGGCCTCTGCTATTTAAGAGCTTCGACAACCCTTGTCCCAGATCATCCGTCGATTGCACTGGAGCAAGGCCGCGGCGGTGATAGTGCCTCGTGCTTGCTTCCCTTCTGGCGAGGTCCGAGCCGTCAAGCTCGTCGTAGCCTACGGCGAGTTCCCCTACAACCGTCGCTGCTCCACTCCGGAGTTCCTCCCGTCGAGCCAACGCATATATCTCCACCAGACGCTCCACCAATGACTACGCCATCGCCAACGACTTCAACTACAATCCCCCTCCATATTCATCAACGTTGTTAAACTACATTGACTTCACCGTACGCCTCCGCCTTCTCTGCCGACAACGCCACCGTCATCGACTCCACTACGCCGCCATCTTCTTCAACAACGCCATCGACATCAACTCCTCCTTCCGACCATCTACGCCTCCGACCGCACGCCAGGGCCCAGCGAAGAAATCTCCACCCTCCACCGGCCCTCCGCCCGGTCCACTTTGCTCAGCCAGTCCGTGTGTCCGGAACGCAACCCTTCGCAAGCCTCTTGCCAGCACTTCTCTGAGCACTAGATCCCCAACCGGCGACGATAGAGGCTCCACCATCCTTCATCAGCTCCGCTAGGAGGGGCTGAGCCTCCTCTGTCCTTCCAATCCATCGGGCTGGGCGTCAAGCCCGAGACCCCTGCCATGTGCTGCGCACGTGAGGGCAGGGGGACGTCAGCACTACATCAGCCAGCCCGGGGTCACGTGCTGCGCATGTGACCCGTGGGTAATTTGTAGCAACCCCTTGAAGAACCTCCATATTACGCTCATGCCCCTACCGACCCAGGGGTCACGTGCGCAGCACGTGACTGGCTGGAAAATTTCAAGAAGACCCTTTGGTTATTGGTAATTAAATCTAGGCCCCTTCCTGCATATTTTATTTTACATTAATGCTTCTGTACCCCTG
Organism: Ottelia alismoides; assembly: GCA_037367405.1. Classification (NCBI taxonomy): domain Eukaryota; kingdom Viridiplantae; phylum Streptophyta; class Magnoliopsida; order Alismatales; family Hydrocharitaceae; genus Ottelia; species Ottelia alismoides. Next base: position 352,077 of record JAZKJV010005903.1, on the reverse strand, counting down.
TGTTCCCTATATATTTTGAACATCTACATGACATTTATTTATTATTCAAAAAATAACGTAATGTTCTTCTTTTGATTCTCTACATTTTGACATATTGTGGTTATTTTTATGATTGATGGTTAATTATTAATTAATTATTTTGTGGAAAATTGCAAATTTTTCCCATTTCATGTTCTTAAATTTGCTATTGATTAAACATTGCCCTAAAAATTCCTGAAAAATCGTAGATTGTAGAGATAATTGTGCTTGACATTGTGCCCAAAAAGATTTGCATTTGCATGCATAGTTTGCCTTGTAAAAATTATTTTGCATATTTCAGTATTTGATTTTTAGTAGGTATTAAATCCCACATTTTTGAGGTTTAGGATTTTTCTGAGATCCATCACCAAGTGTAGATCTTAGATAATTTTATCCTCTGAAAGTAAGTAGGTTTAATATTTATTACAATGAAATATTAAAATTCACTTTGTTTGTATTTAAAAATTCATAAAAAAATTCATGTTGCATACAAAAATTCCAAAAAAATTTACAGTGCATCCATTTCATCATATTTTATATTGTGGCCAAGTTTCATATTTTTCAGACATCATTTGAACATAGTTGACATTTAGTCCCTAAAATAGGCTGAAATTTCATCTTGCATCCCTTATTTGCGTTAAAAATTCCAAAAAAAGAGACCGCCTCGAAAACCGTGCACGAATTTTGATAGACATAATTATAGGTTGGTCCTTTGCCTCCTTGTGTTCGACCTTGGGACTTGCCCAAGTAAAATAAACATAAAACCACTTAATTAAAAATTGATTAATATTCGTGGTGATTTCTCGACCGATTCCGATTGCCGCCTACAACGAACAAATCATTTATTTTTACGCACGATCACAAATAACATCATCTTCTTAACGCTGCAAATTCAGAATCGTTAGAGATGACATGCCCTAACACGATCCCATTTGTAACCATAAAATGGCGCTTTTCCCAAGACAGAATGAGATCGATCTCATAACATCTTTGAAGAACCTGGTCTAGGTGTGCTAAACATTTGTCAATGGACTCACCATAGACTGATAAATCATCCATAAAAACCTTGAGAAAATCACCGAACATGTCCGCAAAAATGGCAAGCATGTACGTCTAGAATGTAGAGGGGGCATTGCTCAATCCAAAGGGCATCATTCTAAAGGCATACGTACCGAAAGGACATGTGAAGGTGGTCTTCTCCTGATCTTCAGGGGCAATGGTAACCTAATTGTATTCGAAGTAACCGTCTAGGAAGCAGAAATATTCTTTCCCTGCCAACCGTTCTATTACTTAGTCTATAAAAAGGCAACGGGAAGTGGTCCTTCTTTGTCACATTGTTCAACTTTCTGTAATCAGCACATATCCGCCACGACACAGTTACTCTCTTAGGAATCTCCTCTCCACTCTCGTTCTTGACCACCTGAATGTCCGACTTCTTCAAAACAACATGTAATGGGCTACCCCATCCAGAGTTGGAGATAGGATAAATAAAGCCCGCGTCTCACCATTTCATAATCTCTTTCTTGACAACATCGCATAAGACAGGATTCAGCCTTTGCTGAAACTCTCTAGAAGGTATGCTTTCATAATCAAGATAGATATGATGAGAACAAAAAGCAGAATTTATCCCACAAATATTGGATACAATCCACCCAATGGCCTTGCGGTTTCTCTCAAGAACCTCCATCACACTATATTCTTGTTCATTGGTCAAATAAGCACTGATAATGACCAGAAACTGTCGGTTTGAACTTGCAAGGAAAGCATATTTCATATTTGGTGGAAGGGTCTTCAGCTCAGGTAAGGTCAGATTTGGCTCTACGATATCAACTTCTGATTGAGTTATGGGATTTGTGTTGCTGATAGATGTTTCCGCCTTAAGGTTTTTCACCATCTCAATGTTTTCTAGAGTCGGACTACAGAAGATGTCTAAAACATCATCCGACTTGCTACCATGCTCATCCTCAGAATGATTAGATGAAAATAATTGGACTAAGTGAAAATCAGTCTCTGAATCATCTGAGGTGGAGGGATTCCGTAAATGTTCTAAATCTAAAATATCTACAATAAAGTCCTCAAATCTCTTCTCCATGTGTTCTTCACTATCCATGCTGAAATGAAATACGAAGTACCATCAGAAGAGTTGCCACTTGATATCTCGGACCCATCCTCTTCTAGGATATCTCAGGTCTCTACTTGATACCTCTCGAGGTTGTCAAGGTGGACCTCATCCATGTAATCACAAGTGGATAAGGAACCCAAAGCATCTGAACTTGTTTTTGATGCGGCACTGGATGATTCTCTCGCCATCTCTATATTTACCTTTTCACCGTCGATGCGAAAAGATACTTTCCTTTATCATAATCGAAGAGGGCCTTTGTGGTCTCCAAGAAAGTCGCCCAAGAATGATTGGGGTAAGGTGTAACTATGTAGGGCAATCCATGCCCAAGAAAGTAAAGTCCATTGGGAATTGCAAACCCTGCACTGTTACGATAACGTTCCTCAAAATGCCCCTAGGTCTCTTTACAGATCTACCAGCAAACTGAAGGATCGAACATGATTTGTAAAGAGGATATAACTCGAGCTTGTCGAGTAAATAAGATGGTAGAAGATTAATAGAGGAACTGTTATCTTGGAGAGTGCAATCGAATGCGGCTTCTGAAATCTCACATCTGACATAGTGTGCTCTTGAGTCCTTTTTATTGTTCGAAAGTCTGTTCTAACTTACACAGGAGGTGGCCTTGGCTAAAATATGCTTCTCTGTTCGAAACTTCTTCTACCTATGCATTGTACATCTATTTTTCAGTTGTTGCGTAAGCGTAGGGAAGTGATCTAAGGCATCATGGAGCAGGATTTTCAAAAAGATGTGATATTTCAATAATTTCTCAGTTTCTAGAGTAACATCATTCTTTTTGAATTTTTTCGTGCCTTTTCCATTTAAAGCATCAGGAAAAGGGGCAACTTCAGGAAAAACAACATTTTTATTGGTATCGGGATAAACTTGTACATCAAGAGTTTTAAAATTATCTACAAAACTCTCTAAAATAGGAAAGGACACTTCTGCTTCAGGCGTGTCTTCATGGCCAGGCGTGGTGTCATCGCCTGATTCTCTTAAGTCCATATCGATCGTCTCTGCATTGCTCCCTTCTCCTTGATCACCGACTGGTTGATTCCTGTCGTTGCGGTTCTCCTCCTCAGCCTGTGTATCATGTCTGGCATTCTCTCCTCTTCCTGTGCCATCTCCTCCTCCCGATTAGGTGCTTGTGGTGATCTACTTCTCCTGAGACGAATGAGGTTAGATAAAAATTCAAGAAAAGAGATCGTACCTGTTTTGTCATCTACCTGATCTGGGTACCTCCTTTTGTTGTTCGGGTTCATCTGAGGCTGTGAGGGATGATGGTTAACCCACTCCATCTCCATCGTGTGCGTGGTTTGGAGCGTGCTTTGCATATCCATGATCTGGTTTAGTGCTAGGGCTTGTGAAGATATTTCTGGTTCGGTGAGGTAACCCTGGCTCTCGGCTCTCTTTTGCCTCTGCATCTGTTGTTGTGGAGCATACTGCTGAGGAGATTTTGTGGTGTGAATGGAGACTGCTGTTGTTGCTGGTGATAGTTGGGCTGTGATTGTGGAGCAGGATGACGAACAAAATGTGGTCTCTGGTAGACAATCTGGTGAGACTGCTACTATGTGTAATATTGTTGGTGTTGATAGTGCTGACGTCCATGCTGCGGATAATGGTGCGGATAATGCTGCGGCTGCTGCTAGTGATGTACGCTCTGAGGAGTAAACTGTGAAGCTGGTTGAATCGGAGCGTACCATATTCCATTGATCTCAAGAGTGGCTTGAGACAACATCAATATCTCCAGGGCTGATGATCTGACCAGACTTGGCATGAGACTGGTCCTCATTCTTATCAATCTGCGGAGTCTCCGTCTCGCTCTGGATGAAATTGATTTGTTGGGTGGGTCGAGCATGTAAAGATCTCTAAGCATGTTTTGCAGTCGAAGAAGCTTGTGCCTGCTGATACTGAAGCTACAGTTCCACCACCTTCTTCGTTAGATCACTCAGCTGTTGAGGTAGTGATGAGAGTTTCTCCAACTCTCGCAGCGGCTCCAAGTCCTGAACTTACTTCTGAATCACATCTACCAAAATTAACTTCTCATTGATATATCCCATGTTGATATTGGATTTAAAGTCAGAAATATTCGCCACCTTATGATCCTCTCGATGATGTTGTGGCTGCGAGGCCTTTCAGAATGCTCGAGTAGATTCGACGACTCTCGACTTCTCTGCCATTCCCTCAAAGATGGATCAGACATACTCGACATCTCGATTTAGATAGTTGCCGCTACATGCGGCACTTACAAGCCCCAGAATATCCGGCTGGAGTCCTCCAAAGTAATTCTGCAATAGCACCTTCATCGGTATCTCATGATGAGGACATCTCTCCGTAAGATCCTTGAATCGATCCCATGCCTTGTGGAACGATTCGTTCGGCAACTGAGTAAAGTTGGAGATTTGACTCCTCATCATGTTCGTCCATTAGAGAGGAAAAAATTTACATAGGAACGTGGACTTCAGGTTAGTCCACGTAGAAATCTCTATCCCAAAATGACTGAGCCAGTAAAGCGCCTTATCTTCTAAGGCGAAGGGAAGGCTTTGAGGCAAACAGCCTCCTGCGTAACTCTAGGGTAATTAGTTGTACCACAGATCATCTCAAGTTGTTATAAAAGGCAAACGACTTCTCTACGGTTTTTCCCATAAAAGTTGGGAAGCAGTGAGATGAACGACGGATGCAACTTGTATGGCGCTTGATTCGGTGGTAACTGAATCCAATGATGTAGAGTTCTGGCACAAGGGTCATACTCATCTCTGAGTGTCGCGAGAACCACAGCAGGAGGCAGTGGGTTCCCGGCTCCTGCTCTGAGCACAATGATCTCAGCTCGCAACTCATTCTGCGCTCTGAATTGGTCTTGAATCTGAATATTCATCTATTGTAACATATCGAGAATCCCAGTTGTGATATCTACGGCTTGATCTGGTCTTCCATCATCGTGATGTTCCTTAGCTGGTTGCTCCTCTACTCCTCCCTTTCGCGAGCCATCTGCTTCAAATCTTTTGGGAAGGAAAACTTTTTGTAAGAACTCAGAGAAAAATCGGCTGGAGAAAGCGATGAAAAATTGAGGCGAGGGTCTGCCTCAAAAGATGGGCTGGGAGGCAAGGGAGTCTGGGTCTGACTCTCCTCGGGATCAGATGGGACTGACTCAGGAAGAGGGTCATTCTGAGCCAGTGAAGACATATGATTGATGGTGAATGATCGAGAGCTCATGGAGTCTGAGCAAAATAGTCATCGGGTCGTCGTCTTCGATGTCAAGCAGATAATCAGGAGGGCACGATATCAAATCAAAAGAATGGGAGAAGGTGTATAAAATATGGTAACTCATACCATATAAGCAAACGCAAAGCAAACCCTGTATTTACCAACAAAACCCGATGATGAATGTAAGAGTTCAGTCGTTTATCTTGTCGGTTTAGGGTTATTTTGGCATACAAGTATATTCACAAATTAACGTGAGTTGATAGATGCCTGAAATCTCCCCGAAACACTGTCCCGAACCCTTACAGAAAACCATTTATTCTCAGCCAGTATAAGGGTAAGTACGGACCATTTCCAGCTACATGTGTTACTTGAGGATGGAGCCTTACAAATTGTCCTCTAAATCCCCACTCTGTTAAGTAAACTCGGACCGTTTCTTGCTACCTGAGATTACCCACTAAAGAACTACGATTAGGTGTATGGACTAAGTAGTATTCCTAAAGAGACCCGGACTAAGATTCTGGCCTTAAGTGTCGTCCCTCACTCACAATCATCTGGTAATGTACCTACAGTTGAAGTGCAGGGATTACTCTCCCAAAAGCAAATGATCCTTTATGCTTTTTTTAAAGTCCAATAGTTAAAGTAGTACCGATTTTATTTTCAGATTTCTCTTTTTTTTTGGATTTTTTCAGACAAGCATCTAACATTTTTTATCCTAACAACATGCACCTAGGTCACGAGTCCTAGAACTAACTACGAAGGCGCAAGTAGAAAGTAAAAATAAAATTTAAAAACACCTAAGCAAGCACCTAGCCTCGTGAAAAACCGCAGAAAATCGACGATGCATGAAAAACTGTGGTGGGTGCCCTACTCCCCCGATTGTACAACACTCGGTGCAGTAGACCCCGAAAAAAAGTAGGGAGGGGAGGTACAAGTCGGGATGCCCGTACAGGATCCCTTCTACGAAAATAGAAAAACAGGCAAGTGCTCTTATTTTTTTCAAAAATATTATAAGGAAATATAAAACCCTAAATAACTCTGCCCTCTGTAACTGACTTGTAAGCGAAGGAGTCGATCTCTGCACTTTCAACTACTTCGGCTTCATAGGAAGTCGGCTGGACCTGCAGACCATGCAAAAATTAGTTAGAGAAAAAAACACATGAAAAGCTATAAAAAAATAAAAAAATCAATAAAAAATCTAAAGAAACCAGAGGAAAGCAAAAGGTTGTAGAAATCGAAGAAAAAGCTGTAAAATGAAAACCAATCGAAAATTGAAAAATAAATGAAATTTATAAAACCAAGAATATTGGGAAGTTTTAAAATTAAATTCAAAAACTGATGTAGAAATAACGCCTCCCCGACAATGACGCCAGTTTGATAATGCGAAAATCAGACCAACGGTTAATTGATATAGAGAGTTGTCGATGTAGAAATAACCACGAAATTAGACTCAGTATATATCAAACAAAAATTAACTAAATAGGAGAGTAATGTTTTCTTCTTTCTCCTATTTTGCCTACACTGTGTTATTTATCTAGGTAAGTGTGCCTGGGTCGAACTCGAGGAGGCTGAATATCAAAACTTTGATTTTTTTGATACAAGAAAGAAATCCCGAAAAATTCACTATGTTCTTGGTTTTACAAAAGATTCAATAAAAGACTCGAAACTAACTCGATCTTATGAAAAATCATATCGATAAAATGATATGATGAAAAATCACGAAAAAATATAAGAAATGTTGCTAGGGTAGTTGTGTAACTACCCTTGAAAAATCAAAGAAAATTACAACAAGAATGATGTCCAAAGCATCCCTACAACCCATGGGTATAAATGCGAGAAAAAGAAATTTGTTTTATTACAAGAATGTCCCTGGTAGGGACTAAACTGCAAAAAAAAGTAAATTTATTACATTTAGGTCCCTGTGCGGGGACCTAAATGCAATATCTGGAGATATTAGAGCGGGCTGGAATTCTAGATCTTCACTAGGTTTAGTATGCAAATATTTACCCTTTCATTTGAACTACTAGAAATAAATGCTGAGACTTGATCTGGACTGTCAATTAGTGCCATGTGTCGCCCAACAGTACTCTCCCATGTTCTTGAGGATCTGCAGATGCTTTGTGCGCGACCATGAGTGCGTCTTCACTAAATTATTCCCGACGAACGACGTCGGTCTTCGGCCTCCGACAGTGCCAGGAGGGAGACGCCTTCTCCCTCCGGGCCTGCTTAAGGTGGATCTCCGTCATAGGTTGTTGAGAGCAGCGGTGTTTTGTCGGTGAAGATGGCGGTCCGAGCTATTCTAGAAGTGATGCAATAGCTCTTTGATTGGGAATTTCTTTAATTTTGGAATCTCCAAGTGACATGGTTATGCTCCAAATGGTGAAATAACCTGCAAATGGAATGTTTTCATGTTCGATTCACAAGTAATCAACCAACAAATTAAAGGATTTGCAGATCTAACAAATACTTTCCAGAATCCGTAAAACAAAGGTAAGCGACAAATGGGAATCAAATGGAAGTAATTTGAGTTGAATTTGGAAGAATGTGAATAAGGCATGACTAACTATGATGGCAGAGGATTCTAATGATGTACTTAACTACGCTAATGAAAGCACGCGCATCGAGAATCAAAATGGGAAAATGGATGAAGGAACTCACATGGGACTGAGGCTGTATGAGCCTCGATTACTGCTCGACGGGCGGTGATGGCCGGAGCTCCATGCGGCAGTGCATCACGATGCAAAGTGACAAATCACCTTGGAACCCTCCTCCGATCTCCCTTCTTCCATGCGGGGCAGTCCTCAGGTGTTGTCACCACCAGATTGAGGCATAGTGAGGTGGAGAAGGTGGGGAATCAACCATGTATGAACTGGAACTAGAGCTTAGGATTGATTAGGTTTTAATGGAGATCTTTGGGGGGTTTTTATAGAGTGGATCAAATAGAGTTAGGTAGGAATCAAGGGATGACGTGTAGGATGGTTTTTTGGAGAAGGAGATCAAGGGTATAAAACAGATAAGGAGGTTAGGAATTAGCTTGGAGAAAAAGGCAAAGCTCGGCGGTTGAAACAGATTCCGGCCGGCCTTGTTGAAGAAGGTCCCAGGTGCTGACACTCTGGTTGGCCAGGTTCAAGAAATATATTAATAAATATAAATTAAATAGTAAATGGTATTGTTTTAATTATGTATAAAAATAAAAAAATGTTGGTAATTAAATTATCTAAACTATAGTATAATTAATTTTGATAGATAATAATTATTTTACGAAATATGAATATTATATTAATAAATAAGTATAAGTAATACTTAATAAATAGGTTTTGAATTTCTAATTCAATAAATTAATAAATAGTATATTAATTAGATTAACAAAATAAACTATGTACAAATTTTTGTGGATTTTAATAAATTAATTTATATATATTAATAAATACAAGTATAAGTTATATAGTTCATTTATATCTATAAATTAGGTTTTTTTATTTATAATAAATAAGCTTAAAAAATTATGAAATAAATGAAGGTTAAAAATACAACGTCAAGAAATTAATTAGAAGTTATAAAATCATTAAAATAATAAATAATGTGTTCTAACTAAAATAAATAACCCAGAAACCCAGTTGTGGTTAGGTCCCAAGACCTATTTTTTTGCAAACAGACTCCGATTTTAGTGAAATCACCTTCATTAATTAGAGAATATTATTTTATGAATTTAAAGTAAGTAGCGTGAAATTGGAGTTCGTTTGATAATGTTATGGAGTTCGGAAGTTTGGATTTTGAGAATTTACATGTTGGATTTCTTGGCATATATACAAGGTAATATTTTTAACTTATTTTTATTCTTTCTATACATTTTTAGAAATAAATAGGAGAAGAATTTGGTGAAAAATATGTTCATATGAATTAACTAAAACTCTTTGAAGTTTTGGTATTTATTAGATAATTAACAGAGGATGTTTGAGATGTGAAATTAATTATTTTTTTGTTTTCTTCCTTATCTCCCCCTACTTATTTATTTATCAACCAATCCATGCTGACTTGGTCTTGGGGTTTAGGTTATAAATATATCTTTCAACTATATTTATTTTTACAAATTATATTGTACATATATACATATCTACAATTTTCCTTTATTTTTATTCTTTTTTTTCTTTACAAGATTTGAAAGCATAAAAGTGTATTTTTATTCATGACTATGTTTTTGTTAAAAAGTGAAATATAATGGTTATTGACATGTATTTGTTAAGGGTTTTAGGACAAAATGCAGACAGAATGTTAATGAATCATGGATTCATCGGCTTTTCTGACTTCTCCCCTTAATTTCTTAGACTTAAATAAATTGAGAATTGAAAATTTTGTTAGGTGATTATTACTTAAAAATACTAAAAAAGTGAAAACTAAAAAAACTGAAATAAGGGGACTGCTAAATAAGACTTTGACCCTAATTAAGACCTATTATGGACTTCATTATATTGGGTTATAAATCCCACATTATCTTTAGGTACACTCAAAACCGAGCGAGGCATGACCCCTAAGGATTAGAGCCCAAATTCCTATCTTTAATTGCCTTAATTATCGCTTGGGTATGTGAAGTGATAGCGCTTCTATTTGTGTGTAGGAGAGTAGGGCTAGGTCTGCTTGCAGACTTAGTTTGAATTACTTGTGCATAGGGGAACTGCGAGGGAGGCTCCCTATCTCATCATTCCACGTCTTAGTACCTCGCAAGGGGGAAGTATTTGATTCCCTAAATCGGCTTCCTCTTTATATTTCTTTAACTGAGTTGCAGGCCCAGATCTGATATCAAGGACTTTTAAAAAGTATAGACTAATGGGTTATAAAGGTAGTGGTAACATGACACTTTTCTTGTAGTACTCACTCACCTATAGGGGTAGCACTAAGGACTAAGATTAATAAGATTGCCTGAAAACAACCAATAAAATTGACAACATAAATAGATGAACTTTTACATCTTCACTTGTGTTGCGTTGTTGAACCCAAATTGCTTTGGTGTTTGTTTGGATCTAGTTAGGTCAAAGATCACAGTTCCATGCAATTGCACTTTTATTTTAACTTCTTTGTATCATTTTTTTTACGTTGCTCATTTGAGCATTTTCTCATTTTCCCATCATTTTATTTCTTGTATATCTCCGTGCTCATTATTCCCCATATCTGCTCTTTTTTTTCAAAATGTCGGGTCTTGGATGGTTTAGTATGGACTCTGTAGATGACAACATCAAATCCTCGATGCCAATTCAATAATTCAGGGCGATTCCAGGGACAACAATTCAGATTTTGCAAACCACTCTCAAGACTCCCCATTATCATTATCTCAAATAAGCAGGGATCACTCATGTCTCGGCATTCCTCCTTTGTGGATGGAGATGGATCTGTCTCCATCCACATTACCCAATTTAATAATGTTCGGAATTGACCCCAATTCCGAACATTTCCCTACATCTAGTGCATATTATAGACTGATCGGGATTTATTTCATCACGCATATCTGTGAATTGATTGGGATTGCTTTTCTCTAAATCTTATTTAGAGATGGCTCCAAAAGAGAAGTAACACCAAGTTGAGAAGAATGGTGTGAATGCTCAGATGCCTGCCTCCATACATGCGACTCAGATGCAGCTAACTGCACAAGATGAAGCTAAGTCTGCCTTCAAGGAGATGTTACTAGAAATAAGGGGAGACTGGGATAATAGAAGAGGGGGAGAAGAATAAGAACATGCAGATTGACCTCATGGACAGGAAGATGAGGAAAGAAGAGAGTCTCCCAAGCCTCTACACTAAAGAAGACTTATAATCCTTATGTTGGTAGATGGTAGAGTGGATCTAAATTCCACCGATCCACAAACTTTAAAAGCTGAAGCCGTAGCTCTTGTCTCTTCTTTCATCATTCCATGGAAACACCAATGAGGAACCATACATCCATCTACAACAGTTTGACCACATTTAAGGCACTACTCACTACCTTAGCATTATGTTAGGTGTAGTCAAGATGACCGCATTTCCCTTTAGCCTTAAGGATAATGATTTGTATTATATTAATCATTTGGGGAAAGTAGTGACAACTTGGGAGGAACTCAAGTCAGTGCAGCTTCGCAAATTCTATCCCCTAAGCTGGTTGAACCAGATGCGTGCCTGCATCTCAAATTTCTCCCAAGGACCCCATGAGTCCATACATGAAGAATGAGAGAGATTCAAGGATTTACAAAGAAAAGTTCCCCCACCATGACATCCCGAGGACAAGTCTGGTCCAACACTTCTTTGTGGGCTAAACTCAAGAAATCCAAAGTTTGATCGATGTCGCTTGTGGTGGATCTCACTTTAACAAAGACGAAGATGTTGTATGGCAGATTTTCAATGAAATGGCTAAAGGAGAGGCCTCCTTGTCTGCGTCTCGAGCATATCAGAAGCAACCTAGATCCACCACAAGACCGTCAACATGGAAGCATCACGTGATGAGGATAGGTATGAGAGCTCCAACCTCATCATCATAGGGAGCCACCTATCTAAAGTGGACATTATTGAGAAACGATAACAACGCCTGGAAAAATTAGCTATGATTGATAAGAGAACCATGAATCTGGACACACTAGATCAAATCACCAAACATCTAGATCTCTTGGTTAGCACAATCAGTACCTACGAGTCTGTGAGCTCATCAACCATGACTCCTACGGAGCTGATAGAATCACTATTATCGTAGAGTCTAGAGCAGCCATCATCCGTCCAACATGTATATTACGTGCAGACACCTGATTAGGCACCACCGTCACCAAAGCTACAAAAATAGATGAGTGTATACCACCCTAAACCCCAGTTTTTTATCGAGCCATCGTTCCCACCTCGACCCCAAATGTAGGAGGTGAATGACGTATGGAATAATGAACACCAACTAATCCATCCTGGAAGACATCAACATGGTCAGTCCAATGCATTCGATCATACCATCATTCTCATTATGGGAAGTTTGTCAAGAGTCAGCCTACACTAGTCTACATCACAAGCTAACACCTGGAGACAACCATATCAAAAGTCGAGGTACCACTAGCAACAACCTTATCATCATTACCAGGCTGCTTCATATCGGAACAACTATACCCCTCCTCATCCTTATTATTGGCAACAACATCTTCCTCAGTATTTTTCACAAAATAATCAGTCACAACCTATACAACATCACTATCAGTCTCAGCATGGTCAGCATGTTGAATCCTAAGAGGTCGTGCCCATGAACCTAGCTTTGGACTGTTTGGCTCAATTGGTGAAGAGCCTAGCAAAGATGAGATAAAAACTTGACGTCCTCACTACCACCAAGAAGATAATACTGATGCAGGATGAGGTGAACCCTAACAATTTCAAGGCAAAGAACAGCTAGTTTGTGATGTGTCCTCTAACCCCAACGAGTTAGGTATAAAGTATTTGATGTTATCTAATGCTACGAATCTCAAGAGCAGTAGGACCATGCAACCATCTGCCACTACTAGTGGAAGAATAAAATGCCAACTGGTAAATCATCATCTTCTGCATTAGCCGATCCATAGCAGGGTCAGGTGACAAAGAAGAACAAAGAGGAGTCACACTAGATCAAAAATACCAAAAAATGAACAAAAAGAAAAAAAAAACCAAAATCGGAATGAAATTCAAGTTCGAGCCAAGCAAGCCAAGGATAAAGTCGCACCAACAACCTATCCAGTGTCGAATGACGGAGTCAAGTTTCCTATTTTTATTTCTCACATGTATTGGATGACTTTATCTATACTAGTAATCCAAATATACATGATGATTCAATCGTAAATTTGAATAATGCTTTTCAAACTATAAATATACCTTTTCCATATGCTTTGAAAAAGTACAAAAAATAGAAAATTAAAAACAACAAAGTTCGATCTTTTGAAATGTTTGATGTGCTAACCAAGAGCTCCAGATGATCCAAATGCTCGGTGCTAACAACAATGATAGGTACTGATCTCAACAATGTTTGATCTCAACAATAGATCTTAAGTATGCTTTCCTTGCATGTAAGCAGATAATGTATTCGATCATCATCAATAGCAGATTGACCACATATAAGGAATCTCTCTTACTAGAGATTCTGGAGAAAAACTACAAGGTGCTTGGTTGGAATGTTTTCGATCTCTGAGGTATACATCCAGTCTTGTGTTCACACATATATACTCATAGGATGATTGTAAACCATCCATTGAATTTCAGAGAAGGTTAACCCCTAACTTCAGGATGTAGTCATGACAAAGATAATGATGTGATGTAAGATTGGCTTCATTTATCCCATCTCCGATTCGAAATATGTTAGCTCATTGCATGTAGTTCTGAAGAAATCCGAAATTATGGTGGTTACAAATGACCAAGGAGAGGAGATATCTGTCTGAATACCTACTTCATGGTGCATTTGTGTTGATTACATACATTTGACAACAACAAAGAAGGATCACTTTCCTCTACCTTCTATTGATCAAATGCTTGAAAAATTGGCAAGGAAATAGTTTTTTTGCTTCTTCGACTGGTACTTTGGGTATAACCAAGTGAAAATCGCTACTGAGGATCAAGAAAAACAACTTTTACCTATCCGTTCATTACCCATGCGTTCCAGATGACGCCCTTTGGATTATGTAATGAGTCAGCTACATTCCAGAGGTGTCTGTTGGTCTTTTTTGACGACATGATGGGTCATTTCCTTGAGGTCTTTATGGATTATTTCTCGATCTATGGTGATAGTTTCAATGCTTGTCTTGCATACCTAGACCAAATGCTTAAGAGATGTTGTGAAGTCAAATTGTTCTTTCATGGGAAAAGAATCATTTCACGATTATTGAAGGAATTATGCTGGGCCATGTTGTCTCCAAACGAGGTATGGAGGTCAACTCGATGAAGGTAGATGTTATTCAAAAACTTGAGCCACCTGGAATAGTTAAGACTGTGAGGTCATTTCTGGGGCACGCTGGTTTCTATAGAATAATCATCAAGAACTTCAACAAGAGTTTCTGACCTTTCACAAAATTTTTGGAATGGAAACTGAGTTTGTTGTTGATCAGAAGGCTCTCTGAGCCTTTACTCAACTAAAAGAGCTTGTCACTCAGGTACTTGTCCTATAGCTACCCGATTGGTCTCACTTGAGATCATGACAGATGCATCAGATTTCACTATTGAGGTTGTGTTAAAACAAAGAAGAGAAGGTTTGCCTATGCCATTCATTATGCCAGTAGAACATTAGATGATGCACAAAAGAAATATATAGTTATAGAGAAAGAGCTGTTGATAGTTTTTTTTGCCCTGGAAAAGTTCAGATCACATCTGCTCGGATCCAAAGTAATTGTTTATACTGACCACTTTGTTATATGGGGCCTACAGTAGAAGAAAGGATGTCAAGTCATGTCTACTTAGATAGATCCTTCTCCTTCAAGAATTTGATTTGGAAACAAGAGATAAACCTGGAGTTAAGAATGTGGTAGTAGATCATCTGTCCATAATAAAATTGCTAGGCTCCACTGAGAAGTGTGTTGATTAATGAATCCTTTTCCGATGATTTGATTCTTAGTGTGGCTTCTCTCACATGGTATGATGTCTCATTTTTAAGAAAGTTCCACAAGTTTGGACATAAGTAAAGAAGGACAAATTTTTGTCTGATATTCATTTCTACCAGTGGGATGATCCATACCTTTTCAGGGAATATGTAGATTACATTTTGGCATCAGTGCATGCCTCAGGAGGAGTACACCAGCGTCCTCGAGCACTGTCATGAGCTCGAATCTAGAGGACATCATTCTGGAAGTAGAACGACAATGAAAGTATTGCAGTGTGGCATCTGATACCCCAGACTATTCAAGAATGTCACGGCTTATGTGATGTTGCATTAATTGTTAGAAAATGGGAGGAACCCTCACTTCCAAATATCCGATGCCCTTTAAATTTATTCAGATATCATTTGTTTTTGATGTTTGGGGCATTGACTTTATGAGCCCATTTCCTAATAGTCAAGGATCCAAATACATCCTACTTGTCGTGGATTACGTGAATCGTTGGATGGAGGTTATTCCCATCTAATCCACTGATAATCATACCATTTATCGCTTTCTCATGGACAACATTATTTCATAGTTCGAGATTCCAAAGATTTTGATTTCATGTGGGGGTAGCCATTTCATAAAAAAGAACTCAAGAAACATATGAAGGAATACAAGATCAATCCTTGTGTCATATCTTCTTACCACCCACAATGGAATGGCTTGACCAAGTTATCCAATAGGGAGATCAGGACCATTCTGCCGAAACATTTTATGCCATATAGGAAGAACTGGTCTCAAGTTCTTAATTCTGGTCTATGGGTTTATTGGACCACCTACAAGTCTCCCTTGGGTATGTCCCCCTATTGTCTTATTTATGGAAATCCATGCCATCGTCCAGTTGAGTTAATTCACAAATCTTTATAAGCAGTAAATATCTACAATTTGGATTCACAAGGTGGTTAGAACCAAAAGATATATCTTAACAGACTCCTGGAACTCCGAGACTATGCCTACGATAACAACCTAATGTAAAAGGAGAAAGTCAAATGCTAGCATGGCAAACATATCAGAATAAATGCTTTCGAGCATGGATAGAACGTTTGGTTATTTGATACGAAGTTGAATATTTTCCCGGGAAAATTAAAGAGCAATTGGACAGGGTCCTTCCTCGTGAGAATTGCGCTTGACAATGGAAGCATACTGATTTCCATGTTGTCATCTAACGCACAACCATTTATGCTCAATGGACAATTGCTAAAGCCATCTTTAGAGCATGATACATTCTTGTCTGTTGTTGATTCAACTAATGTGATTTTCGAAGAATAACTCCTAGCCACAACAGCAAAAATTTAGATAATGCTTCCAAAAACAATTTTGATTAATTCTATCTTTTTCATTCCTTTTCAATTCTTTCATTCTTCCAATTATTTCAATCATCCCATTCATTTGTGTTACACTTAGGGTGGTTGGATAAGTATATGGGGAAATAGTGCATTTATATATTCTCCATTATTCTCTCGCTTGTCTTTTAGCTTGTTGATAATTATTTTTAAATACATAGAGATATTTTATCCTAAGTATAGGGGGAGATAAGTCGAGTTGTTTATTTGTGTAAATTCTATTACTCGATCGTCTCAATTTGTGTATAGTCTGCTATACTTAGAATTAGTTATCCTAAGTATGGAGGGGTGATCAACTTCCTATTCTTTGGGTCATTGCAGTATAGACTTTCTATACTTAGCACGAGTTATGTCTTCCATTATTACTCTTTGACCACTATGAGGACATAGTTCGAGCTAAGTATAGGGGGCGTATAAATGTTATATATACATTAGCCATAAGTCGTACTTTCATATTTTCAATAATATGGCTAATATAATACACTGGATAAGGGTATACTTTAAATCAACTATAAAGAATAAACTCTTGTAAATATGTATAATTTTTTTGAAAAATGTTTGTCAAAATTGCTTTGGAACTATTTAGCAAAATGGTTGGGAAGATGGTTGTAAAATGTCTTCAAAATATTTTGAAAATCTCTGAAAATTTTTGCAAAATATTTTCAAATCATTTGAAAGATAATCATTTTGTAAATTTTTTGTAAAAAGTTTGTAAAAAATGTTTGTAAAAATTTTTCTAGAAAAAATATTTGTAAAATCATTTGCAAAATAAGTTTTCAAAATGCTTGATAAATGTTTACAAAAATATTTTCAAATTATTTTAAAACTTTGTAGATAATATCCTTGCAAAAACTCTTCAAATAAAACATACATACGTAAGCCAAATTCTTTACATACTTGTATAAAAAACTTCTAACCCTCTAACACCTCTAACCCACTAACACCTTTTCAAAAATCCCAAAAATATTTTGCAAGATTTCAAAAATCCCAAAAATTTTAAAAATGCTTTCAAATCTCCATAAAAATTTGAAAATTTTTTTGAAAATTTTCATAAAAAATACAAAACCAAAATTTTATTTCACAAAAAATATTTTTGCATCACATACGCATTTTTCAGAATAATACGACAATTGAATAAGTCTAAATAAAGTCTGACATTATTCCACTTAATTTCACAGGAACCTTATAGGAACTAGAAATAAGGCTTTTCAGGTCAATGAGACTAAATTCTTGAGTACACAATATTATGCTCACATGTCATCTTGACCACTTTAAGTAGAGTATTTCAAAGCACACACATGACTCTTGCTGATAGTGACCTAACTTGGAGACCGCACTATGCACTTAGATCTACTCTAAGGAGGTAGTAAGTTTATGATTTTTAGCTTGAGGAAGCACAAATATGGAAATATACATCACCCCAATCGGTGTCTGGTATCCCCTAACCCGATCTAGTGGCATGGACATCTAAAGACAGAATGTTGTGGGTTGCAATATAGCTTCAAAAGATGGATAGCCTACTAGCTCAAGAGCAAAAATTCCTTAATTATATATAGTATAAAAATATGCAAAACTGAAAACTACAAAAAGAATAGATGGGAAAAAGTCAATGAGAAATTCAATTCCCACCACAGTATGTATGGAATAAGCAAGGTATTATGCTTTAAAATAAACATCTCAAGGTTTCCTGTAGATGAGACTTGGCTACACTGATCAAGCTCCATATGACATGCGACTACACTGGTTACCATCCATTCTTCTCTCTACCCCAACTTCTTGAGACGATTGTACTTGAACTTAAAAGGAAATACCCCAGTCCTCAAGGAAAGAGTAGCTAGAATAGGGAGTTAGAGTTATCTTGCTGAGGGAAACTAATTCTTGCTATTTCGGATGAGAGAACTACATCTACACACATTATACAAGTAAGACTCATAGTCATAAGGGTTTGCTTTTAAATAGACTTATTCTGGCCTGACTATTGAGGCGACCTAAACAGAGGATATTGGAATTTGAAGGTTGTTATGTTTTAGATCTTATTCCCAATAAGGTTTCGAACAAACTAGCAATCCAAAGGTATTAACTGAGATCCAAACTATTATTTTGTGAAGATATGTTTAAAAATCATTATCATTCTAACTTATTTATTTTCCTTTTCTTTATTATCTCTTTTGCATTCCAATAGGTGTTTACTAGGGACTAGCAAAGTTTTGCTAGGGACTAGTAAAGTTAAGTATAAGTGGGTGATGAATAGCCACTCATCTAACTTTATCCTTCCATTTTGTATTTAAATCCCTATCAAAACACCCGAAAATATCAATAACTTGTACAAATCAACATGCATCACTCATATGTAATTAATTTATAAATATATGTATTTAAATCCAAAAAATAATAATGAGAAGAAAATAAAAGTAAATGAAGTATCAAAGATACTGAATGACCTTAAACCTCGAGACCAAGTCAATATTGACTAGGTCGACAAGGAATAAAGTGTGGGGAGATAAGGGGCAAATACGTTACACAGAAACCCTAATTCTATACTCCAAAATAGACATTTTTACACCATTTTATTATTTACTCAAATAATAAAATTTTCAACATGAACTTGTATATATTAATATATAAAAAATAATAAAAATGACACACAATGGAACTGGGACACACTTCTTTATAAGTGATTTTTTAGGTATAGAAATAAAATCACAAATATACAAAAAAAAATATTTATAAATGTATTTAAGTATATTATAAAGATATAAAACATGTAAATAGGATAATAAGGATTAAAAATATGAAATAAAAATAAAATACCTAGAATATAGGTAAATATACTTATATAAACACTTGTAGAAACTAACACATAATAAGTTAAGTTGTAAAAATAAATAAAAATCATAATAAAATAGACTCGAAAATAATAAACATTTTTTATGGTTACAATTTTTATTAATAAAATACGTAGCTATTTTATTTTCATTTATATTTTCTTTTTTCTTTAATCGGTTGATGTGGAGTAATGGCAACCATCTTTTGTTGACTACTTGGTAAACAGTCCTGCCTCCAGCTCTAACCCTTGTTAACTCACAAGAACCCTCCTTTTCCATATTACCACGCTTCCCCCATGACTTCATATTCCTCGAGACCACCCCCATCCCGCAGCCACGATGTCCCTCTACCTCACCATCTCCTTAGACTTCACCTACCTCCATCTCCCTTCACACATCCGCCAGCCCAAAATTACATGTCCCCACTGTGTAAATAAAAACCCCTGACTTCTTTTTTATTTTTGATCCCCTTTCAACCTATGTAACCCCGATCCTAAATGTGCTTGAGCTCTCTGGTGATAGCAGGAGGCTCGCCAAGGTGTCAGTGAGAAGAAAGAGTGGTTGCAGGCGTGATCCAACCATCACTTGAGAGTAGCTCTAATGAGGTTCCCATCTGCTCCAGGTAACACTGTTGAGCTATTATATTTGATTAGTTTAATTGCATTTTGCTTCCTTATCTTAGCCGTGGTGTTAGTTTAGTTTCATTTCATTATAATTAGATTTAATTTTATAAATCGAAGTTCGTCGGAGTACTAGGCTCCGACCACTATCCTATGCTTGTATATGCATCTACTTCGACACCCAAGACACTCCATCAGATACCTCATCGCTTCTCCGTAATTTTCCCCACTAAGATCATCTTGATCACGTACAGATCGAGCTATTGAGGTTCAATCTATCGAGCTATTGAGGTTCAATCTGCCACCTTCACCAGAGAATCATCGCCATTTCTTCTCCTTGTGGTACTAGCTTCAATATTAGATCGACGAGATACCCCTCGAACCTTTGAATCTTTTTGTGCATGAGTGTGGCCTGGATGATCCACCTGGGAAGAGAATCAATTCGCACCTGAACTCCCAGGTCACCGACCTTCATTTAGATTTAGACTTCTTATCGACGAGGTCTGAACATATCTCAGGCATTTTGCAGCTGCGGTGGATGCCAGGAAGACGTTGAGCTGCTCAGAATAGCTAGAGGTGTTCAGAGCTACGTGAAATCAAAGATCCAAGGAGTACAGGGAAGTTGTTCTTCTCTGTTCTTCCTCCCTGCTCCTCCACCGTCAGATGCGAGCCTCATCCCAGATCTAATCTGGGCTGTTGAAATTAAATGAAGCGACGCGCATCCAAAGTCATTCATCGTTTAGTAAAGCCACATGGCTGCACCAGAGCCATGGGATCGGATCGTACATGTACTTCATGTGTCGCTTATAGGTATAATTGCAAAACGCCCCTCCCACATTTTTGTATTTAAGATTAGTACTGTAAATATTAAAAATATTGTAATATTTTCATTAAAAATTACATGTAATACCTTGAGCTTTCTTGAAACAACAAATAGGTCCTCTCACCTCACATGAAGTGACAAGTGAGGCTCTGTAATTTTTGTGCATGTACCCCTATATTGTCCAGACATGTTATTAAATGGATTCAAAGTTTTTATAAATTAGAAATTGGTATATGTTTATGTAACATTTTATTTTCTTTTATTTTGTCCAAAGTAAACATTTAGATTTCTCTTAAAATTGTAGGAAAATTAATATGTGTGCATGATATCGATCTTGTTCATGCATAATTCTTAGTTAGTTATTTAATTAATTTTAAAATTTATTAAAAAATATAGAAAGATGCATATTCATCTTGTTTAAATATAAAAACCCATAAAATTAGAAAAAATTTCCGGAAATTCCCCCAAAAATATAACAACTATATTATTATCTATTCAATCACATACCTTGAAATCACCAAAATGTAAAATATAAAATATAAAAATCATAAAAACCTAAATATCTTATAAAATTAACAAAAGTTCTTAAAAAATCCAAAAATATAAGTTTTTGTTTCTGAACTTCCTATATTATATAAACTAAATATTAAAAAAAGTTTTGGATTAATTTTAGACTTATTTATATTTATGAAACATAAAACAATCTTGGATAATTAATCTGTTCATTGTTTTATATATCTATTACTTTAAAATCCATAAATTTTTTAAAAATTCTATACAAATTACCAAAATAGAGACAAATATAAAAACCACAAAATTTTTTATTTACAACATCTTAAGTATATTTTAACCTAAATAAAAACATATATATTTATATTATACATATATACTGCATATTACTAATATAATATATACTAATATGATTTTTTCTATAATTATATATCTTATTTTACAAAAATCAAAAGAAATAAAAAAATTGCATAATACCGAAGAAGATCTAAAATTAAAAATTAAAAATAATATAAAAGAATTAAAAATCTATAAAAATTCTACATAAAAACAAGAAAACAAAAATAAAAGAATACATGTACGTTATTGTTAATTAGAAATAATTAATACTTAGCCTACCTCCTTTTGCTCCCAGTGTTCGACAACTCAGACTACTTATACCTATACACACGTATTTATCTGAGTTATAATAAAACTTAACTCACTTCACTTTATTAATCATGTATCGATTTGTGGGTTAATTATTGCTTAATCAATAGTTAATCATTACAATGATTTCTAGGTGATGAATCTATGATTCTCATTCCTTATTCTTTTATTTTAGCTTCATCTTTTAGCAAAAATATCTATAAATATGTTTAAATACAATAAATTATCAATATGCATATAGTTGTAAATATTGCATAATTAGCATATATTTTCCAAAATAAAAGAATAAAGAGAAAATAAAAAGAAATCAAGGATGTAATTACATAATAAGTACAGACTGACCCAAACCCTAAGAGAAGGTCTATAATTGGAATGGTCGACAAGGAATGAAGTAGGGGGAGATAAGGTCCTATGCTCTCTATATTTGTAATTCATTGTTTTAAATTATATTTTGTGTGCATACTCTATTAAATACTTGTACATACCTACAAAACTAAAATGAAAATAAAATAAAAATAATAAAATATGACATAAAGAAAAAAGAAAATCAAAACTCTGTTGTACATTTGCCAATATTATACATATTACCTATTTATTTAACACATTTATTTAATTTGTAAATATTAAATAAAAAATCTTTTATAATCTTTAAATTATGTTATAAATATATAAAATGTAAAATGAAATGTATTTTTGTAAAAATAATAAAATAAAAATACATGTATATGATATATAGGTATATTGTACCTATACATTCTACATTATACTATACATTCCATATATATATTATAAAAATAATTTAAAATCATGGAAAAATAGTTTTAAAAATTACAAACATTTTTTATTTTATTCCTTTTTTGTTTTGAAGCCATTTGTCATTTTTATTTAATTATGTAAATCCATGCTTTCTCATTGGTCCACCTCAGATCGTTGATCGCAGTCAACCTTCTCCCCTAGTCAGGTCGGGCCCGACCCTGCTTCGTCGGAGCTTTTTCTCCCATTTTCCATGCCCAACTCCGACTTCGATCCACCTTGAGATTCGGACCTGAGATTCCTCGTTGATCCGAGATTCTGTAGATCCCTATTTTGGTCTAAATCGCCCTAGGGTTTTGTGTATCCCCTTAATTCTTCTAGACCCTAGGGCATCCCTATAAAGTCTCTCCTCCGCCACCCTAGCTCAGCAGCTCATCCCTTGTGCCACCACTCCTCTAACACCTCCAAAACAATGATAGGGTTCCAGAGGTCCCTTTGGAAGCTCGATTGGACGCCGGGTAGCACGTAGCTCATCGCATGGCCGGAGCACCATCGTGAAAAGCCTCTCAGACCTTCCATCACCTGATCAAGGCAAGAACTTCGCCTCCACCTCCACCTCGCTTCTCCATTCATGATAGACCACTCACAAACCTTTTCAGCACCTCTCATTTCCATTGCTCACTCCGATTCCGATTGCCATCCATCCGTCATATTCTCGACTCCGACCACTGTGGTCAGAGCTCCACAATCATGTCTACCGACACCGATCTTCGCCTCGTTGTATCGTCATCCTTCTCCTGTAGTATGCCCCCCCTGAATCTCACTCAGGGAAGCAAGATTTGAATATGTTCCTTCCCTCGCCTCCATCGGGAACCAAAGCCCCACTCCACCTCGCTTCTCTTCATATTTACAAGTAATAACGGTGACCGAAGCAAAGCCTCTGAGTCTCTCGTTCCTTCATAGGTACCAACACACGCAAGTAAGCACGATTTGAGCTTCACTCCAGGTCGAAGCTGCTTTAGGTAGAGCACTACCATCTTGTTCATCCGAACATCAACTGCCTCATCTGAACCCCCTGATTGACGTAGAGAAACCTCACGACGATGTTGGACCCTATAGCAACTTTAACAGACCCGTGGATCTCCCTCCACGATCGGTTGAAGCTCTCTTAAGCTGAGTTTGTCCAGCACTTCCCTTTGTCGTTCGATCTAGAGATGGAGCTCCAGATTGAATCGGGCCCGTATAATAACGCTCAAACCTTAGCCATCTGATCAGAACTGGTCCTTCATTTGCACCGCCCAACACATCAATCTTACAAGCCATTGGATCAGACCTGCTGTGGCAGATCTGGTCGCATTTCCAAGACATAGTCAGAACCATCAGATCAGCCTTACATCGCCTCATCAAGACTGTATGCGCTAGACTCCCCAAACACATGATGTGTACCCCAGTGAAGGGTATATTTCACATTTTCCCTTGCCTTTCATGCTATTTATGTTTAGTCCAATAAAAACAATGTGTAGTTACAAACTTTTGCATTTAAACTCCTTTAGTTTTCTTATTTGCATTTTAATCCATTTGAGTTTCAGTCACGTGCACCCGTACGCATTTGTGGGATATTTGCAGTCTTTGCCCTTAACTTATTGCATGTTATCAAATCAATCTATAGTTTTGAAAATTTCATATATACCCATGTTGATTTGATTCATGTGTTGCGCGTGATTGTTGAGGCAAAATTACATCGAGGCCCTTGGAATTTTATTGCGTGTTATTTGTTGGGCCCTAAGATTTAAAATAATTGCAAATTGGTCCCTATAAATTATTTTAAATGCTTCTTCTTTCCTTAGTATAATAAATATTAAATTAACTGTAAAAATTAACTAAAAATTACTTGTAGCTCCTGATTGCATGTGTTATTTATAATGATTTTTGTGTTAATTTTCAAGCATTTTCTATTACTAAAAATTCAAAAATACTTAAAAATCCCCTGTTTGTTTTGGAAAATTCATAAAAAAATTCAAAAAATCGTCTAAAAATTCAGAAAACATTTTTAGTTGTGTTTCGTTACCTTTGAACTTTAGTATTAATTTGTTAGAAACACTTTTTGAGAACCTAAAAATTTTCAAAACATTCGAAAACTTCTAGAAAATATATAAAATCGTTGAAAAATCCAAAAGTATTTATTTTAGTCCCCTTTTGTAGATATTTTTCTCTAGTTTACCTTAAAAGTAACTTTCAGCATTTTGGGCTTATTACTTTTTTTTAATTTGCAAAACATTTCTGGTTGTGCACTTTTCTCTTATTTTCTCACTATTTGATTTTATAGAAAATTATAAAAACATGTGAAAATATATGAAAATTACCAAACATACTATAAAATACATAAATCCCAACAATATTTTTAGTGTGTTTTTCTAAGCATTTTTGACCTATTTGAAAAATACAGAAAGATATTATTTGTGTGTGTCTTTGTTCCTTGGGCTCTTTTCCAATAATTTGAAAAATTAGAAATTCGTAAAATTAGAAACCACTAAAAACAATAAAAATCCCCTAGATTTCTGAAATCTATTACTTGGTGTATAATTGTGCTCCTTAAGTTTGACCCTGGTCGCTATACCAGGTTAATAAAAGTAGCAAATCGCTCGTTTTCTCTATTTGATCTATTAGTGGTTTATTTTCTCGTTGATCGATTTACTTGATTTAGGACAACGAAAATTGCTTAATTTTATCCACCTAATCAGTTAAAGAAACCACTTCAATAGAATGGTGTCGTTGCTGGGGAGCACGAATAAGTAGTTAGATTTCATTTTTTATTTGTTCTTGCTTCTCTCTTTTATAACTATTTCTTACCATTTTCTGTTTTTCTTTTTGTGCGAGGTATCGCTTGGAGGATGACTCAGTTTGCTTGGAGGGGACCCGTGCTTGAGGAGGAGTAGAGGAGCACAAGAAGCAGTTATATTAGATATAATTTATTCTCATTTTGTTTTTGCAATTTTTTCTGTAATAACTTAGACATTTGAACACTGTTGGTTTTGAAAATTATTCGGGTCAATTTCACCAAGTGCCTCAGTCCTCACCGAGTTTTTAGCGGTTTTTCGCCTTTTATTTTCATTCGTTTCATGAGGTTTTAGTCCCTAGACTTTAGTTTTATTCTGGTTGAGATTAGTAGCAACTAAGGTCCAAACACCATATTAGAATATATGTTCCTATATATCACGCTTTGGACATAGACAAATAAAAAAGCTAACTTAATTGGACTACAGACCACATGCTAAGAAAGGCCATATACAATGCTTGCAGGACCTGCTGTGGTGGGCATCGATCACATCTAAGACCAGACTCAGGTCTCTTTTCTGATTAGTTAGCACCAGTTCTTCCCGTAATAGAAGCTATCATCTAATGACAATTTCCTCACTCATTATTTAGATTAGTTTAATTTCTATCTTTAATTCATGTGCATATCACTTTGCATGTAGACTGCTGAAGCAAGGTACGCATTTTGTACTCTGCATGCATCATTGATTTCATCGCACATCGGCTTTTCTGTCTTCCTCCCCCAATTTTAGTAGACTTCAACAAAAAACGGAAATCAAAATTTCGTTAGACATTGTCTTTATTTAGAAAAATATCTAAAAAAGAGATAACCAATAAAATCGTAATTGTTAAAGCATACTTGACCTAAAACTGAACTTCACTCAAAAATTTTATTTTGGGGAGAGTAACCCCCTCCTTGTCTGATTTTACTTGCTAATAGTTGAGCGACCCGCACACGAGATAGAGCCATGCCTGAACTTTCTTCAGACTACCAGTTCTAACAAAAAATATTAGCTATTCTCTAGTGAGGAATTTTGGGTAGTTGGTAAACGGTCTGAACTTCCTTAGCAGAGTGGGTGGTTTAGAGGACATTGCATAAGGATCCGTCCTCAAGTAAATCAGGTAGCCAGAAACGACCCGTACTTACACCCATATTGGCTGGAAATAGACGCAACTAGTTGTAAGAATCCGGGCCAGACTCCAGGAAGAATCGAGCTCCAAACAGCTCGCTAACTCGCTCTGTAAGATTGAATTATCACCTAATAAAATTTGACAAGATAAACGACCGAGCTTTCATGGTCATCACATAACATTGTATTGAGTAGGTGAACTTGGGGTTTATTTTCTCATCATGCTTTCAGTTGAGATCATATCTTCATAAATCTCTAGGTCAAAGATGATAGGAAGGAGGTCTCTTAGGCATCACTCTACAGCACTCTTCCCTGTTCATCTAGGATAGCTTCTGAGAGCTCAGATCCCACTCTCTGAATCTGAATTCACCTCCACCTTGCTCCCCCTAAATGACCCTTCTTCCATTCCTGAGGTACAGTCAGACAAGCCATCACAACTATACATTCACTTGACAACACCTGAGCTGGGGTATTTTGCCTTTGTAAAGACCAAAGATATTGCCAGTGATGACAAAACAGATGACCAGCCTCAGACTTCATCGTTCGTATTGGATCATGCGGCTATCAACAACATGCTGCTAGGTTCCTTGGAGACCATGCAGAGACAGATCATGAATCAAGGGGTATTCATGGTAGAGGTGAGGAGAGAAATCATGTAGATGCGAGCCAGGCGAGAAGAACTAGAGAGACCAGCTGGTGAAGGAGAGATACCATGCCAAGAGGGCCAAGTAGACCACAGACGCCAAGAAGAGCCACACGATCCAGCCAGACCAGTACGCACCATGAGGCTGTTGCACAACCCTGGTGTAACCCTCACCCATCATTGGATCCAGCTGCCTGCCATCCTGGGTGACTTCGAGCTTCGCACCCAGATGATTCAGCTTCTACCCAAGTTCCATGGGTACGCCACCGAAGAGCCCCATCTCCATCTGTAAGAAATTGAGATGATCTGCAGCACAATCCACGATAGATTTGTGGATGAGGACACCATCAAGTTGATCACCTTCCCATTCTCCTTGGTTAATCGAGCAACGTACTGGCTGAAACACTTGGGGAGGGTGGTAACCACTTGGGAGCAGCTCCAGACTGAGTACTTGAACAAGTACTATCCACTCGGCCGAACCAATGCATCTAGAGCCATGATCAGCAATTTTACTATGATCCCTGATGAGCAATTTCATGAAGCATGGGACTGATTCTGAGAGCTCATCGACAGGTACCCCCACCATGAGATCAACAAGCCCAACCTCGTCCAAAGTTTCTTCTATGCGCTGACACCTGAGCTATAGGGGCTAGTGAATGCCTCGTGTGGAGAATCCTACTTTACCGAGGATGAAGACCAAGTCTAGATCATCTACAAGGAGATGGCCGAAAACTACACTGTGATGTCCCAGACTCGGGTCTACAATCAAGGGAAGCCTCCCCCTTAGGCGGTTTCATACCAGAGAATAGCACGCATTGACGTCGATCCTTCTATCTCATCTATGGTAGCAACATTTGTAGAGTCTTTAGCTGTCGATATGGGTACCATCAACCAAATGTTGGACCGGATAGAGATCATTGAGAAGAAGGCATGACTGAACTTCACAAGCTCAATAAGATTGATGAGCTGGCCCAAACACTTAGTGACCTGAAGATCCAGATCATGTGTCTCCAAGAGGCACTGATGGCTTCTCAGCCCCATTCCAAGTCACGAGCTTATACAGGGCGCAATTCTTCCCAGCCCTCTACCTCATACTGTTAGGTTCACCACATTTAGGAGGGGCCGATCCAGTCACTCCTACAATACCAGTTACCACCTCCTCCTCCTTCAAACACTTAGGCGGTGCTATACCATCAAGGTCAGCCCTTGACCTCCCTTCCCTCACCATCCAATGATCAGTAGGAGTCATTGATGGAAGTCAACGGGATATGGCACTCCCAGTTATCCCGAGATCCGTTGTGACCACCCTAGCTTCCGATAGTCTACTAGAGGCACTTCATCCCAATAGCAGCTCCGGCATAGGCAGGACATGGAACCCAACCACATCAGCCCCAATACTACCAACATTAGTAGCACGATTCTCGACCCTCAAATCAGGGTAAACATTGGAGGCAGCAATATCCTCATCAGCAGTACCCCCAGCCTCCTCCTCACTACCAAAAGCAGCAAACTTAGCCTCATTTCCAACAAGGCAACCTGTACGGTGCTCAATACAATCGTATGAGAACCCAACCCTTGATGATCTCGCCGTCATGCTGTTCGAGTAGCAAGCTACCTTTCGGTGAGAGATGGACGAGTTCCGGTAGGAGATGAGGGAAAAAATCCCAGGCAAGGCTGCCATACTCGCTCAGATTGAACCTATCCTAAACAATCTGAAGAGAAAATCTGAGCATGAACAGTCTATAGAGACCACCTCCCCATGTGATATTCTAGATGACATTCATTATTTATTTCATGCTGATTTTGTGACACTTAGGAGTGGTAGGATGCCATCCGATGGTGACTCATCTAGGCGGCATCCCACTACAGATTCTAGGGTGCCAGATAGAGTCAAGATTGGTATTGATGACACTAACCATGATGATGATGGCAGTATTGATGCCACTGAGTATGACAATCCAAATGATGGTTATGATGCCGTCGTATCTCAAGTTGCAGACAGTGGTGCTGATGCCACTAATTTACTAGATGTCAAGCCATAATGCGGTACTGATGCCATAAGTTTCGGATGTTGTCGGTGGTACTGATGCCACCAAGAGTCATACAGTTGTTGCGTCCTCCCCTGTACTAGAGGATCTTTATGGAAAAATACAAAAAATGGAAAAACTCCAAAAATCAAAATATGAATAAAGGAAAGGTTTCTGTATTTCTTTTGGATCCATCTGTGGTGATTGATGATGATCGCATGGATTCCAGCATTTTATGCTCAGAAACCTTCTCCTGACCCTCATTCTTCCCAAGAGTGTCCCTTTATCCCCTTCCTTCATGCACTCCGCTTAGGGAAGGGCCCTAAATTAGAAAATCCCAAAAATATGCAATAAACAGAGTTCAACGAGGATATGATAGACAGATTCCAGATCCAACTGACCATCAGGAGGCACTTGAGCACATTGATAACTCGATTTTAGAAGCGATAGGATGTCGGTGTCAGTCGTAGGACTCGCTCTGAACCAAAATTTGAATAAATCAAACAAAAATCAATGAAATAGGAGAGAGAGAAAATGAGAAGGAGCGGCTTCTTCTCTCTCCTATTTCACCAACACTATATTATCTATCCATGTAAGTGTGCCTGGGTCGAACTCAAGGAGGCCAAATATTTAAATGTCAGTTTTTTATGAAAGAAATCAATCTCGAAAACCTCACTTTATTCTTGGTGCTACAACAACTTCAAGAAAAAAACTCGAAACTAACTCAATCTTAGGAAAATCAAATCGATAAAACTATGCGATGAAAAGCCATGAAAATACCTAAAAACGTAGCTAGGATAGTTGCGTAACTACCCTAAAAAGTTTTAAAAATACAAAAAATAAGGGTCCAAACTACCCCAACAAGCCAGGGGCACAAGTGGAAGATAATCTATTAAGTTCTATTACAAAATGGTCCTCTACAGGGACTAAACTGCAAAGAAAAGAAGTTTTATTGCATTTAAGTCCCTGTAAGGGGACGTAAATGTAATTTCTGGAAATGCTAGAGTAGATTGAAGTATCTGGAAGTTCATTGGGTATATGCTGCAAATATTCCACTGGTTCGGGTTAAACAGCCTGGATTAGATGCAGCGATTTGATCTGAGTCGTCGGCTTGAGACACATGGCAGGCACCTGTGCTCTCTTTTGTGTTCTTGAGGTTCTTTAGCTCCTCCGCATGACTGGTGACGAAGTCATCTTCTCCGATTTAATCCTGTCGTCTAGCTTCGTTCTTTGGCCTCCTGCAGGGCCAGAGGGAGACACCTTCTCCCTCTGAGCTCGCCTGTGGTGGAACTCTGTACTAGGTAGTCGATAGCGGCGGATAATCTTCGGTGAAGATGGCAGTTCGAGAAGACCTGGAGGTTGATGAAGACGATGGTTATTTGATCATTGTTCGACTTTTGAAGCTCCAGATGAAAGATTTTTGTGCTCCAGATGATTAATTACCTGCAAATGATTATCTATGTGCTCGATTCGCAAGGAATCGTCCAACAAAATTAAGGGAATTTGCAGCTCTAACAAAGTCTACCAGGAAATGTAAAACGAAGCTAATGCAATGAATGAAGATTGAATTGAAGTGATTTGGAATCGAATCTGAATGATAAGAGTGGATGGCATCCAACTATGCTGATTAAAGAACTTATCATGTTATTATCTACCCTAATGTGGGTACGATGATAGAGGATTAAAATTGCGGAAGAATGATTGAACTCACATGTGAATGAGGTTGTATGAACCTCGATGGTTGCTCAAAAGGTGGTGATGACCGGAGCTCGACGCCACGATGTGATGCAAGGCTGCTCTATTGCCTTGGAACTCTCCTTCGACGATCGGATTTCCACGCGGAGCTTTCCTGGAGCCATGTCACGACCGGTGTGAGGTGGAGCACGGCGTTGAAGGTTGGTTGACAGCCAGGGGGATCCTGAAGCTGGATGCTCAGGAAAAGTTAGTTGGTAAGGGCAGATGTGGAGAGGATTTTATTGGAGAACTAAGGAGGTTAGTTAGGGGATCAATGACAGGTGTGGATCTGGTTTGTTAGAGGTATAGGATCGATGGTTAAGATCAGAGTTAGGGTGAATAGGTTGACGGTAGAAATGGAGGAAGTTAGGTGGTTGGAAGAAACACTGTGCGACCTTCTTGAAGAAGAAGACCCCAGGTGTTGACATGTGTCAGCACCTGCTTAGCCAGGATAAGTAAATAACTGAATAATTAAGGGATAAATAGTAAATAAGGGTATTTTAAATAAGTATAAAAATGAAAGTTGTAAATATTTAAATTATCTAAATTACGGTATAATTAGTTCTAAAAATTATTAATTATTTTACAAAATATAAATATTATATTAATAAATAAGTATAAATAATACTTATTTATTAGGTTTTGTATTTTTAACTTAATGAATTAATAAATAATATATTAGTCTTTTATTTTCTTAATTATTAGGTTAATAAATAAAGTATAAATGAATTTTTGTGGATTTTAAATAAATACAAGTATAATTTATATAGTTCATTTATACCTACAAATTAGGGTTTTTGATTTACTTTAAATAATAAACAATATCCAAAATCATGAAATAAATTTGGGTTATAATACAAGATCAAGAAAATAATTAGAATTTATAAAATTATTAATACAATAAATAAAGTGTTATAAATAAAATAAATAGCCCAGAAACCCAGTTGTGGTTAGGTCCCAAAACCGACTTTTTGCAAACAGATTCTGATTTTAGTGAAATCACCTTTATTAATTGGAGAATATTATTTTATGAACTTTAAAGGTGAGTAGAGTGAAATTGGAGTTCGTATGAGAAAGTTATGATGTTTGGAAGTTTGGATTTTGAGAATTTACAAGTTGGATTTCTTGGCATATATACAAGGTAATTTTTAACTTTTTTTTATATTTTTCTATATATTTTTAGAAATAATTAGAAGAAGAGTTTGGTGAAAAATATGTTAGTACAAATTAACTAAAAATCTTTAAAGTTTTTCTATTTATTGGATAATTAATGGAGACTGTTTGAAGTGTGGAAATTAATTATTTTTATTTGTTTTCTTCCTTATCTACCCCTACATATTTATTTTTCGACTACTTATTTATTGGTCTCGAGGATTAGGTTATAAATATATCTTCTAGATATATTTATTTTTACAAGTCTTATTGTACATATATACATATCTACAATTTGCCTTTATTTTTATTTTCTTTATTTTTTATTCTTTTAATTATTTACATGATTTTAATGCATAATTATGCATTTTTATTCATGACTATGGTTTTGTTAAAAAGTTGAAATTAATGGATATTTGCATGTATTTGTTATGGGTTTTAAGATAAAATGCAGACATAATATTAATGAATCGTGGATTTATAAACCCCCTATACCTTTGCTAGTCCCTTATAAAAAACTTATTTGAAAAATATGGAAAAAGAAAGAAAGTTGAAAAGAATTTGTTTCCCTAAACCAATTCGTGAGAACAGTCAAAGGACATAGCTCGATCAGGCCTGAAACAAGCATTTAGTTAGAGCCTTAAATAGAATTAGGATTTTAACCTCAACAACCCTCAAGTTCCACAAATCCTTGTTTAAGTTCACCTCAACAGCCAGTTCATATCCACTCATTCATATCGCAAACTCTATCAACCTTAAAATCTATCTGTACGGTGTGTGAATAATTTTAGCTCTTCCAACTTTGAAAGAAGTGAAGAAATCACCCATCCCAGCCATACACTCTTATTGGTTCCTCATCCAGCTACTCTTTCATTAGGGAAGGAGGTATTCCCATCCGAGGACAGTTCGTGTTATGTCCGCAATCAAATATAAAGAGGAAGTAGAAGAATGAGATAAGAACTGGAGTGCAACCAATGTAGACACATCTCCTTGTGAAGCCCAGCCGGTGTAGCTAAGTCTCCACTAAGATGTGCAGGATTTTTGGTGGAAGCTCGGACCATTGTGGTCGTATTTGTATTTGGTAGCTTCTTCTTTGAATTGGCTTCGTAGTGTTGCTTGCACTGCATTCATCTCTTTGTGCCTCGACAGATATATCATCTTTTCATTCCGTCCATTTTTTGAGGTCGTGGAAAAAATAGTGTAAACACATCCTTCCCTTATCTGAAACGACTATCGCAACCCCAATCTCTCCCGTCTTTAGATGTCAATGCCGCAAGACAGATAGAAACGTACTACCAAGATGGATTGCCCTTTACAGCCCCATGCAAGTCGAGCTAAGTGCAAAGTGCATGTGTCCAAAATTGGTTCACTGATAAAGAGTTATACGGATGACACCAAGTGTTCTACTTAGGCACTTTTCAAGTTGACTTCCCAAACATGGTCTCATGGAACCCAAAGATTTAAGTCAAAGACCTGAAGAGTCCAAATTCCAGTTCCTAAATAGGATCTTTACACTGAAAGTTAAAAGCCGTAATCAAGCTCCATCCTTCAGACTTTTCCCCAATCTTTAGTTTTAGAAATCAAACTTATCCTAAAAAAATGCTAATGCAAATGCAACCTTATTTTTCTTGTGAAGTATATTTTGTGGATTTTACTCATTTTTATGAATTTTATGGATTGCTTTAATTTTTATCGATTTTAGCATTTACATTTTTATGGATTTTGTGATTTTTATATACGATTTTATGTACAAGAATTTTACAAAATAAATTACGAATATTTTATTTGGATTAAATAACTAATGGATTTTACAAATTTTATGTACACGGTATTTTACAAGGATTATATGAATTTTACACATATATTTAAATATAGGATTTTAGATAAGTGTTATAGATATTTTAAATACACATTTTAAATAAGTATTTTAAACATATTTTTCTTCTTTAGAAGGGTTTTATAAATATTTTAACTATATAAGTGAATTTTAACTTACCCTCAACCAATTTTTATGGAACTTATAGATATAGAAAATACATAAAAGTTCAAGTTATGGACAAAAGTATATATAAAATATAACGCAGCCCCTATACTTAGCTTGTGCTATATCCTCATAGCGTCAAAAGAGAAAAAAGGAGGACATAACTCGTGCTAAGTAGAAGTGGGTGAATAAGAATAAGTGATGTGAATTCAGTCGACCCCCCTATACTAACAATCAAGTCATCGTAAGTATAGTGGAACAAAAATGAGGTGACTGAGGGAAAGGAATATACAACCGAACGAATAAAAGGAGAAAGAAAAAAGAAATCATCTAAATCACTTGGTCCCCCCTATACTTAGGATAAGGCATCCTAACTATAGAAAAGAGTGTGGCCAAGATTAGGGACCGGTGATTAGAGTAAAAGAAAGGATATACAAAAGAAAAGTAAAAATAACAAAAATCAAAAACGGGAATCAGCGGGAAATCGGTCCCCCTATACTTAGGATCTGGTATTCTAAGCACAGAAGATGAACAAAAAATGGGGACGATTGTAATCTACAGAGGATATACAAGTGTGTACTCCAGCAAACCGAAAGGCTTCACAGGTCTCTGTACAGTATAAGATGAAGTGGAAGAGTAGTCATGCATCCTGTACAAAGTAGATCACTTCAACTCAGGCTAGATGATCAGTAGTCTCCACAAAGTGCTTCAGCATCTATTCAATCACAATAAACAGATCTGCACCAGGTGACACATCTGATATAGCAATATGACCATTGTTGTGCACCGTTCTGCCTATGTACGGTCCTTCCCACTTTCTCTTTAACCAACTATGCATTGAACAACCAAACTTTCTGCCCAGGAACAGAGATCTTGTGTCGGATACGTCTATCATGCCATCGCTTCACTTTTCCTTGTAAATGAGGGTGTTCTCGTATGCCTGATTTCGAATCTCTACTAGCTCATTCAGATCTAACTTTCTTTTGACTCCTGCTTTTTGTAGCTCTAATGTAATTTCTCTGATAACCCATTCAGATTTGTGCATGATCTCTACAGGCAAATGGCATGGCTTTCTGTAAACTAATCTGAACGGTGAAGTACTTAAGGGAGTCTTATATGCAGTACGATATGCCCAAAGAACTTGGTCTAAAAGCTGTGACCAGTTCTTCCTATCCGGTCGTACTAATTTTTTGAGAATGGATTTCACCTCCCTATTTGAAACTTTAGCCATGCCGTTCATTTGTGGGTGGTAAGGAGAAGCTCTCTGTGATCAATGGCATAGCTCTTTAGTAGCTCTTTCACTTCCGATTAATGAAATTGCTACCCCCGTCTGAAATGAGAATATGTGGAATATCGAATCATGAAATAATGTGTTCCCTCAGGAACTTGCACACTGTCTTGCTGTCAGCGGTTCTAGCGGGTATAGCCTCCACCCATATGCTAACATATTTACAACGAGAAGGATGTACTCAAAGCCATTGCTGGAGGGAAATGGTCCCATAAAATCTATACCCCATGCGTCAAAGATCTCACAAATGATAATATGTCGCATAGGCATTGCATCTCGAGCACCAATTGACCCTATGATTCTCTGGCAGTCTGGGATACTCTTCACGAATGTGCAGGCATCTCTTGTAAGAGTTGGCTACCAAAATCTGTCATGAAGTACCTTCTGTGTTGTTCTCTTCCCCGAATGATGTCCTCCTGCCTATAAGGAATGACATAGAGTGAGGACACTGTTTTATTCCTCTAGAGGAATACATCGCCTGTAGATACAACCTGATACTTCACGAAAAATAATTGGATCCTCCCAGTGGTAGTATCGTGCCTCGGACACTAGCCTGTCGACTCGGTCTTTCGGCCAACCTTGTGGACTCTTATGTGTAATAAAAAAGTTCACTATGTCTTTGTATCAAGGGACTTCTGTAACTGCAAAGATGCTCTCGGCAGGAAATCTCTCTGCAATCTTCGGTGTGTAATCATTTGAAGACTGCTTTATCTATAATTGGGAGAGGCAATCAGCTACCACGTTCTTTACCGTGGGCTTGTATCTAATATCTAAATCAAATTCCTGGAGTAAGAGAATCCATCTAAGAAGGCGCACCTTAGAATCCTTCTTTTCCATTAAAAATAGGATAGCTGAGTGATCAGTGTACACTGTGATTTTAGAGCCAAGAAGATAAGATCTGAATTTATCTAAAGCAAACACCACTACCAACATCTCTTTCTCTGTTACTATGAAATTGCACTATGCATCATCTAGAGTGTGGCTAGTATAGTGGATAGCAACTGGAAGTCCGTTCCTCCGCTGTCCTAATACATCTCCAACCGTAAAATCTGAAGCATCTGCCATGATCTCAAAGGGTAGAGACCAATCAGGTGGCTGTAGGACATGAGCACTAATAATCTTTTCTTTAAAAGTGAGGAATGCATCAAGACATTTATCAGCTAACAAGAACTCGGTGTCATTTCCTAAAAGTATAGTTAACTGTCATGCGATCTTGGAGATGTCCTTAATAAACCATCTGTAAAAGCTGACATGCCCCAGAAAAGACAGTAATTGTTTTACGTTGGATGGTTGATCGAGCCATTTGATGACATCCACCATGGCAGGGTCAACCTCCATGCATCCCGTTTGTAACCATAAAATGACTCTTTTCCCAAGATAGAACGAGATCAACCTCACAACATTTCTGAAGAACCTGGTCTAGGAGCGCTAAAAAATAGTCAAAAGACTCACCATAGACTGAAAAATCATCCATAAAGACCTCAAGAAAATCACCGACCATGTCCACAAAAATGGCAAGCATGCACCTCTAGAATGTAGCGGGGGCATTGCACAATCCAAAGGGCATCTGTCTAATGGCATACATGCTGAAAGGACATGTGAAGGTGGTCTTCTCCTGATCTTCAGGGGTAATTTTAACCTGGTTGTATCTGGAGTAACCGTCTAAGAAGCTGAAGTACTCCTTCCCTGCTAACCTTTCTATCACTTGCTCTATAAAAGGCAACGAGAAGTGGTCCTTCTTTGTTGTAGAGTTCAACTTTATGTAATAAACACATACCTGCCACGATGTGGTTACTCTCTTGAATCTCCTCTCCACTCTCATTCTTAACCATCTAAATGCTTGACTTCTTTGGGACAACATGTAATGGGCTAACCCATTCAGAGTTGGAGATAGGATAAATAAAGCCAGCATCGCACCTTTTCGTAATCTCTTTCTTAACAACATCGCATAAGAAGGGATACAACCTACGCTAAAACTCTTTGGAAGGTCTGCTGTCGTGATCAAGATAGATATAATGAGAACACAAAGAAGGATTTATCCCACAAAGATCAGATATAGTCCACCCAATGACCTTGCAATTTCTTTCAAGAACCTCCATCAGTCGGGATTCTTGTTCGTTGGTCAAATATGCACTGATAATGATAAGAAACTATCGGTGTGGACTTGCAAGGAAAGCATATTTCATGTTTGGTAATAAGGTCTTCAACTCAGGTAAGGTCAGATTTGTCTCTGCTGTATCATCTTCTGATTGAGTGATGGGATCTGTACTAATGGTGGATGTATCTGCCCTTTGATTATTTACCATCTCTATGTATTCTAGAGTCAGACTACAGAAGATGTCTAAAACATTATCCGACTCGCTACCGTGCTCATCCTAAGAATGATTAGATGAAAATAATTCTGCAAAGTAAAAATTGGTCTCTGAATCATCTGAGGTGGAGGGATTCTGTAAATTTTCCGAGTTTAAAATGTCTGCAATATAGTCCTCAGTTTTCTACTCCATGTGATCTTCACCATCCATGTTGAAATACAAAGTACCGTTAGAAGAGCTTCCAATTGAAGTCTTGGACCCATCCTCTTCTAGGATATCTTGGGTCTTTACCTCATACCTCTCAAGTCATCAAGGCGAACCTCATCCATGTAGTCACAAGTGGCTAAGGAACTCAAAGCATCAGAACTGGCTGTAGATGTGGCACTGGATGCATGCGATTCTCTCGCCATCTCTATATGTACCTTTTCACTGTCGGCACAAAAAGATACCTTCCCTGTATCATAATCAAAGAGGGCCTTTGCGGTCTCCAAGAAACGCCTCCCAAGAATGATTAGGGTAAGGAGTAACTGTGTAGGGAATTCCATGTCCAGGACAGTAAAGTCCACTGGGAATTGCAGAACTTGCACACAATAACATTCCTCAAAAATCCCCTAGGTCTATTTATGGATCTATCAGCAAATTAAAGGATTGAATAGGATTTGTAAAGAGGACCTAATTCTAGCTTGTCAAGTAAAGAAGATGGTAAAGGATTATTGGAGGAACCATTATATAGGAGAGTGCGATCGAATGCAGCTTCTAAAATCTCGCATCTGACAGAGTGTGCTCTTGTGTTCTTCTTCTTCTTCGGTAGTCTGTTCTAAATAACGCAGGAGGTG
The DNA here is from genome assembly GCA_037367405.1 of Ottelia alismoides. Taxonomy (NCBI): domain Eukaryota; kingdom Viridiplantae; phylum Streptophyta; class Magnoliopsida; order Alismatales; family Hydrocharitaceae; genus Ottelia; species Ottelia alismoides. Next base: position 313,716 of record JAZKJV010005903.1, on the reverse strand, counting down.
GCCTTGGTCAAAATTTGCTTCTCTATTCATGATTTCTTCTTCCAACGCGTTGTACATCTATTTTTCAGCTGTTGCTTAAGAGTAGGGAAGTGATACAAGGCATCATGGAGTGGGATTTTCCAAAAGATGTAATCTTTTAGTAGTTTCTCTGTCTCTGGAGTAACATCATTCTTTTTGGATTTTTTCATACCTTTTCCATACAAAGCATTAGGAAAAGGAATAATTTCTGGAACAACAACATTTTTTATTGATATCGGGATCAACTTGTACATCAAGAGTTTCAAAATTATCTATAAAACTCTCTAAAACAGGAAAGGACACATCAGCTTCGGGCATGTCTTCATGGCCTGGCGTGGTGACATCATCTGATTCACCTAAGTTCATATGGTTCGTCTCAGCATCACACCCTTCTTCCTGATCATTGAGTGGTTGATCCATGTCATCATTGTGGTTCTCCTCCTCAGCCTGTGTATCATGGTCTGGCTCTCGCTCCTCTCCTTGGGCCATTTCTTCCTCCCTATCAGGTGCTTGTGGCGATCTACCGCTCATGAGATGAATAAAGTTAGCTAAAAATTCAGGAAAAGAGATCGTACATGTCATGTTGTCTACCTGGTATGGGTGCCTCCTTTTGTTGTTAGGATTCATCTGAGGATGTGTGGGAAGAGTGATCTTAGGCGCGGTTAACTCATCAAGGCCTGGTTAACCCGCTCCATTTATGTCCTGTGAGTGGTCTGGAGCGTGCTCAGCATGTCCATGATCTGATTCAGTGCCAAGGCTTGCTAAGATATTCCTGGTTCTGCACGATAACCCTGGCTCTCAACTCTCTCATGTCTCTTCATTTGCTGCTGCGAAGTGTACTGCTGAGGAGATCGTTGTGGTGTATATGGAAAGTGATGCTGCTGCTGATAATAGTTCGGCTGTGATTGCGAAGCATGATGATGAACATAATGTGGTCTATGATAAACGTTCTGGTGAGACTGTTGTTGCGTGTAGTGCTGTCGGTGCTAATAATGCTTATGTCAGTGCTGCAGATAATGCTGCAGCTGTTGTTGGTGATGTATGCTCTGAGAAGAAAACTGTGAAGGTGGCTGAATCAGAGCATACCATATTCCGTTGATCTCAAGAGTGTCTTGAGGCTCAACATCAATGTCTACAAGGATGATGATCTGGCTGGAATTGGCATGAGTCTGATCCTCATGCCAATCAATCTACGAACTCTCCGGCTCCCTCTGGACGATGTGGATCTGTCGGATGGGAGGAGCGGGTAAAGATCTCCGAGAAGGTTGTGAGGTCAAAAAAGCTTGAGCCTGCTGATACTGAAGCTGCAGGTCTGTCACCTTCTTCGTCAGATTGCTCAACAGCTGAGGTAGTAATGAGAGTTTCTCCAACGATCACATGGGCTGCAATTCCTGAACTTGCTTTTGAATCACATCTACCAATGTTAACTTCTTACTTATATATATCCCATGTTAGTATTGCATTCAGAGTCTGAAATGTTTGCCAAATTATGATGCTCTCGGTGATGTGGTGGTTGTGGGGCCTTCTGGAATGCCCAAGTAGAGTCGATGATTCTTGAGTTCTCTACCATCCCCTCAAAGATGCACCATACAGACTCGGCATCCTAATTTAGATAGCTGCTGCCACATGCGACACTCACAAGGCCCTATATATCCGGCTGGAGTCCTCCAAAATAGTTCTGTACCGACATCTTCAATGGAATCTCATGATGAGGACATCTCTCATTAAGATCCTTGAATCTATCCCACGCCTCGTGGAATGATTCATTAGGCAACTAAGTGAAGTTGGAGATTTGACTCCTCATCATTTTAATCCATCCCAGAGGAAAGAATTTACACAGGAACATGGACTTCAGGTCAGTCCACGTAGATATCTCCCTCCCCAGATGACTGAGCCTGTAAAGCGCCTTACCTGCTAAGGTGAAGGGGAAGGCTTTGAGGCGAACAACCTCCTGTGTAACACCGGGGTAAATAGACGTATTACATATCATCTCGAACAGTTGTAGAAAGGTAAATGACTCCTCCGCGGCATTCACGTAAAACTTGGGAATCAATGGGATGAAGGACGTGCATAACTCATATGGCCCTTGATTCGGTGGCAACCAAATCTAGTGATGTAAAGTTCTAGCGCTAGGGTCATACTCATCGCTGAGTGTCAAGGGAACCACGACAAACGGTAGTGGGTGTTGACACAAGATTTTCGAGGATTGGTTATAAATGATATGAGTCGTCGTTATCCACAAATAATCCCGGATAAAACAAAAAAAAATTCTTCTCAAGCTATAAAAATAATTACAAATAATAAGGTGGAGCAAGAGAAATTTTTGCTACTTATTTACATGTATAGAGGGCAAATCGAACTAAGGGAGTCTACAATTCCCAGGGTTATTCAAATAATCGACAAAAAAATCAATTAAAAGAAAGCATGAATCTTAAAGGCAAATTATCCTAGGTTTTTGTGGAATTTTTCTCTTTTTAATTTTTAAAATTTTATTTCTATTTTTTATTTTCTGATTTTCAAAATTTTAGTAATTTTAATATTGCATTTTTTTTAAAAATTTAATATTGAACACTATGCACAAAATAAGAAATACACACACCAAACTCTTTTTTATATTTTTAATTATATCAAAAATGCTCAAAAATCTAGAGAAAATATTTTTGGGTTTTAAAGACTTTGAAATGTTTTTGAGAATTTTTGTAGAATTTTTAGATATTTTTATATTTTTTTAAAAATAAAACAGTAACAAAAATGAGAAACAATGCATAACGTGGAGTAATTTGCAACTTAAAAATATTTTAATGCCCAAAAGTCCTAGAAATTATTTTTATATGAAATATATGAAAATATCTACAAACATGAACTGAAGACACGATTTTTGGATTTTTATAGAATTTTCTGCGATTTCTATAATTTTTTTGATGTTTTTCAATTTTTTTTGGGTTTTGAAAAGAATTAATACATGAAATTTGGAAAGAAATTAAAAGACAATAAAGTAAAACTACTCCATTTTTTTAGAATTTGTGGATCAATATTCAAATTTTTATGACTTTTTGAATTTCATGAATAGAAAAAGACAATGTTTTTGATTTTTTTAATAATAAAAAATGATGATAAAATGCAATGAAAAATTTATGCTAGAAAGATAAACACATCTGGAGCACAATATGATTTTTGGGAATTTTATTGACTAAAGAAAATATTTATTTCGAAAAGAAAAGCAAGCAAAATAAAGGTCTGGAATTCAGGGACTAGTTTGTAGAGGTTCATAGTTTTTGCATAATGATTAAACATAAATAAATATGCAGAAAAATACAATTTATCCAATAAACGTGCCTAGCACGTGACTTGAAGCTCTGGTGGGGGCTTTATTGAGAAATTTGGAAACACCAAGGGCTGAGTTGAAATTTTCCCAGAATATTTTTATTTCGAAATCTCTTAGGGTTTTCCTCGTTTCCAGCTTTCAACTAGCAAAATGGGAGGGGGCCAAGGTGCGCCGCCCCTCTCTTCGAGAATCGGTGACAGCATAAGTGGATGAAGGTCGGCGGAGGAAGCGGTGGTGCACGCGAATCTGGAGGAGTACATCGGTCGCTGACGTTGTTGGCTCGTGAACGGCAGCGAAGGAGCGATGGTGTTGGAGCAGTGCGGGGGGTCTAGCGTTGTGGCGAGAATGGCAGATGGTGGAAGTTCGAGGCTGTTGCGTGGGGGGGGGGGGGGGACGTCGGCGCGCTAGGTAGTGGACGACCACCCCAGGCGGAGGAGCGACGGTGCTCGGTGGTATGGCGGTCGACATTGTGAGCGGCCGATGACTTCGGTGCCGTAGGTGGCTGCGGTGAAGTCAAGCGGACGGTGCAGCTGTGTCGCGCAAGGGCTTCAGATATGAAGGAGACGGTGCGGCCTGCTACGACGAAGCCCATGCGACGGTGGCGGCGACCGTCCCGCCTGTCTTTTTTTGTATTAAATGTAAATGCAAAAATGAAAAGAATATTATTTATTTATTTATTTTTATTTTTTTTAAATTAGAAAGTTGCAAGAAGATTTTTTTGTTATTTTATTTATTTATATTTTTTGTTTTTTATTTATTCTGTAAAACAAATGTTAGAAAGAAGGAACATATATTTTTTTTTAATTTTTTTAAAAATTTTTTTATTTATAAACAATTAGGATGCAAGCATGATGACTCGGTCCCAAAAATCAAAACGGAAGATGTGGATGAGTGTGGTTCTGAGGAAAATGGCGGATGGAACTGGATCTTCGACCAGCATGCGTGGTCGGAGATGAGAGATCGTTTCTACCTCACACGATATGAAATATCGGATTGTTGACGAATCAAAATGTGATGGATTTTAAAATCTAGAAAGAAATGACGATGAAATAAAGTGGAGAAAAATAAAACAAAGATTAATCTAGATGAAAAATAAAAAGAAAATGTGGATCTCACCTTAGGAGCAGAAAAGACCTTGATCACCTCGACGAAGGCCAACTCATTGTCACGAGATGGCTCGTAGCCTAGGCACCCTTCTGTGACAAGAAGACTCTCGAAGATCGGGCTCCTCTCACCAAAGATTAATCAAATTGAAATGATGGAGAAGGAGCCATATAAATAGAAAAGATAGGAATTGAAATTTGAATTTTTGAATTTTTGGATGAAGATAAGAGATAAGAGAAAAAAATTGAAATGAGATAAAATAAGAAGATTGGTGTTTAAAATTGTTTACAAAAATTAAATATTTTTTGGTATTTTCATCACTTTATTAATTTGAATAAAAAATGTTATTTTTTATTTTTTGAGGTGGTTATTTAAGAATAGCAACTATATTCATATACTACATAGATATGGTACATTATATACATAGTTAAATAAGGAAATTGGTTTTTTTGTTTTAAAATTTTTATTTATTTATTTTTTTAAATAATTAGTAAAAATATTTACAAAATACAATATGTACAAATAAATGGTGAAATTGCACAAACCACCCCATAAAACCACATTTTCACCCGTAACCCTAAAAATTATGAAATCATAGCCATTTTAAAGATAATTTAATTTAGAATACAATGAAAGTGAGTTTGGTTTAATTTGATTTCATATGGTGTCGAAGTTGGTCTTTCAATTATTGCTTAGTGGCTTTTTCCAAGTGTGGTTGCTTTTATTCTGTACATGATTTGATTGTGCAATTATTTTTATTATTTAGGACACATTTTTATTACAGCTTTTGTTTTAAAAATTATTTGATTTGAGGTCAATTTATGTACAAATAAAATAGTGTAAGTATACAAATATACACAACGCACATTTTTTTGGATTTTCTGATTAAGAACCCTATCTCCCCCTACATTATTCCTGGTCGATCTTGTCAAATCTTGATCTTCTCTCAGGTTTCGGGTCAGCCTGTATCTATTACATATATACAATCTTTTTTTTCCTTTCTTTATTTTTTTCTTTCTTTCTTTATTTATTTTAGGTTAAAATGGTATGAAGTTTACAATATTTACACACAGATGCAAGTTAGTAAGAATATGGAGTTAGTATTATACACATGTGTTTTATAAGGGATTTTAAGCTAAAATAAATGAATACAGATAATGAAGTACAGATTGATCATCCCACTATGCTTTACCTTTGCTAGTCCCTTAGAAAAAACTTATTTGAAAAAATAAGTGAATAAAAAGAAAAAGAAAGGAAAAATAAAGAAATTAGGACAATATTGAATATTAAACGTATCTTCGTAAAATTGTAGTATGGAGCTCTGTCGGACCTTTGGATTATTAGTGTGACAGAACCTTAATGGGAAATGGATTTAAATCCTAAGAGCTTCTATGTTCCATAAGACTCCTATTTAAGTCTCATCAACAGTCAGGTCAGAACAAGTCTACATACACAAATTCTTATGACTATGAATCTTTACTTGTACGGTGTAAGTGAAATATATAGCTCCCCATCTCAAAAGTAGCAAAGAAATAGCCTCCCTCAACAAGGTAACTCTAGTTCCCCGATCTAGCAACTCTTTCCTAGAGGAGCGAGGATATTCCCTTCTAAATTCAAGTACAACCAGCTTAAGAAGAGGAGACAGAGAAAAGAATGGACGGCAACCAGTGTAGCTACCTATCCTTGGATGCATGACCAGTGTAGCCAAGTCATCTAGCTGCAAGCTTACATATATTTGACTTTGATGCTTTTACTAATTTCATTTTTTATCCTTGTATATACACTCAAGCAGGCATTTTACTTTTCAATCAGGCATGTCCACTTTAGGAGATTCTGCATTTTTTCCTTCTTTTTTTTGAAAGTATATACAAGGTGCAGCATTTACATACGATGTTTATCCTCTTGAGCTAGTAGACTATCCCTCTTTTGAAGCATTATTGCAACCCCACAGCATCCTGTCTTTAAACCTCAAGATCGCTAGACCAGGTTGAGACGCACTTTCCTCCCTAGAGGAAGACGAGAGGTTCCGCCTAGATGTACTACCCTCGTATGCTACCCCAAGCCAAAATATTCTGCCTCCTCATTACCTCCTCCAAGAAGAGTTACGTGTAGAGTGCTTGTCCCAGATAAGCCACGGTTTGAATGAATCATGCGTGTGTTGTTAAATGTTCTACTTAGATTAATCAAGATGACATTTGAACATAGTCTTTTGGACTCAAAGAATTAAGTCACTAGGAATTGAAAAGTCTGAACTCCAAATCTTATAAGGTTCCTCTTAAATTAAGTGGATTATGGCCCAAATAAGCTCCATTCTTCAATTTTATTCTAGACTTAGTTTAAATGTCAATACTATCCTGAAAAATGCACATGAAGATGCAAGAATATGCACAATGCAAAAAGAAAGCATTTTTTTGAAAAAAAATCCAATTTTTAACTTTTTATAGGTTTTTGGAAAAGGAAAAATGATGCACATGCAAAAGATTTTTTTTTCAAAAAGGAAAAAAGGATACAAATATATACAAGAATTTTTTTGGTTTTTTTCTTTTTTTTATTTTTGTTGTTTTTGTTGTTTCTGTTTTGTTTTGTTTTTTTTGTCTTTATGTTTTTTTGTTTTTTTAAGTTTTGTTGTTGTTGTTTTGTTTTTTTCAAGGTGATCAAAGTCTATATACACACACACACATGGATTTTATGAACTTATAAATGAATCTCCAAAAATAAACATTAAAAGTTCGAGTTATGTCTGAAGTATATATACAATATATACGACACCCCCAAATACTTAGCTCGAACTATGTCCTCATATTGATTAGAGAGCGGCAAAGGAAGACATAACTCGTGCTAAGTATAGAAAAGTGAAAAAACTCTTATGCTACAACGACTCAAAGAGAAAAGGAAAATAATAGAGGTCGGTGATCCCCCTATACTTAGGATCAAGTAATCCTAAGTATAGAAGACTGTACAAAAGGGGAAACCGATAAAGAGAATGTGCAGACTCGGAAACAAAAAAGATGATATGAACAACATCACCCCCTATACTTAGGGTAGAGTATCCCTAAGTATAGGCAATACCAAGAGTGATGAACATGACGAATATGAACAACACAAGTCATACACCCCCACTATACTTAGGAAAAAGCACATCCTAAGTATAGCATATATACACACATAGAAAGGGGTGAATGATAAAAAAATGAAGAAAGAGTGAAACGAAAGGATATACAAGAGGAGTGGATGTACAAAGGTCAAGAAGGTCAAAAGCGAACCTTCTTGTAGGACCGTTGAGGAATGGATCTAACAAGGTGTAGGTCGATATTGGGGTCATCATTAGACATGATCTGATCAGGATCGACAAACAATGTATCCTTAGCAATCACAGAGTATGCAGGCATGAATCGGTTATTGGAAGTAGTGTGGTCATTTCCTGCCTGGAAAGTCTCGTAAATATCAAATTAAAAAGGCTCAAATCCTTATCAGAAAAAGTAGGATCAATTTCAGCCTTGCGAGCCTATACTAGATCATCATCTCTATTAAAAGGCCCAGATTCCTTTATAAAAGCAATCAAATCAAATTTGGCCTTATCAGTCTCATCTGAATCACGGTGAATAGGAACAGGCTCATCAGTGAAAGTAGTCAAATCATGTCCGTCTTGTCTAGTCTCCGAGTCTGCCTTCCGCTCTAGGGTGTCTATTGTGTAAATCTCGTGGATGTCATCAATGCATCGCCACACACCAGAAGGGGGAACTCCAAGGTCTTTGCTTTCTGAGTCTTCCGCCTTGAAAAGGAATTCTTGGGTTTCATTATCATCCAACATATAACAAGAATCTCTGATATTATCATTGAGGTCGAATTCCTTGGGGTTGGTTAACATAGGAGGGATCTCACGGGATGAAGATCTCTGGTCAGTAGTGGATGTAGTGATCAACGCATCGCTCCCTACATCAGAATGGAAGCGAATCTCTCCAGATTCTATAATCAATAACAGCTTTCGCAGAGGCGAGGAAAGGCCGTCCAGGAATGATTGGAGGGTGCCCCACAGGGGTGGAGGTCTCCATGGGCAATAAGACAAAATTCAAAGTGAAATTCATGCCTTGAATAAGAATGAAGCGTTTTCTATAATACCCTTCGGCCTCTTGATAGATCCAACAACAAATTGAACTATCATCCTGATTTTCTTGAGATGCCCAAGATGAAGAGACTGTACCATAGAGAATGGTATTATATTGATAGATGAACCACCGTCAAGGAGAGTGTTATCACAAGAATAGTCAGATATGAAGCAACTCACAAGTGGTGTGGCAGTGTTCCCTTAAAATGTGGATGGTGAGAGATGGCATAGGTAGTGGCCATGGTTATGATGTGATGCTCAGATCTACTCCTCCTCTTTCTCTTCTAGTGTTGAGGAGCAGATAAATGGGTCATGGCCTGGTGAAGTGGGGCTTTAATGATCTCGTGAATAGTAGCCTTCACTTCAGCTTCATTTAACATTTTTTGAATTTATGGACCTCCTCCATACAAGGGAGTAGATCGGAATCGGTATATACATGAGGACTGCCAAGAGCAGTCTGTATATTGGAATCCTCAGGGTCAAGGGTGGGACATGTGGTAAATGACTATGTGGGAAAATGATTTGGCATGGGTGCACTCTCCTTACAAAATGAATCAACAATGTGTCTCCCAGAATATTTATGAATTTTTAAAATTTTCTCATTTTTTGTATTTTGGGCTATTGCAAGCTCTGATGATTATCCTCAAGTGAATCCATATCCTCAAATAGTGGAGCAGCATTCTGGATCTTATTTATTTTAAATAGATTGGTAATCCTTGAATTCATATGCTCCATCATTTGGTTCAGGGTCTTAAGTGTGGACACCATGAAAGGTGACTACAAAATCATAGGGTTGGGTGAGTGGAATGAGGGTGGGTGAAAATCATTTTTTAGTTTCTGAAATAATGGGTTAGGCGGATATGTACAAAAATTATGAGGAAAGTCCTCCTGGAAAAAGGAAGGCAGATCGGCTGGAGAGTCCGAGAAGTCCGTGAAGAACGGATTAAAATAACACCAGCCGACCATCTCTGAAATAAAATATGGGATCGGGAGAACACGAGGCTCAAGTTAAAATATGTGGGGAAAAGTCGCAAATGTGCAGAAGGATTGAGTATGCACACAAGCAATCAAACACAATACAAACCACCAGTTCACCAACTCAACACAATGTGAAGACCGTGAAAGTTCGGTCAACTATCTTGTCGATTTTTAGAGTTTAGTGAGAATACAATATATCAGAGCGGTTGAAGCGAGCTGTTGGGAACCCAATGCTCCCAGAAGACTGTCCCAATCTCACAACTAGATTTTCCCAGCCAGTATGGGTGCGGATCGTTTACCGGCTACCTGATTTGACCACTCAGCTAAGGAAAGCCCGGACCGATTACCGGCTACCCAATTCAGTCCTCATTGGAAAACAACTAATCACAAGACAGTAGTATGAAGAGAGTTTGGGCGTGGTTCTATCCTAGTGTGCGGGTCTCTCTCTCGCTGCAGATAAATCAAACAAAACAGAGGTTACTCTCCCTGAAATAATGATTTTTTCCTTACGTTTATTTTAGGGTCGAGTTTTCTTTAGCAGTCCCAATTTTAGGTAGTTATCACTTGGTTTGAATATTTTTACTGAATCACCTACCGAGTGTTCAATTTCCTTTTTAACTTATGAGAGTGAAAATAAGGATGGAGATCGGAAATGCCAATGCGTGATTGAACACAATGATGCATGCAAGGGTTAGAGATGTGTACCTTGTCACCAGTGCTCTACATGCAAGTAATCCATGCAGAATTGAAATAGAGAAAAATAAACTAACCTATATGCAAATGCAAGTGAACTGTCCTTACAATAGCTTCTATTAACAGGCAAGAACATGTTAATTTGACTATGTCTAATTACACTCTATTCTATAGGTAGAGACATTCTTGTTTAGGGTGTTTAGAACTAATTAATTACCCGAATCAAGCAAATTAATTAAAGCAATCAATAAGTAGTTCACCAAATCCGCGGGAAACAAAGAAAAATAAGGTGATGAAAACAAAACTGGTGAGGTCCCCCAATTGCAACGACACTTGACGATAGACCCCGCAACAAATGAATGTCCTTTTACAAGGGTTCAAATGCTAGAAATAAAATAAATCATAAAAAGGTCTTTTTTTGGTCTCCTTCAATTCTTCTCCTCCTCGCACGCTATCCTGCAACTCAGTGAAGAATCAAGCTGAATCCGCATCGCTTGGGTGCTTCGGCTCTCCTAGGATTGCCTCCTTTGCTCAGCAGGCTCTCGTAAGAAAAAGAAAAGAGAGAATGTGTAAGAACAAAATTATCAAATATGAGCAAAAAATGGAATAAATGCAATGAATATGAACAATGGAGTTAATATGGAAGAATATGTACAATCAAAAATAGAAGGTCAAAAGAGAAACCTAACTACTCTCGCTGTGCCTCCCCGGCAATGGTGCCATTTTGTTGACATGAGATTTTCGAGGATTGGTTATTAATGATATGAGTCGTCATTATCCCCAAATAATCCTGGATCAAACAAACAATTTTTTTCTTCTTAAGCTACAAAAATAATTACAAAGAATAAATTGGAGGAAGCAAATTTTTTGCTACTTATTTATCTGTATATCGGAGATGATCGAACTTTGGGAGGCTACAATTCCCGAGGGTTATTCAAATAATCGACAAAAAAATCAATTAAAAGAAAAAGCAAGAATCTCAAAGTCAAATTATCATTGGTTTTTGTAGATTTTTTCTCTTTTAAATTTTTAGATTTTTTTATTTATATTTTTTATTTTCTGATTTTCAAATTTTTAGTGATTTTAGTTTTGTATTTTTTTTAAAAATTTCAAATAAGGAATAATATGCACAAGATAAGAAATACGCACAAAAACTCTTTTTTTATTTTTCAATTATATCAAAAATGCTCAAAAAATCCAGAGAAAATATTTTTGGATTTTAAAGACTTTGAAATGTTTTTGTGAATTTTTGTAGAATTTTCAGATGTTTTTGTATTTTTTTAAAACCAAATAGTGACAAAAATGAGAAACAGTGCACAACCTGGAGTAATTAGCAACTTAAAAATATTTTAAGTGCCCAAAACTTCTGGAAATTATTTTTATAATGAAATATATGCAAATATATACAAAAAAGAACTAATCTTGATTTTCGGATTTTTGTAGAATTTTCTGTGATTTTTATAAGATCTTTAATGTTTTTCAATTTTTTGGGGTTTTGAAAAGAATTAATGCATGAAGTTTGGATAGAAATTAAAAGACAATAAAGTAAAACTACTCTATTTTTTTGGAATTTTTGGATCAATATTCAAATTTTTATGAATTTTTGAATTTTTGGAAGAGAAAAAGACAATGTTTTTGATTTTATAATAATAACAAATTATGATAAAATGCAATGAAAAATTTATGCTAGAAAGATAAGCACATCAGGAGCATAGCATGATTTTTGGGAATTTTATTGACAAGAGAAAACATTTATTTCAATAACAAAAGCAAGCAAAATAAAGGTATGGAATTCAGGGACTACTTTGTAGATGTTCAAAGTTTTTGCATAATGAATAACAAGAAATTAATATGCAGAAAAATTGCAATTTACCTAATAAACGTGCCAAGCATGTAACTTGAAGCTCTGGTGGGGCCTTTATTGAGACATTTGGAAACACCAAGGGTTGAGTTCATATTTTCCCAGAATTTTTTTATTTCGAAATCTCTTAGGGTTTTCTTCATTTCCAGCTTTCAACCAGCAAAAAGGGGAGGGGCCAAGGTTTGTCTCCCCTCTCTTCGAGATTGACAGAAGTGGATGAAGGTGCACGGAGGAAGCGGCAGTGGCGTGCAAATCTAGAGGAGTACGTCGGTCGTTGGCGTTGATGGCTCGTAAACGACGATAGAGGAACGATGGTGTTGGAGCGACACGGGGGGTCCAGCACGGTGGTGAGAATGGCGGATGGTGGAAGTTCGTGGTCGCTGCGCAGAGGGGGGGGGGGCGTCGGCGCGCTGGGCAGTGGACGACCACCTCAGGCGGAGGAGTGACGGTGCTCGGTGGTATGGCGGTCAGTGTTGTAAGCAGGTGGAGGCTTCGGTGCCGCATGCTGCTGCAGCAAAGTCAGGCAGACAGTGTGGCTGTGTCGTGCGGGGGCCTCAGATCTGAAGGTGGCAGTGCGACATGCTTCGACGAAGCCGAGGCGACGGTGGATGGGCGGCGATGGCAGCGACCACCCCGTGTGGCTTTTTTGTATTTAATGTAAATACAGAAATGAAAAGATATTTTTTTATTTTTTTAAAAAATCAGAAAGATGAAAGAAGAAATTTTTTGTTATTTATTTATTTTTATTTATAATTTTTTATTTATCTTGTAAAACAAATGTTAGAAAGAAGGAAAAAATAAATTTTTGTTTTTTAAATTTTTTTATTTATAACAATTAGGATGCAAGCATGATGACTCGATACCAAAAATCAAAACGGAAGATGTGGATGAGTATGGTTTTGAGGAAAATGGAGGATGGAATCGGATCTCCGATCACCGTGCGTGGTCGGAGGTGAGAGATCATGCGAGGTAGAAACAAATGCGTAGAGATCGAGAAAGTAAGATGAAATATCGGATCGTTGGCGAATCAAATCATGATGGTTTTTAAAATCTGGAAAAAAAATGACGATGAAATAAAGAGGTGGGAAATAAAACAAAGATCAATCTAGATGAAAAATAAGAAGAAAATGTGGATCTCACAGGAGCGGAAAAGACCTTGATCACCTCGATGAAGGTCGACTCATTATCACCCTACGGCTCGGAGGCTAGGAACCCTTCTGCGACAAGAATACTCTCGGAGATCAGGCTCCTCTCACCAAAGATTAATCAAATTGAAATGATGGAGAAGGATCCATATATATAGAAAAGATAGGAATTGAAATTTAAATTTTTGGATGAAGATAAGAGAAATTAATATGAAATAAAATAAGAAGATTAGTGTTTAAAATTATTTACAAAAATTAACAAATTTTTTGTATTTTCGTCACTTTAATAATTTGAATAAAAAATGTTAATGTTTTTATTTTTTTGTTGTGGTTATTTAAGAATAACAACTATATACATATACTATATAGATATGGTATATTATATACATAGTTAAATAAGGAAATTATTTTTTTTAAAATTATTTTTTTTATTTTTGTTTTAAATCATTAGTACAAATATTTATAAATATTTACAAAATACAATATGTACAAATAAATGGTGAAATTGCACAAACCACCCCAAAAAACAAACTTTTCACCTGTAACTCCAAAAATTATGAAATCGCAACCATTTTAAAAATAATTTAATTAAGAATACAATGGAAGTGAGTTTGGTTACATTTGAGTTCATATGGAGCCGGAATTGTTCTTTCAATTACTTCTTAGTAGCTTTTTCCAAGTGTGGTTGCTTTTATTCTATACATGATTTGATTGTGCAATTATTTTTATTATTAAGGACACATTTTTATTTACAACTTTTGTTTTAAAAATCATTTGATTTGAGTCAATTTATGTACAAAAATAGTGTAAGTATACAAATATACACAACACACATTTTTTTGGATTTTCTGATTAAGGACCCTATCTTCCCATACATTATTTCTGGACGATCAGGTCAAGTCTTGACCTTCTCTCGGGGTTCGGGTCAGCATGTAACTATTACATATATACAACCTTTTTTTTTCTTTTCTTTATTTTTCCTTCCTTCCTTTCTTTATTTATTTTAGATTAAAATGGTAAGAAGTGTATAATATTTACACAAAGATGCAAGTTAGTAAGAATACGGAATTAGTATTATACACATGTGTTTTATAAGGGATTTTAAGCTAAAATAAATGAACAAAGATGATGAAATGCAGATTCATTAGTGGGTTCCCGGCTCCTACTCTGAGCGCAGCAATCTCAGCTCACAGCTCATTCTGAACTCTGAATTGATCTCGAATCTGGATGTTCATCTGCTGTAAAGTATCGAGAATCCCAGTTGTGATATCTACGCCTAGATCCTGTCTTCCATCAGCGTGTGCCTCTTCTGTTTGTCGGTCCTCTGTGGCTCGGTCCCCGACTAGTCCCTTCCCGCGAACCATATCCTTAGAATCTTTTGCGAAGGAAAAAGTCTCATAAAAACTCATTGAAAAGTGGGCAGGAGAAATCGACGATAAATTGAGGTGGGGGTCAAACATCAAAAGATGGGCTGGGAGGTGAGGGAGTCTGGGTCTGACTCTCCTTTGGATCAGATGGTACCGACTCGGGAAGAGGGTCATCCCGAGTCTGTGAAGACGTACGACAAACAGTGAATGATCTAGAGCTCACGGAGTCTGAGCAAAATAGCCGTCGAGTCATCATCTTTGATGTTAAGCTTATAATTAGGAGGGCATGATGTCAAATTAAGAGAATGGGATAGGCGTATAAGACTGGTAACTCACGCATCATAATCAAACACAAAGCAACCCCCGAATTCACCAACACAACCCGATGATGACCGTAAGAGTTCGGTCGTTTATCTTATCGGTTTTAGGGTTATTTTGGCATACATGTATTTTCACAAATTAACATGAGATGATAAGTGCCCGAAGCTTCCTCGAAATACTGTCCCGAGTCCTTATAGAAAACCGCTTATTCTCAGCCAGTATGGGAGTAAGAACAAACCGTTTCCGGCTACCCATGTTACTTAAGGACCGTACTACTACGATGTTCTCTAAACCTCCCACTCTGCTAAGTAAACTCGGACTGTTGACTGCTACCCGAGAGAACCCATCGAAGAACAACAATTAGGTGTATAGACTAAGTAGTATTCCTAAGGAGACCCGGACTTTGGTTCTAGCCTTAAGTGTTGTCCCTCACTCACAACATCTGGAAATGTACCTGTAGTTGATGTGCAGGGGTTACTCTCCCAAAGAAAATGATCCTTTACATTTTTAGGTCAGATATTTAAAGCAGTCTCGATTTTATTTTCAATTATCTCTTTCTTTATAGATTTTTCCTGACAAGCGTCTAAAGATTTTATATTTTTTATTTACCCTCAAAACATGCACCTATGTCGTGAGTCCTAGAACTAACTACGAAGGTGCAAGTAGAAAGGAAAAAGATCAAAATCGGAAAAACACCTAAGCAAGCACCTAGCCTTGTAAAAAGCCACAGAAAACCAACGATGCAAGAAAAACCATGATGGGTGCCCTGCTCCCCCGAATGCACAACACTCTGTGAAGCAGAGCCCGTGAAAAAGGGATGGGAGGTACAATTCGGGATGCCTGTATAGGGCCCCTTCTAGGAAAATAGAAAAATAGGAAAGTGTCATTATATTTTAGAAAAAAATTACAAGAAAAAGGAAAAAGCATACCTATTTCTGCTCTCTAGAATCGACCCATGAGAGAAGGGGTCGGTCTCTACACTTTCAACTACCCCGGCTTCCGAGGAAGCCGACTGAACCTGCAGGCCCTGCAAAAATTAGTCAGAGAAAATAAACAAACACAAAAGGTCATAAAAAATCAAACAAAAAATGAAATAAATTCAAAGAAATATGAAAATTCGTAAATATCGAAGAAAATCTGTAAAACAAAAATCAATCAAAAATCAAAAAAGAAACAAAATTTGTATAATCAAGAATATCGGAAAATTTTCGAAATTAAATAAAAAAACCAAGGTAAAAATAATGCCTCCCCAACAACGGCGCATTTTATTAACTCCGATTTTTGGAGAGATATGATGTCGGTGTCAGTTGTAGGAATTGCTTCGAACCAAAAATCGAATTAATCAAACAAAAATCAATGAAATAGGAGAAAGAGAGAGAAAAAATGAGAAGGAGCAGCTTCTTCTCTCCTATTTTGTCTACACTATATTATTTATCCAGACAAGTATGCCTGGGTTGAACTCGAGGAGGCAGAATATTTAAATGTCGATTTTGAGGAAAGAAATCAATCTCAAAAACTTCACTTTATTATCGGTTTTATAACAACTTCAAGAAAAAATTCGAAACTAACTCGATATTACAAAAATCAAATTTATAAAACTATGCTATGAAATGCTATGAAAAATACCTAGAATCGTAGCTGGGATAATTACATAACTACCCTAAAAAGTTCAAAGAGAAATACAACAAAATAAGGGTCCAAACTACCCCTACAAGCCCAGGGCACAAGTGCAAGAAAATCTATTAAGTTCTGTTACAAAATGGTCCTCAGTAGGGACTAAACTGCAAAGAAAAGAAGTTTTATTGCATTTAGGTCCCTGCACGGGGACCTAATGGAATTTCTGGAAATGTTAGAGTGGATTGAAGTATCTAGAAGTTCACTAGGTTTATGTTGCAAATATTCCACCAGTTTGGGTTGAACGTCCTGGATTGGATGCAAAGATTTGATCTGAGGTGTCGGCTTGAGACACGTGGTGGGCACATGTGCTCTCCCGTGTTCTTAAGGTTCTTTAGCTCCCCCACGCGGCTGGCGACGAAGTCATCTTCTCCGATTTACTTCCATCGTCCGACTTCGTTCTTTGTCCTCCTACAAGGCCAGGAGGGAGACACCTTCTCCCTCCGAGCTCGCCTGAGGTGGAACTCCACCGTAGGTGGTCGAGAGCAGCGAATAATAGCCGGTGAAGATGGCGGTTCAGGCAGACCTGGAGGTTGATGAAGGTGATGGTTCTTTGATCATTCTTCGATTTTTGAAGCTCCAGATGAAAGATTGTTGTGCTCCAGATGATTAATTGCCAGCAAATGAGTATCTATGTGCTCGATTTGCAAGGAATCAACTAACAAATGTAAGGGAATTTGCAGTTCTAACAAAGACTTCCAGAAAATGTAAAACAAAGCTAATGCGACGAATGGAGATTGAATTGAAGTGATTTGGAATCGAATTTGAATGATAAAGGCGTCTAACTATGGTGATTAAAGAACCTAATCATGTTATTATCTACCCTAATGTGGGCATGAAGATCGAGGATTAAAATTGCAAAAGGATGAATGACTCACCTGGGAATGAGGTTGTATGAACCTCTATGGTTGCTCAACAGGAGGTGATGACAGGAGCTCAACGCAACGGTGCGATGCAAGGCTGCTTTATCACCTTGGAACTCTCCTCCGACGACCGGACTTCCACGCAGAGCTTTCCTCGAGCCCTGTCATGGCCGGTGTGAAGAGGATCATGGCATTGAAAGTTGGTTGACGGCCAAGGGGATCTAGAAGCTGAAAGCTCAAGAAAAGTTAGTTGGTAATGGCAAATTTGGAGAGGATTTTGTAGGCGAACAGAGGAGGTTAGTTAGAGGATCAATGGCAGGCATTTATCTAGTCTGTTAGAGGTAGAGGATCGATGGTTAAGATCGGAGTTAGGGAAAATAGGTTGACGGGTAGA
The DNA here is from genome assembly GCA_037367405.1 of Ottelia alismoides. Classification (NCBI taxonomy): domain Eukaryota; kingdom Viridiplantae; phylum Streptophyta; class Magnoliopsida; order Alismatales; family Hydrocharitaceae; genus Ottelia; species Ottelia alismoides. The sequence continues at coordinate 295,868 of JAZKJV010005903.1, read as the reverse complement.
AATGGAGGAAGTTAGGTGGTTGGAACAAACACTGACCGACCTTCTTGAAGAAGAAGGTCCTGGGTGCAGACACGTGTCAACACCTGGTTGGCCAGGATAAGTAAATAACTTAATAATTAAGGGATAAATAGTAAATAAGGGTATTTTAAATAAGTATAAAATATGAAAGTTGTAAATAATTATATTATCTAAGTTATGGTACAATTACTTTTAATAAATAATAATTATTTTACAAAAGTATAAATAATATTTATTAATTAGGTTTTGTATTTTTAACTTAATGAATTAATAAATAATATATTAGTTTTATTTTTTCTTAATTATTAGGTTAATAAATAATGTATATATGAATTTTTGTGGATTTTAATAAATAAATTTAAGTATTTAAATAAATACAAGTATACTTTATACAATTTAATATACCTATAAATTAGTGTTTTTGATTTATTTTGAATAACAACTATTCTTCAAAAATTATAAAAAAATTAATGTTAAAATACAAGATCAAAAAATAATTAGAAATTATAAAATTATTAAAATGTTAAATAAGGTGTTATAAATAAAATAAATAGCCTTCTCCCTCCGAGCTCGCCTGAGGTGGAACTCCACCGTAGGTGGTCGAGAGCAGCGAATAATAGCCGGTGAAGATGGCGGTTCAGGCAGACCTGGAGGTTGATGAAGGTGATGGTTCTTTGATCATTCTTCGATTTTTGAAGCTCCAGATGAAAGATTGTTGTGCTCCAGATGATTAATTGCCAGCAAATGAGTATCTATGTGCTCGATTTGCAAGGAATCAACTAACAAATGTAAGGGAATTTGCAGTTCTAACAAAGACTTCCAGAAAATGTAAAACAAAGCTAATGCGACGAATGGAGATTGAATTGAAGTGATTTGGAATCGAATTTGAATGATAAAGGCGTCTAACTATGGTGATTAAAGAACCTAATCATGTTATTATCTACCCTAATGTGGGCATGAAGATCGAGGATTAAAATTGCAAAAGGATGAATGACTCACCTGGGAATGAGGTTGTATGAACCTCTATGGTTGCTCAACAGGAGGTGATGACAGGAGCTCAACGCAACGGTGCGATGCAAGGATGCTTTATCACCTTGGAACTCTCCTCCGACGACCGGACTTCCACGCAGAGCTTTCCTCGAGCCCTGTCATGGCCGGTGTGAAGAGGATCATGGCATTGAAAGTTGGTTGACGGCCAAGGGGATCTAGAAGCTGAAAGCTCAAGAAAAGTTAGTTGGTAATGGCAAATTTGGAGAGGATTTTGTAGGCGAACAGAGGAGGTTAGTTAGAGGATCAATGGCAGGCATTTATCTAGTCTGTTAGAGGTAGAGGATCGATGGTTAAGATCGGAGTTAGGGAAAATAGGTTGACGGGTAGAAATGGAGGAAGTTAGGTGGTTGGAACAAACACAGACCGACCTTCTTGAAGAAGAAGGTCCTAGGTGCAGACACGTGTCAACACCTGGTTGGCCAGGATAAGTAAATAACTTAATAATTAAGGGATAAATAGTAAATAAGGGTATTTTAAATAAGTATAAAATATGAAAGTTGTAAATAATTATATTATCTAAGTTATGGTACAATTACTTTTAATAAATAATAATTATTTTACAAAAGTATAAATAATATTTATTAATTAGGTTTTGTATTTTTAACTTAATGAATTAATAAATAATATATTAGTTTTATTTTTTCTTAATTATTAGGTTAATAAATAATGTATATATGAATTTTTGTGGATTTTAATAAATAAATTTAAGTATTTAAATAAATACAAGTATACTTTATACAATTTAATATACCTATAAATTAGTGTTTTTGATTTATTTAGAATAACAACTATTCTTCAAAAATTATAAAAAAATTAATGTTAAAATACAAGATCAAAAAATAATTAGAAATTATAAAATTATTAAAACGTTAAATAAGGTGTTATAAATAAAATAAATAGCCTAGAAACCCAGTTGTGGTTAGGTCTCAAAATTGACTTTTTGCAAACGGATTCCGATATTAGTGAAATCGCCTTCATTAATTAGAGAATATTATTTTATGAACTTTAAAGGTTAGTAGAGTGAAATTGGAGTTAATATGAGAAACTTATGATGTTCGGTAGTTTGGATTTTGAGAATTTACTAGTTGGATTTCTTGGCATATATACAAGGTAATATTTTTAACTTATTTGTATATTTTTCTATGCATTTTTAGAAATAATTAGAAAAAGCGTTTAGTGAGAAATATTTTAGTATGAATTAATTAAAAGTCTTTGAAGTTTTGCTATTTATTGGATAATTATTGGAGAGTGTATGAAGTGTGGAAATTAATTGTTTTTATTTGTTTTCTTCCTTATCTCCCCCTACTTATTTATTTGTTGACCAATCCATGCTGACGTGGTCTTGGGGATTAGGTTATAAATATATCTTTCAGCTGTATTTATTGTTACAAGTCATATTGTACATATATTCATAACTACAATTTTCCTTTATTTTTTTATTCTTTTATTTATTTACATGATTTTAATGCATAAAAGTGTATTTTTATTCATGACTGTGGTTTTGTTAGAAAGTGGAAATTAATAGAAATTTACATGTATTTGTTAAGGGTTTTAAAACAAAATGTAGACAGAATGTTAATGAATCGTGGATTAATCACACATCTCTCTATTCGAAAAGAACCTGAGAGAAAAGACCACCATCTATACGAAGAAGAGGAGAAACCACAATGGAGAAATACATGTGCTAACTCGTGCACATGCTTCACCATACAAAACTTTTTGCCAGCCAAGAGATCTGATGCAGGAGCTCCGTATGTCAGATACCATACTCATGCGTAGTATTTAAATCGGACTATATTAGACAACAGATCCTCGATTAACCTCCTTACAGCTGCCTTAATCGACAGATTCGAGTTTGACCCTCTTCGACAGAGCATGATAGTTCTCCAGTTTGCAGATAGATCAGTCAAGAGGCCGAAGGGTTTATTAAAGGACGTTGTTGTCACAATTCAGGGACTGAAATTCCTTGTCGACTTCGTTGTATTAGACATGGAGATCCCTAAACGTGTGATTGATACCCCCAACATTTTAGGATGATAGTTTTTTGCCACAGCCAAGGCGATGTCTGATCATGATAACGGGAAGGTATACTTTCACATCAATGGAGAGGATATACAAATAGATATGATTGAGGATATTGGAGGCAGAGATTCAGTTTGCTCCGAGCAAAGTTTCGAGCAGATGACAGATTCAGGGCTAGATGTCCACCAGGAGTGTAATTTGTGATTACATATGATGAAGCAGTTTGGGCATATTTGATTTCACAAGCTCGTGTCATACCTTCGGAGACTGCAAATCCGCAGATGATAGCTGATGAGACTTCGAAGAGTGAACTCATGGCACCAGATACCTTAGAGGTTGATGACCGTGATTTAGGTAGCAAAATAGAGTATATTTCTTGTGATGAAGATTCAGATCCCTTGGGCTCAGACATCGATTTTTATTGGTAGGATTTCGATGATTATTTACCATGTCTGATGTCCATAGAGTTGACTAGTAGACAGAGATAGAGCCAGTATAGTTGATAGATACACCAGCAGGACTTTCATCAGATTCAGAGATTCAGCGAGAGTTCTCACATGCAGATATGGTATCTTTGACTCAGACTTTTCAGAGACCAGATCTGCCAGCTCCCACTTGTCCAGAACTGAAGACCTTGCCACAGAGCATGAAATACACATTCCTTGCAGGTGAGACTGAAATGTCCCCAGTCACTATCTCAATGGATTTGACTGAAGACCAAGAATCTCATTTGATGAAGGTTCTTGAAAGAAACCACAAGTCAATCAGATGGAGTGTAGCTGATCTCTAGGGGATAAGTCCAACGTTGTGCTCCCACCACATATATCACGAAGATGATGCCAAGCCATCACGTGAGTTCTAGCGGAGGTTGAACCTGAATCTTCGAGATGTAGTCATGAAGGAAATATTTCAGTGATGAAGCGCCTATTTTATCTACCTCATCTTAGACTCCGAATAGGTTAGTCTGTTGCAGGTGTTACCCAAAAAGACGGGTATCATCACAGTTGTGAATGGGTCTGGAGAGGAGATAGCTACCCAAGTACCCACTTCGTAGAGGGTCTGTGTGAACTACAAACGATTGAATCAGGCCACCAAGAAGGATCATTTCCCTCTACAATTTATTGATCAGATTATCAAAAGGCTAGCTGGGAAGAGTTACTGTTGTTTTCTTGACGGGTACTCAGGATACAATCCGGTGGCCATAGCACCCGAAGATCAAGAGAAAACAGCATTCGCCAGTCCGTTTGGAACATAAGCTTTTAAAAGGATGCCCTTTGGATTACGTAATGCCCTGGTTACATTCCAAAGGTGCATGCTTTCCATCTTTTAGGACAAGGTGGGCGACTGTTTGGTGGTCTTCATGGATGACTTTTCCATCTACGGCAATGGGTTTTATGCTTTTCTTGCTTGCCTAGACCGTATACTTCAGCGTTGCATAGAGGTCCACTTAGTCTTATATTGGGAGAAGAGTCATTTCATGATGACTCAAGGGATGGTCCTTGGTCACATCATCTTCAACAGGGGCTTGGAGGTTGATCTAGCCAAGGTGGACATCATCAAGAAGCTCACTCCACTGCCCAATTTGAGATAGTTGTGGTCTTTTCTGGGGCATGTTGGTTTCTACCGATGGCTTATACAGGACTTCAGCCAAATTGCTCGACCGCTTACCGATTTAGTCACAAAAGACACTGAGTTCCTCGTAGATGATAAGTATCTTTCATTATTTAATATTCTCAAGAACTTGGTTATTCAGGCTAATGTCCTTCAGCCACCCGAGTGGTCTCTCTCATTCGAGATCAGGACGGATGCTTCTTATTTTGCCTTAAGGGTTGTGCTTGGATAGTGGAGGAATAATGTACCATTTACCATTCACTACGCTAGCCGGACTTTGGATATCGCTCAATGGAACTACACCATGACTAAGAAGGAGATCATTGCCGTAGTATTTCTTCTGGATATGTTTCAATCATATATTCTTGGATTTAGAGTGACCATCTCTTCCGATCACACCGCCATCCGATACTTCATGGCAAAGAAGTATGCCAGCCAGATTGGCCAGATGGATCCTTCTGCTCCAGGAGTTTGACATTGAGATTAAGGATAAACTTGGAATCAAGAATGTGGTGACGGATCACCTCTCCCGATTAGAGCATCTTGACGATTCTGATTAGACCACACCTATCACTGAGACATTCCAAGACGGGGAGATTCTTGCTATCACCTCTCTCCCATGATACACTGACATTGTGAACTACCTTATTGCCAAGAGAGTTCCATAAGGTCGACCCCAGTAGCGACTCGAGACCTTCCACGCGAAGGCCAAGTCGTACCATTGGGAGGATCCCACCCTTTACCACGGAGGAGGGGATAGTGTCTAGCGTTAGTGTAATCCTCAGGATGAGTACCATAGCATCCTCACTTATTGCCACAAGCTTGAGGCAGGAGGACATCACTCTGGGAGACGAACAATGCAGAAGGTCCTCCAATCCAACCTTTGGTGGCCTACCCTCTTCAAGGATTCAGATGAATTTGTGAAGAGGTGTATTGACTGTAAGAGGATGGGGACTTGTGGATAGAGAGATGATGCTGATGCAACCCATTCACTTCTATATGGTTTTTGACACAGGGGCATCGATTTCATGGGTCCATTCCCAAAGAGTCAAGGATTTTAGTACATTTTGTTAGTTGTGGATTATGTGAGTCATTGGGTTGAGGCTATCCCTTCCCGAGTCGCAGAGGAAAAGACAGTTTGCAAATTTTTAAGGAAGAATATCATTTCACGGTTCAGGGTACCTAGAGTCTTTATTTCTGATGGGGGGACTCATTTCATCAACGACAAGGTAAGGGCCCTAGCTAACGAGTTCTACATTGGCCATAGAGTTGCTACACCTTACCATCCACATACGAATGGTATTGCTAAGGTCTAAAATAGGGAGATTAAGACTATTTTGCAGAAGGTTATCTGCCCAGAATGAAAGGATTGGTCATAGCTTTCGGACTCGGTCCTGTAGGATTATAGAACTTCTTTCAAGAGTAAGTCACTTTAGGCAGTTACCGAGTGGGCACATCTCCACTCAATAACTGGCAAGCCATGCCACTTACTTGTGGAAAGCCACCACTTACTTGTGGAAATCTCCTTTTCGACTAGTTTATGGCAAGCCATGCACACTTACCAGTGGAAATCAAGAATAAGTCACTTTAGATAGTTACCGAGTTATTAGTGTATCCGGAGAGTATAGGAGATCAGAGAAGAGCAGAATTGGCATCCCTGGAAGAGTTGAGAGATACAACCTTCTCAAGTAGCCTACAATATAAGGATAAAGTAAATATATGGCATGATTATTTCCAGGGAAATTACAGAGCAAATAGAAGGGACCATACTTGGTCAGAAAGGTGCACGACAATGGTAGCATTGACATATACGAGGTATCTTCTGAGTCCACCTTTCATGTCAATGGTCAGTGTCTGAAGTCATATGATCATGATCGTGTGACAGTTGATGTTTCCCCTATTCATTTTGTATGAGATGTGTTTTTTGACTCAAATCACCTACATCTCATACCTGAGTTTCACTTCTACTCCGCAGCTGTATAGATCCATATTGTCTATATCATTTATTCATTTTGGTATAATACCCCAAATCCATTTTATGATTGTGCTATACTTAGGATGCACTTTATCCTTAGTATAGTGGGTATTAGACATGTGATTATTCATTTTTCCATTACCTCTATTTTTGTTGCCTATGCTTAGGGACATTTTACCCTAAGTATAGGGGAGGTAATGTCAATACATTCTACTCTTCGATTTTCACTTTTGTGTACAATCTTCAATACTTAGGATTGCTTGATCCTAAGTATAGGGGGATCACCGACTTATATTGACTTTAGTCTTTCATTCTTTTGAGTCATTGTAGTATAGCATTCTTTTTACTTCTCTATACTCAGCACGAGTTATGTCTTCCTTCATCTATCTTTGATCACTCTGAGAACATCGTTCAAGCTAATTATGGGGGGGGTATCGTATATATTGTATACATACTTTAGCCATAACTCATACCTTGGGTGTTAATAACATGGCTATTATTTATAAAATTAGAATAAAAAGGCTTTGAAAATATTTTCAAAATTGTTTGTAAAAATCTTTGCAAAATATATTTTTGTACAAATTTTGTAAAAATTTTTGAAAAAATGTGTTGTTTGCAAAAGGATTTGTACAATTCTTTTCGTTATAACAAATAATTATTTTGTACAAATTTTTTGGAAATTATGTGAAAACTAAAATATTGGTAAAAATAGTTTGTAAAACTAGCTTTAAAAATATTTGTAAAAATATTTTTCCATTTAAGGAAATAAGTATGGGGTATGAAAACTACTTGTATAGATATATACATTAAAAACCATAATCTACCCCTAAAATTCTGTGTACATAAGTATCCTTAATAAAGCCGACACAAGATCTTGTAGAATCCACTTGCGAATAAAACTTGTAATATACTTCCCTTGTAAATATAAATATATCATTGTGAAAATTTTCTTTATCAAAAATACCTAAAAATTTGAAAATTAAAAATCCATGAAAACTTGCATAGTTTGAAAAAATCCCACCAAAAAGAATTTTGTAATTATTTGCATGTGCATTCTTCTGCATCATGGTTGACATTTAAACTACTCTGGGATTAAATTAAAGAATGGAGCTTGGTTAAGACCTTAATCCACTTAACTTCAGAGCAACTTCATAGGATTTACGGTTAAGATTTTTCAGGTCTATAGCGACTTAATTCTTTGAGTCCACTAGGCTATCTTCACATCTCATCTTGATTGGCCTAAGTAGAACACTTAACAATGCACACATGACTCCTAGAGACAATGACTTGACTTAGACACACACCTTACACGTAGCTCAGAAGAATGAGGTGGTGAGGAGGTAGAATCCTTTGGCTTGGAGTAGCATATGGGGTTAGTACAGAAAGCCGGAACTTCCCATCCTCCTCTAGGGAGGGATGTGCACCTCAACCTGGTCTAGTAGCAATTAAGGTCTAACGACAGGAGAGTGTGGGTTGCAATAATACTTCAAAAGAGGGATAGTTTACTGGCTCAAGAAGAAAAACTCCTTATGTATATGTTTCACCTTTTAGACATGTCGTATATATGTCACATAAAATGTGCAAAATTACAAAAACTCCAAAAAAGGAGATAGGCCTGATTGAAAATAAAATGTCCGCCGGAGTGTATATAGTGAATAAGAAAAGCTTAAGTACTCCATCGTCTCATCTCAAGGAAGCTTGCAGCTGGAGACTTAGCTACACTGGTTAAGCTCCAAGGGATACGTGACTACACTGGTCATGGTCCATTCCCTTCTTTCCCTCTCTCCTTGAGCTGATTGTACTTCAACTTAGAAGGGAATACCCCGCTCCTCGAGGAAAGAGTTGCTAGATTAGGGAATTAGAGTTACCTTGTTGAGGGAGGTTGTTTCTTTGTCATTTTTAAGATGGGGAACTACATATCAATTACACAATAAAAGGAAAGATTTATGGTCATTAGAGTTTGCGTATTTAGACTTGTTCTGACCTAGTTGTTGAGGAGATAGTCCACCTCAACACAAAGGCCCATTTTGTTAGCATCAGTCTCTTGAAGCTCATTGATCTCGACCTGACCATAGAACTGTGGAACTTAAAGATTGTTGAGTCTTAAATCCGTTTCCCAATAAGGTTCCGCCAAATTAATAATCCAAAGGTCTGACCGAGCTCCATATTCCAATTTTATGAGGATAAGTTTAATAATCAACTTTGATGCTTTCTTTTTTGTTTCCTTCTATTTTCACTTCTTTTTCAAATAAGTGTTTGCTAAGGGACTAGAAAAGGTAAAGTATATGGGGATGATGAATCTATGATTGTCGTTCTTTATTCTTTTATTTTAGCTATAATTTTTGCAAAAACATCTATAAATATGTTTAAATACAATAAATTACCATTGTGCATATCGTTGTTAATATTCCATAATTAGCATATATTTTCCAAAATAAAATAATAAAGAGAAAAGAAAAAGAAATCAAGGATGTAATTATGTAATAAGTACAGACTGACTCAAACCCCGAGAGAAGTTCAATAATTGGCCTGATCGGTAAGGAATAAAGTAGGGGGAGATAGGGTCCTATGCTGCCTATATTTGTAATTAATTATTTTAGATTATAGTTTATGTGCATACTATATTAAATACTTGTACATATCTCCAAAACTAAAATAAAAATAAAATATAAAATAATAAAATATACCATAAAGAAAAAAGAAAATTAAAACTATGTTGTACATTTGCCAATATTATACATAATACCTATTTATTTAACACCTTTATTTAATCTGTAAAATCAAATAAAAATTCATTTATACCATTTAAATTATGTTATAAATAAATAAAATGTAAAACGAAATACATTTTTGTAAAAATAATAAAATAAAAATACATGTATATAATATATAGGTATATTATACCTGTATATAATACATTACAATGTATATGTCATATCTATATATTTATAAAAATAACAAAAATCATAAAAAATAGTTTGAAAAATTACAAACATTTTTTATTTTATTCCTGTTTTATTGAAGCCATTTGTTGTTTTTTATTTAATTATGTAAATCCCTGCATTCCTATTGTTCCACCTCAGATCGTTGACCACAGTCAACCTTCTCCCCCAACTTCGCCAGAGCTTCTTCTCCCATTTTTCGCGCCCGACTCCGACTTCCATCCACCTTAAGATTTGGACCCCAGATTCCTCGTTGATCCAAGATTCTCATCCCTAGGGTTTCACGCATCCCCTCGATTCTTCTAGACCATATGGCATCCCTATAAAGTCTCCCCTCTGCCACCCTAGCTTGGTAGCTCGTCCCTCGCGCCACCACTCCTCCTCTAACACCTCCAGAACAGTGACATGGTTCCAGAGGTCCCTTTGGGAGCTCAATTGGATGATGGGTAGCACGTAGCTCATCGCGTGGCCGGAGCGCCGCCGTGAAAAGCCTCTCAAGACTTCCATCACTTGATAAAGGACATAACTTTGCCTCCACCTCACGTCGCCATTAACGCTAGACCACTCAGGTACCTCCTCTTCACCTCCCATTTCCATTGTTCACTCTGATTCTGATTGTCATCCATCCACCATCTTCTTGGCTCTGACCATTGTGGTTAGAGCTCCACGATCGTCTCTACCCACACCGATCTTTCCCTCATTGCGTCGTTATCCTTCTCTCGCAATCTGACCCCCTGAATCTTGCTCATCGGAGAGAGATTAGGATAGGTTCCTTCCCTCGACTCTGCTGGAAACCAAAGCCACACTCCACTTTGCTTCTGTTCATATTTGCAAGCAATGTGACCTGAGCAAAGCCTCCGAGTCTCTCGTTCCTTCGCAGGCACCAACGCGTGCAAGGAAGCACGATTTGAGCTTCACTCTAAGTGACAGAGAGGCTCCAGGTGGAGCACCACTGTCTCGGCCATCCGACCATCAACTGCCTCATTTGAACCCCCTGAGAGATGCGAAGAAACCTCACGATTGTGTTGGACCCCATAGCAAAACCAATAATACCATCCCCGTCATCATCTGCCGTCTTTCTAGCCCTGTTCGACATCTTCATTTTTTCTCTTGGCTATGTGCAGGAGCCATCCTGAAGCAGAACCAAGATGTCCATGAATATATAATTGAAAAAAAGCATCCTTAATATCTAGTTCACCCGTGGATCTCCCTCCACGGTCGGCTGAGGCTCGCCTGAGCTGAGTTCATCCAACACTTCCCTTTACTATTCAATCAAGAGACAGAGCTCTAGATTAGATCAAGCACATCTAGTAATGCCCGAACCTTAGCCGTCTGATCAGAACTGTTCCTTCATCTGTGCCACTCGAGAAATCATTTCTGCAGTCCATTCGATCAGAACTACTGTGGCAGATCTGGATGCATGTCGTAGACATAGTCAGAACCGTTAGATAAACCATGCAGTGCCTCATTAGGACCATACATGGCAGACACCCCACGTGCCTAACATGTACCCCTGTGAAGGGTATATTTCACTTTTTCCCTTGCCTTTAAAGCTATTTTTGTTTAGTCCAATAGAAATAATGTGTAGTTAAAAACTTTTGTAGTTAGAATCCCATAGTTTTCTTATTAGCATATTAGTCCATTTGAGGTTCAGTCACATGCACCCGCACGCTTTTATGGGATATTTGCAGTCTTTTCCCTAAACTTCTTCGATGTTATTGAATGAATCTATAGTTTTGGAAATTTCATATATATTCCTATTGATCTGATTCACGTGTTGTGCATAATTATTATTATGAAATTGTGCCGAGGCCCCTGGAATTTTATTGCTTATTATCTGTTGGGCCCTAAGACTTAAAATAATTACAAATTTGTCCCTATAAACTGTTTTTAATTGCTTGTCTTTTACTTAGTGTAATAAATATTAAATTAACTCCAAAAATTACCTAAAAATTACTTGTAGCTCCTAATTGCATGCTTGTGTTATTTATGGTGATTTTTGCTTGTTAATTTTATGCATTTTCTATTATTAAAAATTCAAAAACACCTTAAAAGCCCTTCTTTATTTTGGTAAATACATAAAAATTCGAAAAATCATCTAAAAATTCCACTAAATTGTTTATAGTTGTAGTTCATTGCATTTTAACTTCATTATTAATTTTGTTGAAAAATACTTTGTGAAAACCTAAAAATTTACAAAATACTTTAAATTTTCTAAAAATCATATAAAATCATAGAAAAATAAAAAATATTGAGTTCATTCCTTATTTGTGGATATTTTTCTCTAGTTTACTAAAAAATAACCTTCAGGAATTTTGGGCTTATTACTTATTTTTAATTTGCAAAACATTCCTGGATGTGCACTATTTTCTTTTTTTCTCACTATTTGATTTTTAGAAAATTACAAAAAAATATGAAAAATATATAACAATTTCCAAAAACATTATAAAATACACAAAACCCAAAAATATTTTTAGTGCATATTTCAGGGTATTTTTTACTATTTGAAAATATACAAATATTGTTTGTGTGTGTCTTTGTTCCTTAGGCTCTTTTCCAAAATTTTAAAAAATTAAAAATTTGTAAAATTTAGAAACCACTAAAAACAATAAAAATCCATTGGATTTCTGAAATATACTACTTAGTGTATAATTGTGCTCCTTGAGTTCGACCTGGTCGCTATACCAGGTTCACAAAAGTAGCAAATTACTTTATTTCTCTATTTGAACTTTTAGTGATTTATTTTCTCGTTGATCGATGTAGTTGATTTAGGATAATGGTAATTGCTTAATTTTATCCACCTAATCAGCTAAACAAATCACTTAAACACTAGGATAGCTTGTTACCCTAGTAGACTGGTGAAAAGCTCGGAAATTGTCCTCTGCTAATTTGTGGAATTAAAGTGATTTTTTTGTAGGTGAGCAAATTCAGATTAATCAAAATGACCGCTAAATTTATATTTCAATTAAACATGAGTGTTCAAATTTATTTTCTTACTTGCGCAAGACCAAGATCAAACTCAGAGAGGCCACTATCTCTTAGGTCAATTTTTAGATTATGAAGATATTAGGTTTTTAAGAGGAATACTTTTTGCATGTTTTGAATGCAAATATTAATGATGATATGCAATTGCAATATGTTAATTTTAAGGTCAAATGAGACAATAACAGAAATCCAAATTAAAATGCAAATTAACTCAAAATTCTAGAAACCTAATTTTTTATTATTTATACCAAGAAGAATTCAGAGCACATTTTTATATTATTAGGACATAAAATGAATGCATGAAAAATGGATTCTTTATCTGTTTTTACACATTTTTTTAGCAATTAGTATGCAAAATTAATGAAAGTTGGACAAAAATTTAAATATGATGAAATGAGCTTATACTAGAATTTTAGAATTTTCTTATTATATATGATTTTTCATGAAATTTTAAGTGCATACATGGTGATCATATGTACTTTAATTTCATAAAATAATAAAACTCAATAATTTCCCACACTAAAATTATCCTAAATAGCTATGATAATGAGGAATAAAAATTTTAAATACTTAAAATATTAAGTTATTAATCAATTAAAAATCATTTACTCAAGTAACAAAACAATTTATTTCAGACTAACTTTGCACGCAAATGAGATGATTTTTGGCACAAAATAGAGCACAGTTAACTCTACATAATGTGAATTTTCGAGAACTTTTTGAGCAATTATTGATTTATTCTGAATTTCCAAAGTAGATAGGGCAAAATATTATAATTTTCTCCATAGTAAATATTAAAAAAATAATCTATACTCATAAAATTCAAAGCAGTCATCCATAAGATAGAAAATTAATTGTTCTAAAATGTACAATTTTTGAAACTAAAATATGATGATAAATGATGCTCTTAATTAATGTCCAAACAGGAGGGTGTTTATTCAAAAACTAAAATGAATAAAATTAAATGAGAAAATACATTACATGGTTTATTTGGTCATTACGCAAAGCCATGAGGGCATGATATGCAATTTAATAAGAGATTACATGATGCACACGTGACTGATGTTCGTAGTGGTATGAATGCAATTATCAAATATGTGGGGTATGAGGTGCCAAATTCCCAACACTCATGTGCGTTGAACGTGACTCACTGGAGGCTTGGGTTGGTTCTGAGGGAGAGATGAGTATCAGAGATCCAAACATCCACATGGCATGGTGAGGCACTTCGGAAGCAACCTTGACATAAGAATCAATCGAGGGTTTCGGAGTTTGTGATGTGGTGGGTCAAACCCACCCGATCTCAATCGGACGGCTGAGGCGGTGAGGCGTGTCTATTATCGACATGACCATGGATGGCAGAGCTGGAGGCAATCGACGGCTACAGCTCCAGTCGAGGTGGAGGCAATGGATCTTAGAGGAGAGAGTACTGATCGATACATGACCAATTTCTAACGGCGAGAAGTTACAGAGAAAGGTGGGGTGGTGGTGATGCACGTGAGTGGTAGTGAGGGGATGCTTCGTAGCTGCAGCAAAGCCCATCAGGAGGTGGATAGGTGGTGCGATGTGAAGAGAAGCGGAGCAGGGAGTGGTGACCGAGTATGGCATTGTGGGTCGACGGTGAGCAAGGTGGATCTAGAGCTACGATGGTGCGAAGTGAAGTGAAGTGATGCAAGATGTTGGCCGACGTTGGTCTGTTGGTGGTGTAGCCGATACACGAAGATCGAGGGTGGCTGAAATGGGTGTATAATGAATCCATGATTCATTAACATTTCTATATCTGAAAGACGTATTTATATAACATAACCCTCGAGACCAAGTCAGCATGGATTGATCGACAAACCAACAAGGAGGGGGAGATAAGGGAAGAAAACCAGAAAAACAATTAAAGAACATCATACATTATTCACTATTTATCAAATAATTATCAAATCTTCATTGATTTTTAATTAATTCATAAGACCATATTCTTCACCAAATTTTTTTCCTACTTATTTCTAAAAATGTATATAAAATATAAAAATAAGTTAAAAATATTATCTTGTATATATGCTAAGAAATCCTACTTTTAAATTGTCAAATTCTCAACTTCTGAACATCATAACTTCATCATACGAGCTCCAATTTCACTCTACTCACCTTTAAAGTTCATAAAATAATATTCTCTAATTAATAAAGGTGATTTCATTGAAATCAGAGTCTGTTTGCAAAAAGTCAATTTTGGGACCTAATGATAATGGGGTTTCCGGGCTATTTATTTAATTTAGAATATATTATTTAAAGTTTTATTAATTTTATAATTTCTAATTATTTTCATGATATTGTATTTTCACCATGATTTATTTCATATTTTTTGAAGCTTATTTATTATTTTAATAAAATCCAAAACCTTAATTTATAGATTAAATTGAATTATCTAACTTATACCTGTATTTATTAATATATCTAAAGTATTTTAATAAAATCCACAAAAATTCGTAGAGGCATTTTTTATTATTATAATAATTAATAAAATATAAAATTAATAAATAATTAAGTATTTATTGAAATAAAATTCAATACCTCTTTATTAAGTATTATTTATACTTATTTATTAATATAATATTTATATTTCAAATAATATTTATTATTTACAAAAATTAATTATGCCATAATTTAGACAATTAAATTATCTATATTTTTCGTTTTTATACCTATTTAAAATAATGTCATTTATTATTTATTACAGAATTTATAAACATTTTTGCATATCTGGTCAACCAGGTGCTGACACGTGTCAGCACTTGGCTCTTCTTCTCGAAGAAGCTGGTGCAGAGACTGTTTGAACCGGCCTTCTTCATCAAATTATCGAGCTCAATTTCTAACGCCCTTGATCAATTTTAACCCTCCATTGATTCTTCCTAACAACCTTACTTCACGACAGCCCTTTGATCTACCTTAGAGCTTCGTCAATCCGCCTATAAAAAGCCATGAAGTTGGTGCAACCAACTTAGTCTTCTTCAACTACCTGAAAGCCACGACTTCCAGAACCGACCCCTCTCCTTCCAAGCTCTGTGCCGGCCAACTCCGATGGTAACAGCTCTAGTTAGCCGCTCCGCATAGAAGATGATTGTCGGAGGAGAATCTCCAAGGTGCATCACCACCTTGCATCACCGCCTAGCACCGCGTTCAGCTCCGGGAAGATCGACCGTCGAGCCACCATCTGAGGTAAATAAACCTCTCTTCACAGATCTAATCCTCCATCTTTACTAATTCTTTTATCGATTTTCGTGCCTTGATTAGGATTGACAAATGCGTAATTAAGGTCACTAATCGTTCTTCTTAGATGCCCTAGTGAATTCAACCTTCAAATCTAATCAAAGCAATTCCAAACTCGTCTTCTTTCTTCCCATTCATACGTCGTTCTTCAATATTCCTGGAAATATCATCATTTTGATCTTGCAATCCTTAATCCTTTGGCTGATTGGTTTACAAATCGAGCACATAAATTCATTCTTTGCAGGATCAACTTCCATCTGGAGCAAATCTCAAAGCAACAGGAACTCCCAAACACAAGCAATTTACATCCAAAGAAGGCACAACAACCTAGAAGCTCTAGGATCAGAGCTAGGACCGCCAACTTCATCGATTGATATCCATCGACTTCCGCCATCTACAGAGGAGTACCACCGCGGGCGAGCTCGAGGGGTGAAGGAGTCACCCCTTTGGCCCTGCCGGAGGCCCCAGACCATCTTTAGTTTCCGGAGAAAAGTCGGAGAAGGAAGCCCCGCCATCAGCAGTGCGTCTGAGCTCAAGAACAGTTAGAACAGCCAGAGGCTACAGGTGCGTGACACATGGCGCACTTGGACGGTCCGGATCACATGCCAGATTCTAATCTGATCCGTTCAAAGCGAAACGGTGGAATATTTGCATCTTAAGCACAACCGAGTTCCTGATTTTCAAACGCGCGCCAGAGATTTCTAGAAATTACATTTAGGTCCCGGTATAGGGACCTAATTGCAATTCTTTTAGTTTTTTTCATTTCAGTCCCTACAGGGACCTTTCTGTAATAAAACTAAATACTTTTCTTTGTAGTTATGCCCCTGGCTTGTAGAGGTCTTTTAGACCTCATATTTTTCACATTTTTCTGCGATTATTCTAGGGTAGCTCGATAACTACCCAAGATATTTTCAAGTATTTTTCCCATATTTTTTGTCGCTTTGTTTTGTAGTTTTGATTTTCGACATCTCGAGTTGATTTTCAGTCGTATTTCTTTTCAATTTTCTCCCTTTGTAAAATCAAGAATAAAAGAGGATTTTCTTGGAATTATTCCCTGACCCGAAAACTGTAGTTTAAATATTCTGCTTCCTTGAGTTCGACCCAAGCACACTCACCTGGTAAAATTAGTAGTGAATGATAAAATAGGATTTTTCTCCTATTATATTGTAATTTTTGTTCGATTCAACGTGGTTCCCTCTCTACGGCTTTTCCTCTCTACACCGACAACCTTTTACATCGTAGTTCGGGACCACGTTATCAAAATGGCACTATTTCCAGGAAGGCGTTATTTTTACAGCAATTTTTTATTCGATTTTCTCTCATATTCTTGATTTTACATTTTTTGTTTTTTTTCGATTTTTATTTATGGCTTTTTTTGGTTTTTACAGTTTTTTGTGTTCTTTGAAATTTTTGTTTACATCTTTTTTTGTGTATTTTTGTTTTTTCTTTACTAATCCTTGCAGGGGTTGCAAGTTCAGTCGGCTTCCTCGAAATCCGAAATAGTTGAAAGTGCAGAGACCGAGATTCTCAGTTGTCAAGGGTAGGGTTAGTTAGGGTTTGCATTGTATTTTTTTCTTTTATTCTTGTAAAAAAAGGAAAAAGAAAAAGAAAAAGAAAGGGCACTTGCCCATGTTTTTGTTTTTTAGAAAGGGACCCCATAAGGGCATCCCGACTTGTACCTCCACTCCTATTTTTTTTGTGGTCTGATTTACTGAGTGTCGTGCATTCGAGGGATCAGGGCACCCACCATGATTTTTCTTGCATCATCAGTTTTCTACGACTTTTTACGAGGCTAGGTGCTTGATTAGGAGTTTTTTCCTATCTAATTGCGCTCTCGTAGTTAGTCTTAAGACACACAACCTAGGTGCATGATTTTAGGAATTCTAAAAAATAAAGACACTCGATTAAACGCTTGTCTGAAAAAAATCTAAAAAAATCTAAAACAAAAAATAAAATCAGGATAGCTTAAGTATCTGATCTAAAACAAACGTAAGGTTCAATTGATTTGGGGGAGTAATCCCCGCACAGGTACTTCTCAGAGCACACGAGTGAGAGACGACCCTTAAGGATAGAACCAAAACCCATATTTCATTCGAAATACTACTTAGTCTATACACCTAATCACTGCTTTTCAGTGGGTACGCTCGGATAGCTGAAAATGGTACGAGTTTACTTAGTAGAATGGGGGGTTTAGAGGACACTGTGTAAGGCTCCATCCTCAAGTAACACGGGTAGCCGAAAATAGTTTGTACTTACCCCCATACTGGCTAAGAGCAAGTGGTTCTCTGTAACGACTCGGGACAATATTTCCGAGAAATTTCAGGCACCTATCAGCTCACGTTAATTAGGATTATATTTGTATTACAATCCTAAAATAGACAAGATAAACGATCGAACTCTTACAGTCATCATCGGGTTGTGTTGGTGAAAAAGGGGTTTGCTTTGTGTTTGCTTGTGGGGCATGAGTTACCGCGGCATTTATGCATTTTCTATCTCTCTTGAATCGTTAACCGTGCTCTCCCGATCACTCTCTTGACATCGAAGATGACGACTCGACGGTTATTTTGCTCAGACTTCGTGAGCCCTCGATCTTTCACCGTCCGTCGTATATCTTCACAAACTCGGGATGACCCTCTTCCCGAGTTGGTCCCATTTGATCTCGAGGAGAGTCAGACCAAGACTCCCTTGGCTCCTGACCAGTCTTTTGAGGTAGACCTTTGCCTCAATACATCATCAATTTCTCCCGCTGATTTTTCACTGAGTTCTTACGAGAATTTTTCTTTCATAGAAGATCTGAAGCACATGGCTCGTGGAAAAGGACCAGCAGAGGATAGGCCAGCTCAGGATCACCATGCTGAAGGAAGACCGGATCCAACCGCAGATATCGTGACTGGAATTCTCAATACATTAGAACAGATGAACATGCATATTAGAGAAGAATTAAGAACTCAGAATGAGTTGCGAGCTGAGACAGCCACGCTGAGAGCAGGAGTCGGGAACCCTTTACCGCCTGCAATGGTTCCTGCCACTTTACGCGATGAGTATGACCAGGGTGCTAGAACACTACATCATTGGATTCGGCTACCGTCGAATCAAGGGCCATACGAGCTGAAACCGTCCTTCATCTCATCGCTTCCCATGTTCTACGGGAATGCTACAGAGGAGCCGTTTACCTTTCTGCAGCAGTTCGAGATGATTTGTGGTACGGTGAGCTATCCAGGAGTTACACAGGAGGCTGTTTCCGTCAAAGACTTTCCCTTCGCCTTAGCAGATAAGGCACTTTACTGGTTGAGTCATTTATGAAGGGAAATTTCTACATGGGATGATTTAAAGTCCACATTCCTACGTAAGTATTTTCCTCTGGGAAGGACGAACATGATGAGGAGTCAGATCTCCAATTTCACGCAACTATCGAATGAATCTTTCCATGAGGCACGGGATAGATTCAAAGATCTTACGGAGAGATGCCTGCATCATGAGATACCAATGAAGGTGCTCATATAAAACTTTTTTGGAGGACTCCAGCCGGACATTTAGGGGTTGGTGAGAGCCGCATGTGGAGGCAGTTATCTGAATAAGGATACCGAGATAGTCTGGTCCATCTTCGAAGGGATGTCGGAGAACTCAAGAGTCGTCGACTCTACTCGGGCTTTCTAGAAGGTCCCTCAGCCACCACATCAACGAGAGCATCGTAAGGTGGCGAATATTTCAGAGTCTGAATCCAACACCAACATGGGCTTTATTAGCGAGAAGTTAACATTGGTAGATGTGATTCAGAAGCAAGTTCAGGACTTACAACCATTGCGAGAGTTGGAGAAACTCTCATATCTGCCTCAACAGCTGAGTGATCTCACGAAGAAGGTAACAGAGCTACAACTTCAGTATCAGCAGGCCCAATCTTCTTCGACTTCACAACCTACACGGAGGTCTTTACCCGCTCCGCCCACCCAACAGATACATTTTGTTCAGAGCAAGCCCGAGACTCTACAGATTTATTGGCATGAGGATCAGTCTCATGCCAATCCCTGTCAGATCACCAGTTCTGTGGACATGGATGTTGAGCCTCAAGCCACTCTTGTGATCAACAGGATTTGGTATACTCCGATTCAACAACCGAGTGTAGCTCATCATCATTAGCAGCAGTATAGTCACCCGCAGCATGGACGTCCACACTTCTAACACCGACAGCCATACACGCAGCAACAGTCTCACCAGCATGCGTATCCGAGACCACATTCTTTTCAGTATCATGCTAATCATTCTCATACACATCATTATCAGCAACAACAACAATCTTCATTTACACCGCAAAGATCTTCCCAGCCTCACACCTCACAGCAGTACACGCCAAGGCAGGAGAAAGTAGAAAGCCAAGGTCACCACACCGAATCTGAGATGACTTCACAGACCTTGGCACTGAATAAAATCTTGGATATGCTAAGCACGCTCCAGACTGCACACAAAACAGAGATGGAGCAGGTTAACCGTCGTCTAGATGAGTTAACCGCGCCAAAGACCACTCTCCCATCTCAACCTCAGATGATTTCGAATAACAAGAGGAGGCATCCATATCAGGTAGACACCACTACTGGTACGATCTCTTTTCCTGAATTTTTATCTAACTTCATTTGTCTCAGGAGCGGTAGATTACCACGAGCACCTGATGGAGTAGAGGAGAGGGCACTTGATGAGGAGCGAAAGCCAGTCCATGAGCAGTAACATTTTGATGTTGAGGAGGAGAACTATCACGAGGATGAGGACCACCATGATGAGTAGAGAGAAGGGAGTGATGCCGAAACAATTGACATGGATACCGGCGAGTAAGACGATGATATCACGCCAGACCATGCAGATACTCCCGACAAAAATTTTTCTTCCCCTATTTTAGAGAGTTTTGTACATAACTCTGAAACTCTTGATGTACAATCTGATTTTGAGTTGAGTAAAAAGTTTGATTTTGTCATTCCCGAAATTGTTCCTTTTCCCGATGCTTTGTTTAGAAAAGGAAAGAAAAATACCAAAAAGAATGTTGTGACTCCAGAGACTGAATGATTATTAAAAGATCACATCTTTTTGAAGATCCCACTTCATAATGCCTTGGATCATTTTCCTACGCTAAAGAATCAGTTGAAGAATCGATGCACCGTGCGTAGGAAAAAGAGATCATGTAAAGAAAAGCATGTTTTGACCAAGGCTACATTCTGCACCATACAGAACAAGTTACCTAAGAAGAAGAAGGATTCAGGAGCACATTATGTCAGATGCGAGATTGCTAATGCTGCATTCGATCACACTCTATTAGATAACGGTTCTTCAATCAATTTGATACCATCTTCTTTACTCGAAAAGCTCGAGTTAAGTCCTCTTTACAAATCCCACACAATCCTTCAGTTTGCTGAAAGATTTGTAAAGAGACCTAGGGGCATATTGAGGAACATTATCGTAACCGTGCAGGGCTTGCAGTTCCCAGTGGACTTTATTGTCATTGGCATGGATTGCCCTATACAGTTACACCTTACCCCGATCATTCTTGGGAGGCTTTTCATAGAAATCGCGAAGGCTCTCTTCGATTATGATACATGGAAGGTATATTTTCATACCGAGGGAGAGAAGGTACATATAGAGGTGGCGAGAGAATCACACACATCCAGTGACGCATCTTCAGATATTTTAAGTTCTTTAGCCACCTGTGATTACATGGATGGGGTTTGCTTTGACGACCTTGAGAGGTATCGAGTAGAGACCCAGGATTTACTAGCATAGGATGGGTCCGAGACTACAGTTGACAATTCTTCTGATGGTACATTATATTTCAGTATGGATGATAAGAAGCATATGGATCAGATTTTCGAAGATTTTATTGCAGATCTTTCAGAATCAAAGTGTTTACACAATTCCTCCACTTCAGATGATATAGAGATTGATTTTCATTTAGCTGAGTTGTTTTCCTCTAGTCATTCTGAGGATGAGCATAGTAGTGAGTCGGATGATGTTTTAAACGTCTTCTGTAGTCCGACTCTAGAACACATTGATATGGTGGACAACCATACAGCAGACAAATCCACCACCGTGACAGATCCCATTACACATATAGATGAGGTTTCAACAAATCCAGAGTCTACCTTACCAGAGCTGAAGTTATTGCCACAAAATATGAAATACGCTTTCCTTATGGGTCCACATCAATAGTTTCCAGTCATTATAAGCTCATCTTTGAACAAAGAGCAAGAATCTCGTCTGATGGAGGTTCTTGAAAGAAATCGCAAGGCTATTGGGTGGACTGTATCCGATCTCCGTGGGATCAATCCTGCTTTGTGTTCTCATCATATATATATCGATCATGATAGCAAACATTCAAGAGAATTTCAGCGCATGCTGAATCCGATTTTACGAGATGTTGTCAAGAAAGAGATCACGAAATGGTGTGACGCAGGGTTTATCTTTCCCATCTCCAACTCTAAATGGGTCAACCCATTACATGTTGTCCCGAAGAAGTTGGGAATTCATATGATTAAGAATGAGAGTGGAGAAGAGATTCCAAAGAGAGTAACTATGTCGTGGCGGGTGTGTGTTGATTACAGGAAGCTGAATGCCGCGACGAAGAAGGATCACTTTTCTTTTCCTTTTATAGACCAAGTAATAGAAAGGTTGGCAGGGAAGGAATACTTTTGTTTTCTTGACAGTTACTCCAGATACAACCAGGTAACCATTGCTCCTAAAGAACAGGAGAAAACCACTTTCACATGTCCGTTTGGTATGTATGCCTTTAGACGAATGCCCTTTGGATTGTGCAATGCCCCGCTACTTTCCAGAGGTGTATGCTTGCTATTTTTGCAGAAATGGTTGGTGATTTTCTAGAGGTCTTTATGGATGATTTTTCGATCTATGGTGAGTCCTTTGATGATTGTTTAGCGCACCTAGACCAGGTTCTTCAGAAATGTTGTGAGATAGATCTCGTTCTTTCATGGGAAAAGAGCCATTTTATGGTTACACATGTGATCGTGTTGGGACACGTCATCTCCCAGTGAGGCAAGGAGGTTGACCCTGCCAAGGTGCATGACATCAAGTGTCTCGAACCACCATCCAACATTAAGCAGTTACGGTCATTTCTGGGGCATGGCAGCTTTTACAGACGTTTGATTCAAGATTTTTCCAAGATTGCCCGACCATTAACTGAATTATTAGACAAGACATCGAGTTTTTGTTAGATGACAAATGTCTTGATGCCTTTCTCACATTAAAGGAGATGATTATCAGTGCTCCTGTCCTACAACCACCTGATTCGTCTCTTCCCTTTGAGATCATGACAGATGCTTCAGATTTTGCGGCCGGGGTTGTATTAGGACAGAGGAGGAATGGACTTCTTGTTGCTATCCACTATGTCAGCATTAGTTTAGATGATGCTCAGCGTAATTACACAGTGACAAAAAAGGAGATGTTGGCAGTGGTATTTGCATTGGATAAATTCAGATCTTATCTTCTTGGCTCCAAAATCACAGTTTACACAGATCATTCAGCTATCCGATTTTTGATGGAAAAGAAGTATGCCAAGGCACACCTTCTTAGATGGATTCTCTTACTTCAGGAATTCGATTTGGATATTAGAGACAAACTTGGGGTAAAGAATGTAGTAGCTGATCACCTCTCCTGATTACAGATAGAGCAACCTTCATATGAATACACGCTAGAGATTGCAGAGAGATTTCCAGACGAGAGTATCTTTGCAGTTACCGAGCTTCCATGGTATGCAGATATAGTGAATTTTCTGGTTTCACAGAAAAATCCACAGGGTTGGCCAAAGGATCGAGTCGATAGACTAGATTCCGAGGCACGATACTACCATCGGGAGGATCCGATTATTTTTTGTGAGGAATTGGATTGTGTTTACAGGCGTTGTATTCCACAGGAGGAATATAATAGTGTCCTTACTCTGTGCCATTCCTTAGAGGAAGGGGGATATCACTCAGGGAAGAGGACATCGCAGAAGGTACTTCAGAGTGGATTATGGTGACCGACTCTTACTAGATATGCTTGTTCATTCGTGAAGAGTTGCCTGGATTGTCAGAGAGTAGTAGGGACAGTAAGTGCTAGAGATGCAATGCCTATGTGACCTGTTATTATTTGCGAGATCTTTGATGCATGAGGCATAGATTTCATGGGACCGTTCCCTTCCAGCAGCGGCTTTGAGTACATTCTTCTCATTATAGATTGTGTTAGTAGATGGGTGGAGGCTATACCCGCACGAACTGCAGATAGCAAAATAGTGTGCAAGTTCCTAAGGGAACATATTATTTCACGATTCGGGATTCCACGTATTCTTACTTCAGATGGGGGTAGACATTTCATTAATAAGGAGGTCAAAAAGCTAGTGAAGCAATACATCATTGATCACAGAGTAGCCTCTCCTTACCACCCACAGACAAATGGCATGGCTGAAGTTTCAAATAGGGAGGTGAAATCCATTCTTCAGAAATTAGTACGACCGGATAGGAAGAACTGGTCACATCTTATAGATCAGGTTCTTTGGGCCTATCGTACTGCGAATAAAACTCCCCTAGGTACTTCATTATTAAGACTGGTTTATGGGAAGCCATGCCATTTACTTGTAGAGATCATGCACCGAATGGGCTATCCGAGAAATTATGTTAGATATGCAGAAAGCAGGAGTCAAGAGGAAGATGGACCTGAATGAGCTAGTAGAGGTTCGAAATCAAGCATACGAGAACACCGTCATTTATAAGGACAAAGTGAAGAAATGACACAATAGACATATTCGGCGCAAGATCTTTGTTCCTGGACAGAAAGTCTGGTTGTTCAATGCACGATTGAGAATTTTTCCTGGCAAATTAAAAAGCAAGTGGGAAGGACCTTACATAGTCAGAACGGTGCACGACAATGGAAGCATATCTATATTAGAAGTGTCACCTGGTGTAGAGCCGTTCGTGGTGAACGGGCAAATGCTGAAGCACTTCGTGGAGACTATTGATCATCTGGCTCGTGTTGAAGTGATTTATTTTGTACAGGACTCATTATCACTCTTTCACTTTATCTCATTCTGTACGAAGACTTTTGAGCCATTCGATTTTTGGAGTTCATAACACTTGTACATTCTTCATAGTCCACAACCGTCCCCATTTTTTGCTCGTCTTCTATGCTTAGGATACCAGATCCTAAGAATAGGGGGGGCTGATTGCCCGTTGATTATCGTTTTCCATTTTATTCTTTCTCTTTTGTATATCCTTTCTTTTTTACAAATCCCTGATCCCCATTTTTTGGCGACATTTTTTTTTACTTATGATGCCTTATCCTAAGTACAGGGGGGACCGAGTGATTTCGATGATCTCATTTTCTTTATTTTATTTGTTCCTTCGTTGTATATTCTTTTCACTCAGTCACCTCATATTTGCTCTTCCAGTATACTTACGACGACCAGATCATAAGTATAGGGGGGTCGACTGACTTTTATTCTCTTATTCTTTTTCACCCACTTTTACTTAGCACGAGTTATGTCCTCCTTTTTCTCTTTTGACACTATGAGGACATATCACAAGCTAAGTATAGGGGGTGTGTATATATTGAAAATATACTTTTGTCCATAACTCGTACATTTATGTTTTTTCTATTTCTATAAAATCCAGAAAAGGTGGGTGGGGGTTAATTTAAAATCCATCGATTTATTTATCCATTCTTTATAAAATCATTGTAAATAAGTAAAATATGTCTAAAATCTGTATTTAAAATACTTAAATTAAAATATGCATTTATAATATGTGTTTAAAATATGTATTTAAAATATGTATAATACATATTTAAAATCCTATCTATTAAAATATGTGTAAAAATCATTTAATCCTTGTAAAATTCTCTGTATATAAAATTTGTAAAATACATTAGACATTTAATTCAAATAAAATATATCTTGTAAAATTCTTGTACAAATACTTGTTAATAAAAATCAGAAAATCTATAAAGAAATACAAAGTCTTAAAGTCCATAAAAATTACAAAATCATTAAAATCCACAAAAATGAAAAAAATTCAGAAAATATACTTCACAAAAACATTGTTGCATTAACATTCACATTTTTCAGAATAAGTTTGATTTCTGGAACTAAGGATTGAGTCTAGTCTAAAGGATGTAGCTTGATTATGTCCTTTAACTTTCGTTGTAAGGAGCATAGTTAGGATCTGGAATTTACACTCTTCAGGTCTTTGACTTAAAATCTTTGGGTTCCTTAAGATCATATTTGGGAAAACAACTCATATGTGCTTAAGTAGAACACTTGGTGTCATCCATACAACTTTGCACTTAGCTCAACTTGCATTTAGTTGCGAAGGGCAGTTCATCTTGGTAGTGTGTTTCTATTCTTGTCTTTGCAGAATTAACGTCTAAAGATAGGAGAGATTGGGGTTGCGATAGTCACTTCGGATGAGGGAAGGATCTGCTGACATAATTTTTTCTAAGACCTCAAAAAAGGGACGGAACAAAAGACGCTATATCCATCGAGGCACAAAAAGATGAATGATGTGCAAGCAAATTACAAAGCCAAATAAAAGATGAAGCCATCAAATACAAATACAACCACAATGGTCCAAGCTTCCACCAAAAATGCCTGCACATCTTAGTGGAGACTTAGCTACACAGTCTGAGCTTCACAAGGAGATGCGTCTACACTGGTCGCACTCCACTTCTTTTCTCATTCTTCTACTTCCTCTCTATATTCGATTGTGGACATCGCACGAACTAACCTCAGAAGGGAATACCTCCCTCCCCGAGGAAAGAGTAGTTGGATGAGGAATCAATGGAAGTGTATAGATGGGATGGACGGTTTCTTTGCTTCTTTATGTAGGAAGAGCTAAAACAATTCACACACTATACAAATTGACTTCAAGGTTGATAGAGTTTGTGATATGAATAAGTGAGTCTCAACTAGCTGATGAGGTGATCTTAAATAAGGATTTGTGGACCTTGAGGACTGTTGAGGATAAAATCCTAATCCTAGTTAAGGCTCCGACAAAATGCTTGTTTCAGGCCCGATCAAGCTCTGTCCTTTGTCTGTTCTCATGAATTGGTTTAGGAAAACAAATTCATTCTAACTTTCTTTCTTTTTAACTTACTTTTCAAATAAGTGTTTGCTAAAGGACTGGAAAAGTTTAAGTATAGGGGGTTAATGAATCATGATTCATTAACATTTATTTCGCATTTTGTATTAAAAACCTTAACAAATACATGTAAATATTCATTAATTTCCACAGTTTATCAAAATCCAATTCATGAATAAAAATGCACTTTTATGCATTAAAAACATGTAAATAAATAAAGAATAAAAAAAGAAAAGAAAAGAAGGCAAATTGTAGATATGTGTATATGTACAATATGACTCAGAAAATGTAAATATAGCTTAAAGATATATTTATATAACATTACCTCCGAGACCAAGTCATCATGGATTGGTCGACAAACCAACAAGTAGGGGGAGATAAGGGAAGAAAACTAGAAAATAATTAAAGAACACTCCACACTTTATTCACTATTTATCAAATAATTATCAAATCTTCATTGATTTTTAATTAATTCATATGAACATATTCTTCACCAAATTCTTTTCCTTATTATTTCTAAAAATGTATATAAAAATATAAAAATAAGTTAAAAATATTATCTTGTATATATTCCAAGAAATCATACCTTTAAATTGTAAAATTCTCAACTTCCGAACATCATAACTTCATCATACGAGCTCCAATTTCACTCTACTCACCTTTAAAGTTCATAAAATAATATTATCTAATTAATAGAGTGATTTCATTAAAATCGGAGTCCGTTTATAAAAAGTCGATTTCGGGACCTAATGACAACGGGGTATCTGGGATATTTATTTATTTATTTAGAACATATCATTTTAATTTTTATTAGTTTTATAATTTCCAAATATTTTCATGATATTGTATTTTCACCATGATTTATTTCAGAATTTTTGAAGCTTATTTATTATTTTAATATAATCCCAAACCCTAATTTATAGATGAAGTTGAACTATCTAACTTATACCTGTATTTATTAATATATCTAAATTATTTTATTAAAATCTATAAAAATTCATAAAGGCATTATTTATTATTCTAATAATTAAGAAAATATAAAATTAATAAATAATTAAGTATTTAGTGAATTAAAAATTCAATACCTATTTATTAAGTATTATTTATACTTATTTATTAATATAATATTTATATTTTGAATAATATTTATTATTTACAACAATTAATTATACCATAATTTAGATAATTAAATTATTTATATTTTTCATTTTTATACCTATTTAAAATAATGTCATTTATTTTTTATTACATAATTTATGAGCATTTTTGCATATCTGGTCAACCAGGTGCTGACACGTGTCAACACCTGGCTCTTCTTCTCCAAGAAGCCAGTGCAGAGACTGTTCGAGCTGGCCTTCTTCAACAAATTATCCAGCTCACTTTCTAATGCCCTTGATCAATTTTAACCCTCCGTTGATTCTTCCTAACAACCTTACTTCACGCCATCCCTTAGATCTACCTTAGAGCTTCGTCAATCCGCCTATAAAAAGCCATGAAGTTGGTGCAACCAACTTAGTCTTCTTCAACCTGAAAGCCACCACTTCCAGAACCGACCCCTCTCCTTCCAAGCTCCATGCCGACCAACTCTGGTGGTGACAGCGCCAGTTCTTCACCCCACGTAGAAGACGATTATCAGAGGAGAAGCTCCAAGGTGCATCACCACCTTGCATCACCACCCAACGTCGCGTTCTGCTGCGGGAAGATCGACCGTCGAGCTGCCATTTGAGGTAAATAAACCTCTTTTCACAGATCTAATCCTCCACCTTTTCTAATTCATTTCTCGATTTTTGTGCCTTGATTAGTATAGATAAATGCGTAATTAAGGTCACTAATCGTTCTTCTTAGATGCCCTATTGAATTCAACCTTCAAATCCAATCAAAGCAATTCCAAACTCATCTTCTTTCTTCCCATTCATACGTTGTTCTTCAACATTCTTGGAAACATCATCATTTTGATCTTGCAATCCTTAATCCTTTGGCCGATTGCTTCGTAAATCGAGCACATAAATTCATTCTTTGCATGATCAACTTTCATCTGGAGAAAACTCAACACAAGCAATTCACATCCAAAGAAGGCGCAACAACCTAGCAACTCCAGGATCAGAGCTGGGACCACCAACTTCATCGATTGATATCCATCGACTTCCGCTGTTTACGGAGGATTACCACTGCGAGCGAGCTCGAGGGGTGAAGGAGTCACACCTCTGGCCCCGTCGGAGGCCCCATACCATCTTCAGTTGCCGGAGAAAATTCGGAGAAGGAAGCCCATCGCTAGCAGCGTGCTTGAGCTCAAGAACAGTTAGAACAACTAGAGGCCACAGGTGCGTGACACGTGGCGCACTTGGACAGTCCGGATCACACGCCAGATTCTAATCTGAGCTGTTCAAAGCGAAACGGTGGAATAATTGCATCTTAAGCCCAACCGAGTTCCTGATTTCAAATGCGCCCTAGAGATTTCCAGAAATTGCATTTAGGTCCCCGCGTAGGGACCTAAATGCAATTCTTTTAGTTTCTTTTTCATTTTAATCCCTGTAGGGACCTTTCTGTAATAAAACTAAATACTTTTCTTTGCAGTTATGCCCCTGGCTTGTAGGGGTCGTTTGAACTCGTATTTGTCACATTTTTCTGTGATTTTTCTAGGGTAGCTCGAGAACTACCCAAGATATTTTTCGAAGATTTTTCACGTATTTTTCGTCGCTTTATTTTGTAGTGAACGATAAAATAGGATTTTTCTCCTATTATATCGTAATTTTTTTGATTCAACGTGAATCTCTCTCTGCAGCTTTCTACACCAACAACACATTAAACCGCAAGTTGGGACTGCATTATCAGTGTACGGTGGAAAGAAGAAACAAGAAGGAGCAGAGGAATAAGATGTGGAAGAAATGGAAAAGGAAGAGGAAAATAAAAACGCAAGAATATAAAGAGGGAAAGGGATTCTACCAGTAGGATGTGTGATGTCTCTTGTGGTTGGAGGGTCGTCCTTCGGTCCTTAATCAATAGTCGACGGAGCTGGAGCTGAGCAGCCAAACGAGTTGGGTTGTAATGATGAGATCTCTCATGGGGTAGCTCCATCTTCACTCAACCAAGGATCCGACCTCGTTGTCATCGAGATCAGCTAGGAGCTCGAGGCACCCTCCCGTAATGGTGGATGGGATCAAAGCTCAGGGTCGAAGCCCTTTTAAGGGTGGTTAGGGGTTATAGCGAGGGAGGAGGAGGCGATGTGGGTACATGGAAGAGATGGAGGAAATGGAGGAGTGAGGAAGGCAAGGATGTGAGGGATGAAGCAGTTAGGGTTGCGAGTAGTTGGTTGCTGCCACACAAGGATCGGAGGTGGAGGAGGCACACCGCCGCAAAAGGTGGAGGCAGCAGTTGTGCATGAGTCGTGCGAGAGAATGGGGTACTATGTGGCATGTTGAGCAGCCACCACAAGGTGGGGAAAATAAATTAAAATAAATGAAATTAAAATAAATTAAAAGAAAAAAATAAAAAAATAGAGAGGGTAAAGGGGGCGACATGTGGCGTCTCCAAGAGCAACCATGTGTCGCTCCCAGAAAAATCAATAAAAAAATAAAAAACGAGGTCAAATCAAGAAGTGATCTTCATGAAAGTTATTCGTCTCGATGAGATATATAACTTTCATGAAAGGTTCAAAACCAAATTAAATAATCTGTACAAAACGTATTTTTGGTGATACTTTATAGATATAAAGTACATGTATTTTTGTATTTTGAATTTTTGTTATTTTTAATAAATTCAAAAATAAAATAAAATAAAATAAATATTTACAAAATTCATAAAAAAATAAATAAGAGAGAATAAATGAAAAATAAATACGTAAAAAAGAGTTAGTTTTGTACATAAAATAATAAGGTCAAATCTATTAATATATACAATATACAATGAGATCCCAAAATCCAAGTTTTCACACGTGAATTCTGATTCTTTTGAATTTCAACTTGTTTTGTACATAATTGAATGTACATTAATTCAAAAGTGAGTAGGGGTCCAAAGGAGACCGTGGGATACATATATTAACATTTACGACTTTTTGTCTCCAAATTAGGGTTTGAGTTATATTGAGCAAATATATAAATTATTATTTTTTGGTATTTTTTATTTATTAATGTTATTAATATGTTCATAAAAAAGTTGATTTTATGTTATTTTGTTTTAGTGAAAAATAATTTAAAATCATGGAAATTATTGTAATATACATGTGATAATTTATAAGGGAATTTGGGCTTCTTATTTAATGCATTTTTGAATGGTAAAACATGAAATATTTACATATGAAAAAATGATAATAATGCAAAATAGATGATTAAGTGCAATGTACATGGGAACATAGCTTTATTTTCATATTTTAGAGTGATGAATCACATATTCGTCAACCAGCTATACTTAAACCTTGTTTGTCCCCGAACAACTGAAGTGAATGCATAAGCGAAATGATTTTAATTTCCAAACCACGACCTTAAACAAAAGGTGAATCTTTTATTCTGCCTATGTTTTAAACAAAAGAGGAGCTTGACATATCCTTGGATTAACAATGTGTGAGGATATAGAATCTTTTATTCCACTCATATCTTGGGGTCTTAGAAAAAGTTGTGATAGCAATCCATTCCTCATCTGAAGATTTATTTCAACTCGGCACTCCGAACTTCAGGTGTCTATGCTATCAAAAGAAGAGATACATGATCTTCCAACACCTCATCTAAGCTAAGCTAGGTACGTGATGTAAAGTACAGATTAGTTGCTTAACCAAGAATCTATTCAGAATGAGGCGAGCATGTTAGACACTAAGAGTCAAAGTCTAGACATTATCTTGTGAACATGAAGGATTAGGTCTACGACCCGAAGTTCCTAAAATCCTACTTCTTAATGAAGTTCCTCTAAAATTTAAGTATACTAAGCTCAAGTCAAGTCCACTCTTAGTTTTTACTCATAACTTTGTGTGGAACCTACTGACTTTCCACTTTACATGTGCATGATATGCTAATGAAACATAAATGGAATGAAATGCATCTGAATGAAGTGCAAATTCTGTATGATCATTTTTTATGCATGAATGAATAAGAAGCCGTTTTTATTTGAAAAAACTCTCTCTCTCTCTCTCTTTATTATACCTCCTATCTTATAACAAATTTACAAAAGAGTGATATTTTTACAAACTTATACATATTATACATATTTTGCAGCTTGTATATAGTATGGACATCTTGTAAATTTACATTTATTTTACATAGTTTACAAACACACACAAACTTTTTTGCCAATTTTACTCATCCCATTTTTATTGAATATTAAATACATAAAATTTGTGAAAGTACAAGCCATGGTTAAAGTATATATGTTATATACACACACCATCCTATACTTAGCGTGTGTTATGTCCTCAGAGAACGAGAATTGAGGAAGAGGCATAGTTCATTCTAAGCGTAAGAGAGTGAAAAGAATTGAAGTATAGAAGTTGACCCGCCACATATACATAGGCTCTAGTCTGCCTAAGTGTAGAAGAATAACAAAACTGGGGCGGTCAAGGTCAAGACGAGAATAATGAATGAATATACAGGGTGGGCATCGGTCCCCCTTATACTTAGGCTCTAGTCAGCCTAAGTATAGAAGACAGAGTAAGTGTGAGAGCCGATGGGGTTGGGGGAGGTATAGAGAAAAATGAAAAGGAAAAGAAAAGAGCGACTCGTGTCACTCTCCCCCTATACTAAGGATATGGTCATCCTAAGTATAGCCACAAAATGTAAATGATATGGAACTGGGGTGACTGATGCGAATCACATGAGTGGAAGGAAAAAAAGAAGAAAATCTATGCATGATGGAGTAAGAATATACAAGTATAAAGAAGGTTTATGATGAACTATCTTGCGTGAACAGAGAGGGAAGATGAATTGAGGATATATGTCGATGTCAGAATCATCCTCTGAAGAATAGCCATGAGGAGAATGGAAAGTCTAATGAGTATCAACACATGGCTTCTTGCTTGAGTGAGTTTGAATAACAACCTTACTGTGTGCATTTACGATGATCACATTATCATCAGAGCTAGAGGAGGAATCCTCATAAGATTCCATGTCTGTGGATACCATTTTACTCGGTGATCTAGAACCTGAAGCAGTGAGAGGTATAGGAGAATGACGCAACTTGAGGGGCTCAAGGGAATGCTTCATGGAGTATGGTCTCATCTTCATCTCACTAGATAACGAGTAGAGGGAACAACTGCTTCCTTGGAATGGAGTGTTATGGTAATTGTTGTCTATCTTGGTCTAAGTCCTGAAGGTAACCTGTAGAACGCTGTAGTTGGCTGTGGCAGCGGAGGCACTAGAGTCGAATCATCAAAAGGGTCATGGAAGTCAAAAAAGATGGTGCCCGACTTGTAAAGAGTTTCTATTTGTGTATCCTTAATAGAAGCTGTCAATAGTGGTGGTGATACAAGCATCATGAAATGCGGGTGTGTGGGGAGTCTCTGAACCAATGGTCAACTCGACAGTCCATGTCTAAGGTGTAGTAGAGAGATAAGACTCATCTGTCTCTCGTTGGTCATGACTATCAGCGGCTATGTGGGTTGCATTGGGGTGGAGTTTATCTTCAATGGTCACACGCGATCTGTATGTACCCAACGAAGGGAAATCGATCTCCCTCGTCTCGCTTTCTATAATTTCCTCAGCCATGGCTAAGAATGGCTTCCAAAAATAATAGGATACTAGGGGAACACTCCTCAGTGCTCAATTTATATGATCGTAAACTCCACCTTGAGCGGAGCACCTTGGAAACTAATGATGACATGGATAATCTTTCTCGACTATTTTATGGATGATCAGCCATTGAACAATCACTCTCAACTTTAAGTGTTCCCAGTTTTTGCTTATCAAACACGGAGATTGGGAGGATGTTCACAGATGAATCATCATTGATTCTAGCATGGGTAAAGATTATGTCTTTGATTTCACATTCAACCTGAGGCAACCGCTTCGTTCTTTAGCTCTTGGTATTCCCCCAATGGGTTTGATCTTCGATGCCACTCGGTGCCCGCCACAATGGGTCCTACATGTGTTGTATGCGACCTCTCTCGGCGCGTAGTCTCAAATCTAAATAAATAGCAATTCAAAATTTGACTAAGTCCAAATGAGGCTATAGGTATAGGAAAATGTAATTAAGTGTTTGGCCTTAATCTATCATCAAGCAAATCCTAATACTAGGGATCAATCACACAAACTATAGAAAACAAAACCATGATACAACATAAAAGAAAGGCGACGAAAATAGTGGAAAAGCGACGAGGCCCCAATGGAACAATCCCTCAGGCACTGGCCCTCGTGAAGGGTGTAGAGTCCTGGAGAGTCTTGTTTATTACAATTAATGTCTCTCTCTCTACAATTACATAAATAATATAATAAAAATAAAGGCCTCTCTATCTTCAAAATTTCTCTGAGTCTCCTTTAGTGCACAGGCTCCTAGAAGAGCCTCCCTCAATCTGTGGTACCTCGCAGCAAAGTCAACAAAGAGAGAGGTTAGACAGCTCAACAATAATATCAAATAAGTAGGAAAATAAATAAAGGAAAATATAGACAAATAAATGACAATCAGGTAAAAACCAATCTGTGCGTTGTTGCTCCCAAGCAACGGCGCCATTTATTAAAGTGGATTTTGCGAGGGTTTAGAAATCTCACAAGGCAGAGATCCAGTCGATGTGGTGATCGCTCAAGAAACCCAATCTTTATACAACAATTAACCCACAATAAGTATAAAGCGATGAAAATACAAGTGTGGAGTTAAATTTTATTATAACTCTACAACAGAGGTGTGTAATGTGTAAGTATGTAGAGTGTCAAACACAGGGAGAAAACTAGATAGATTGAGAAGGTAAAGTGCAAAAATGTGATTGTGATCCTTTTTCTATATGTTTTAATGTGGATTTTTCAATTTTATATTTTTTATTTTATTTTTGTTTTATATTTTAAATTTTTTTATTTTATATTTTTATATTTTCTTTTTATATTTTTATATTTTTATATTTCTTTTTTTTACAAAAGGAATATAGTAATCTATAAGGCTATATATGCAATAATAGATAATATAGATATAAATAAAATTAAAAATAACCAAAATTGCATAATTAAATAAAATTTAGTTTTAAATGATTTTTTACTATTTTCAGGATTTTATGGATAATTTTGCTAATTTTTATATATTTTTAAAGTTAAAAATACCCTAAAACATGGATTAATTAAATACCCAAAATTAATGTGGAAATTAAAAATAGAAATTCAAGTCCAAAATTTTTCAAATCAATTTTATTGTATATATAATAATATAGAGAAAATTAGAAAACAGAAAACACTATTTTGGGGGGTTTTTTAAGAATTGTTTATAATTTTATAAAGGATTTTGAGGCTTTTTAATTTTTAGGTATTTTCTTCTTTTTTTTTAGGTTTTTCAAGTCATGGAGTAAGAAAATAACTAAATAGACATAAAATATATATTTTTTATTTTTCAAAAAAAATTATATATTATAGTATTTTATATTATAGACAGGGATTTTTAGTGCTTTTTTATTTTTATAAAGTAATAAAATGGTCCAAAATTGAGAAATAAAATTGGAGCATGGAAGTGTGTGCAATCAGGAGTGTACATCTATATTTTGGGAATTTTTGGAGCACAATTAATATTTTAAATAAATAGAGGAAAGAAAGAGAAACTACAATATTGGCAAGGGCGTTTGTGTAATTAAAATTAAGTTCTAGGGCCAATCAGCAAATTTCACAAAATTTTGTAACTGCATTAAAAAGTTCTAGGGTCGATTCAAAATATACAAAGAGCCACGGGCACACCTGCAAAATGCCCACCTCACGTTAGCAGCCATGTGAGGTGAGCTAGCGTGGACCTAACTATAAATATGAGAAGTTCGGGGGGCTTTTTGCAATTTTTACAAAAATATATAAATGGTCGAGGAAGGTTTAAGTGGTAATATTTAAAATACATAAGGTGCTTGGGTATAATATGCAAAATACCCAAACGCTAGCACGATCGAATGGCTCCCATGATTGCACTTGCCACATGTCGCGCTGGGAGTGAATGATAGTGGTTCGACGATGACCACACAGATTAGATCTCTAGATTACGATCAACGGCTTGTAGGTGTTGCATCTAACGACTGTTGAACGATCTGAACGTCGTTCTTGATCCAACGATAGAAGGAGAATGAGTAAGAATGGAGAGGAAGCTCCGATGATGCGAGCTTCCTTTTATTATATCTCCTTCCTTCATCGTGCTCTAACGCTCCAAAGAGGTCTAAGATGCTCCTGCAACCCTTTATATTGGCTGGGGATGTCCAAAAGCACCGACGTTCACCAGAGTTCTCCTACGACATAGAGGTTGAGAAGGAGTTTCAGGTACCTTTGACCAAATCCAAAAATCGACCCCAGGTATCGTTTAGCTCCAGATACCTGCAAAAGAGTGTTAGAGGGTCGAGGGAGAACTACCTCGACCCTCCATGTGACGAGGTGAGGTGTAGGTAGCTCGGGTGGAGGCGGCTCTGACGGATGGCGGAGGAGGAGCGTTGAGGTATCAATCCAGAGGGAGTCAAGGTGTTCTGGAAGTGTACAGAGGTGGAGAAGGCGCTAAGGAGGGAAGTGGAGGCGGTTTGGCACGTCGGGAATAAGGGTGGCACTGCGAGGCTCTGGCGAACTTCTATTGTGGAATTTAACACTAAACACATAATTAAAAGCTAAAACAATTGCAAAATGTGAAAGCTAAACCTAAAGTTAAGCTAAGAAAATGAGAAAGGTGGACCTCAACTTGCTGGCAGCCAGGAAGCAGGACCTCGACGTCAGCGTGCGCCAGAGGTGGTGGAAACACCTTTATCCCTCGCTCGCCTCTAGCAACTGGAGAGGAGGCTGTCACCCTCCTCTATCCGGAGCACATGAAAGGGGCAACAACAGGGGGAAAAAAGGGTTCAAATCGAAGAAGGAAGGATGGATGGGC
Organism: Ottelia alismoides; assembly: GCA_037367405.1. NCBI lineage: Eukaryota > Viridiplantae > Streptophyta > Magnoliopsida > Alismatales > Hydrocharitaceae > Ottelia > Ottelia alismoides. Next base: position 258,909 of record JAZKJV010005903.1, on the reverse strand, counting down.
TAATGTACAGGGAGTTGGAGGAGGGATGTTCAAGGATAGATCACGGGCAAGACAAAGGTGATCGACCCAATGCAGGGGCTCAGCGTTGATCCTGGTTGTACAGAGAAGATTTCCCATGAAGGTACCCATCCTTCTCGAGCAACGCCTCAGGCACGCAAAAATCGAGTGCTAAGTTCTGATGCAGGCGCAGGTGTAGGCCAAACAGTTGATCGTGGTCAACTGACGGAGCCTCCAAGTTGGTCCACGTGGACCAACTAGGAAAAACCTACCAGAAAATTTTTGGAAATTATGTAAAAAATAATAAATGATTTTATTAAATTAAATTTATAAAATAAAAAATGATCATTATTTTATAGAGTATTTTATTATGATTTTTATTTATTTTTAGAGGTATTTTATTACAAGTTAGTTTTAGGGTTTAATTATAAGTATATTTATTTATGTTTAGAGTTTTTATTTTGTATTTTTGATTTTATTATTTTATTTTCTTATTTATAAAATTGTAACTTATTTTTAGATACTTAAATATATTTTTATTATATTTTTCTCATATATTATTTACACTTAAATAGGTATATTAAATATATAGGTATATATATGCATTTCATCTATGTATTTTATATAAGTACTTTATTTTAAATCTCTTATTTATGGTTTTATTTTAGTTTTAATATGTACATATAATATAAATGATATTTCCAACATTATAAAAAAAGAATAAAAATAATAAAGAATAAATAAAATGGATATTTTATTCAGGTATATTGTACAATAGGGGTCCAAAACCTAACTTTCACACCTTAACTCCAGAAAATGTGAAACCACCTGCATTAAATAGCTTATTAAAAGTTATATAAAATTAAGGTGATTTTAATATATTTTCAGTTTTTATTTGAGAGATATGGGTCTGGGAAGTTGGGATTTTGGAAACTTATTTTGAGTATAAAAAGTACATTGTATATTATTTTTGTATAAACTCAATTTTTTTCTTTATTTTATTAACTACAACTTTCGTGTTCAAAGTTTCTTTATTTGAGGTATAAAAAGTAGAAAATAAAATTGGTCCCAAAAATGATTAAATAATGAATTATTAAATGCGATTTTTATTGTATTATTGGCCCTTATCTCCCCCTATTTTATTCCTTATCGACCTATTCATCAAGATGCCTAGGTCTCGGGTTTAAGTGCCATAACATAACTTTAGCATTTTACTCTTTTTATTTTCTTTTATTTATTCAATAATTTTAGCATTAAAAACATTATTTTATACAATATTTATGCAACAAGGGATGAACGTTAATTTGTGCAAATCAAGGGTATTTACATGCATTTACTAGGGGGTTTTCAAGGCCAAAATGATAGAATAAAGGTGATGAAATGGAGATTCGTCAGGGACCTATTATGCAAATTAATTATTCTTCATTTCAGATACGGGAATGATATTTGCAATAACATTTCTCATCGTGGGCTCGTATGTCCAACAATCTCCCATTAGCCCAAAGAGCCATTAATGGACTAATCTTTAAACCCACACTCACGAGCTAATCATAAGCTCTTTAGAAAAATAGCTTGGTAAGCTGACTAGTCACTCTGTTCCTGAGAGACTACGCCAATTCCTTTTACGACACTTGCATATCTCCTAGTAACAGTGCTCGCATCCATTGTGAATGTTGCATCTTATGCAGCCAACACTCAATTTTGTTAAAGCAGTTATAGTGTCCTTGACACTACAACTCAATAATTGTTATAACTAGAATGTAATTTCTATTATCCTTATCTGAATGCCCTCATTCCCGGAGATCTCTATATCCTAAGACTAAGGCCCAGTCTTATGTCTTATAATGCATCTGCAGTTAAGATCTTTTATATCACTATCTACAAAGTCTTATGTTCTTAAAGATATCATACTTGGGTATTGATAATATACTTTCCTAAAGCATATATCATACCTAGGTATTGATCGTATACTTTCCAAAAAAACATATATCAAACCTATAAATTCAGTCAAGCTTCCAAAGCAAGAAAACCATGCATGGGATTTGATCCCAATATCTCATGAGTGAGTTCATGTCTTCTGGTTCGGTAAGGAACCTATATGATTCCTTTCAGAGATCATATTACTCATATGCCCTTGTATGCACACCAGCTCACCGGTATATAGACCTTGATTAGATCATCAACTTATCGATTTACCAAATATACATACTCAAACATATAGTAACACATCTATCTCTGGTCAGAGGATGCGTGCATATATCGTGACGGTATATGACATAGGACTTGGTTATCTATATCTTATTAGGCCAACTCTTTGATCTAACTTATCTAACATCTTTGAATCTATATTCCTATGTAGAGGACATGTATCAAGAGGTCAGCTAGATATCAACCTATAGAGAAGAATTTCCATCTTCCTCTATGGCTGGAGATCCTCTCTTAACAATCACTTGACGATGTCTGATGAGTCCTCAATCTAAATCTTTAGATAGCATCTAAGCACCAGCCTATATTATTCAACAATTGAATCAACAGTTGTATGATCATCAAGATGGCCATGGTACGTAACCATAATTGTTCTAAGGGACCTATTATGCAAATTAATTATTCTTTATTTTAGATCAAGGAATGATATTTGCAATAACATTTATTGCATAATGGCTCAACGTGGGCTCGCATGTCCAACAATTTCCAACTAGCCCAAAGAGCCATTAATGGGCTAATCTTTAAACCCACAATCATGTTCTAATCATAAGCTATTTAGAATAATAGCTTGGTAAGACGACTAGTCACTCTATTCCCGAGAGACTACACCAAGTTCTTTTACGGTACTTGCATATCTCCTAGTAATAATGCTCTCATCTAATGCGAATGTTGCATCTTATGCAACCAATACTCAATCATGTTAAAGCAGTTATAGTATCTTTGACACTACGACTCAATAATTATTATAATCAATATGTAATTTCTATTATCCTTATCAAAAAACCCTTATTTCCGGAGATATCTATCTCCTAAGACTAAGACTCAGTCTTAAGTCTTATAAGGCATCTACAGTTAAGAACTTTTAGATCACTATCTATAAAGTCTTAACTTCTTGGAGATAGGACTTTGAGATCACTATCTCAAAAAATATTGTCATCTTTGAAGATATTGTTATTATTCCAATCAAAGTGTTTTATCTTCATAGTAGGATTATTAACAACTTACTACTCCCACTGTGTGGCAGACATCTCACTTTTTGTACACATCTAGCATACACTGAGCTTCCCATAGCTTATGCACTAGGGCATGTAGCTTTGGTATTCCAATCTCAACTCTTTGAGGTGTTATCCCTTTAGATAGGTCAATACCATATCTTAAGGGAAAGAAGCTTTCCTTGGAGTTTTCCCAAAATTGGAATATATCCAAAGTGTACCTCTAGTGTGATGGTCCCAATGCCCACTTCTCTTTGCTTCTGAAAAAGTTCAGAGCTAAGATATAAGAGGCATCCTTGAGATTATATCTTAAGGTATGGAACAACCAGATTATAAAATACTTATTCTCATCCTTATATCATTCCAAATGATTAGGATGTTATCTACATTTAGCATGGTGAACACAATGGCACTCCTATTAAGCTTCACATGGCTCATCAAGATTTTACATGAAATCATAACATTTATAATTTCATCAAATCTAATGTTCCAATTACAAGAAGCTTATTTGAGTCCACAGATGGAGCTCCTTTAGCTGTCACATCTTTCCTTACTCAACAATGAAGCCATGGGGCTACTTCATATGAATGTCATCGGTGACGTATTCATAGAGGAATGCAATCTTGACTTCCATCATTTAGATGTCATAGTCAAGTTATGTAGTTGTAGTTAGCAATATTCTGAAGGATTTAAGCATAGACACTAAAAATCAAGTCTCGTCACAAGTGATATCTTCTCTTCGTTTGTATCTTGTGGATACTATCCGTACTTTGAAAGTTTCTACCTTCTCATCAGGTTCCCTCTTTCTCTTGAAGATCCATTTACACCTAACAGGTTTTACCCTTATAGGTGGATCCTTGGGGGTCCATACACAAAACTTGTGAATGAAGTCTACTTTAGACTTTATTGCTAACAACCATCTTTCCATGTCATGATCCTCATATGCTTCAACATATGAAGTCAGATCATTGTCAGACTTATCTGACACATGAAATCCATACCCTCTAGATGGTCTCACCACCCTCAAACTAATTTGAAGAGGTATGAGTGTTTCATCTTTAACTGTCCTTTTAGTTTCTGATTTCAGGAGCCACATTATTCTCTCAAGATTCAATGAGTTACTTTACTTCATTTTCATCTTGATTCTCAAGAAACTCATTCTCTAAAAATCATATCCTTAAAGATGAAATCCTTTAAGAATCTCAAGGTCATAAAGTAGGTATACAATACAATCCTTTATATTCATAATGAAGTAGCATTCTCTGGTGCTAGATTCTAGATTACTTGCATCCATGACATGGTTTTGGAACAAGCAACCCAATATCTTCAAGTGTCCAACACTGTGCTAGATTTCAAACCATAGCTTATGAGGGTTTTCGAGTTCGTATTTGCATGGAATCTTATTAAGGATATATAGTGTAGTCTCTACTACATATATGTATCTGGAAACAAATAGGTAATTATGCTAATATTCATCAATGATCAAATCATGTCACATATGATCCAATTGCATCTCCCTAGAACTCTATTGAGTTTAGGTGTATTAGGAGGAGTGAGATAGGAGTGACATTTCTTTCTCCATAAGGTATTCCTTGAATTCATATAATAGGTGTTTGATACCTTGGTTAGATCAAATTTATTTCATCTTCCTTCAAACTTTTGTTATAAACCAAAAATGTGAAATCTTTAAATATTTCAAAGGTTTCTAAGGTGAAGGAAAGAAATCTCATATCACAAATAATCATCAATAAATATCACACATCATTAATGTTTATTATGATATAGATGATCCATATACATCAATATGTATGATATATTGACTATCTTGGCATCTAACACTATTCCAAGAGAAGGAACATTGGACATTTTTACATTGAATATAATATTCAAAAGTATGTAAGATTTGAAATTCCAGGCGTTCTAAAGTTTCATCTCTTACAAGTCAATTGATCTCGTAAACAAACATATGCCCAAGGCTTCAAAATTCCAGGCGTTCTAAAGTTTCATCTCTTACAAGTCTATTGATCTCGTAAACAAACATATGCCCAAGGCTTCATGCCATATCATTGTCAAATGATCTTTATCCTCCTATTGATCTTTTAAGGTTTAATTTTTTAATATTTATAAATGTAATGAAGCATAATTAATTTATAATTTAGTAGAGTCCTCTAGATGTTAGATTACTATCTGAAATGTATCCATCATAACTCTTTATGATAGGTCTATTCAAGAATGCATATTTATTTCCAACATTTAGAATTAAACAATGAATGTATTCTAATATCTAGGTCATAGAGACTATCTCTGAGACTAAGGGCTCTCCCACTGAAAATATGTAGTATATCTATCCAATGGAAATTGTTGCAACAATTGCATAAACATACATGTGGATGACTATTAAATCTTAAGATCGAATTTCCAAGTCTTCTACAACATATGCAACCAATTGCAAGTGTTATTAGAAGAATGAGATACATTATTAGACTTTGATCTTATCTAATAAGCAAGTCAATTTCAATGATTATTTGTAGATGTACAATATGCCGATGCATTATGTGAGTCCTTCTCTAATGATCCTAGATAGTCTGGATAGTCATACTATCAGTACATCGGCTTATTGCAGTATTGGCATTCATCCAACTCTTTGGATGTCATATGTGTGAAAAGTACAGAAGTATAGTCAACTCTTTGACTTTCCTTCTCACTTGGGTTTGACCCATGCTTCCACTGCGCTTTCTTCATCTATAAACAACATTTTCTTAAGACAAAGGACCTCTTATGTTGAATTCAAAATTTTCAATATAAGAGTATTTCAACATTTATGCAAGCTTCATTCAATTCATACAGTACGATTATTATGAAGCTTCATTAAGGACTAGAGTATAGATGGTAGAATGATGAAACTCATCATATCTACATCCATCTTAACTCTAAAATACTTTAGTTCAGGCAGGTACTCAAACATTTTGAGTACATTTTCACTTATCGAGACACCATTCTGCATAATGCAGTGAACCATGTCACTTATGATTAAATGTTGAGAGCACATATGTCTGCAAAAACATCTTACTATATTTTTTAAGGATTTTCGATAACTACATTCATCATCGACGAGATACTTCCAAAGCACATTTGATGGGAGATCAAGACTATAGAGACATACAAACACAAGGATGTTGTCTTATTGTCTATTTAATTATCATTCCCCATTATTATGAGGAAACTTGCACATTGCAACAACATACATACTGCAAGTACAATATCTTGATCATGAATCCAATTCATTATTATTTACTAGTTATTATTTAGTATAATTTTGAGTGGGTTTAATGTAGGTTATCTGAAATAAGATAATTTATAATAAATACATATTTACTTTGATTAAGGAATTTATATCAAAGTTGTCTTACCTTGTCAACTTTGAAAGTCCATTCCCTATTTACTTTCAAAGTAAGACATATACTTACCTTTGTTACATCCCAACAACATGAGAATTGGTAACTCAGATAAAAAGAAGTGAGAACTCATTCCACCTTGCAAGTCCAACTTGCATTTCCTAATTCGGTCTTAAACACCCGGGCCCACCACCCCTAAGGCGATGTTGACATATTGTTATTTGAACCAACTGTCAACAGGAATAGCACTCGCTATGCGCAATCCAATATCATCCCAATAATATGAGGATCCGATATTTGGGCCACTACACATACAGCCTTACTCTTTTGAGAAGCAAAGAGCACGATCCATGTGCGCTTGTATGCAAGAGTTGTCACTTGGGACAGGCATCTCCTACATACAATCCATGCTGACGGAACCCTTCGCCTTGGCAGGAGACTATGGATGTCACTTACGTGATCCTCCATATCAAGGTCAAATTTTAATTGAACATTATGAATCTTATTCATTATGATTAATTCTTCCAAGGGAATTACATATCAATTAATAATAGAGTGTTTATTTTAAATAGATCAAATTAATTTAATCATATTAAATCAATAATCAACCCAATCAATCATCCAACAAACAATTAGGATTTTCTTGATACTACCATATACTATATGCTCTCTATTTTGTTTTCAAATAATTAGAGTAAAACTTAACTTACTTATATTGTTCTTTCCTCAAAAATAGATCCGGCTAGTACACCCGAGTCTGTTGGGAGTGAGAATTTCCTTAACATGCAAGGTGTTAATTAGTGATTCAAGGCAGAATGCCCGGACTAGACACCTTCACCATTCTGATTGAGAACAACACAAAATAATGCCAATGTACTTGCAATTTTATCGATCAACATTGATGACCGGCATTATACCATATAAAGTAATCACTTAGAGATTTAAGCATCTTTAAAATAATTTTATTGATCCTAAATTTCTAGTCATATCAAGCAAACATGTTATTGGTTTTGCATGTAAAGGATGTCCAACAACTATTGTAGGAAAAAATAGGATTTTTATGAAACTTACATTTAATGGCCAATGATGCTTAAGCAGTTATTTTAATAATAATTAAGAATCAAATTAATCAAGGAAAATTCATAATTTCCAAGATCTTCATTGAATGATAAACACATTAAGCAAAGAGATTTGAAGATTCAATCGCCATCTAACCCATCTCCAATATATATGGAGTATTGGGGGCAAACATAGTCAGAATCATGCGAAATAAATTCAAGAAGTTTGCTGGTTTGATTCTCTACTTAATTCAATTTGTTTATTTCATGTTTCATGATGGGAAAACAGTAAGCAAAAATCATTTTCTTATAGATCTATGAATACATGCAAAAATAATATCGCGGTGGGATCTCTTCGAATCATATTTATGTACTTTTGGTACCAATAATAGGTTACTATTTTGGAAACATATTTAGACATTCTAAATACATTTTAGTAATCAAAAAACATTTCCAAACAGTTCAGAAATGGCAGGTTTTATTTTAGCGCAAAAATCGATTCCAATCCTGCATCCAATACAAAAACAATGAGTTCACGTGCATCCGATTACTAAACCTTGTTCACCTAGGGTTTTGGATCATATACAATACCTGACGAAGGCTCTAATACTACTTTAAGGTTATGGAAAAAACCTTAAGTGCGTCACAGAAGCGTGAAGATCGCATTATATGTGATGGATAGCGACTAGTCGCACTATTTGCTCGAGGCAACATAATTTAAAATTTTATGAGATGAAACCACATGATCCAAGAACACTTATTGAATCGTTTCATCAAGATCACTTATAGGAATTAGGGTTACCTCTTGCAGTGTTCTTATGATCGTATCTCTAAATGAAGAGACCTCCTGTCTCAAGTCTGATCCGACGTAGATCGCACTTGCGGGTGCGAGGATTAATTGTGTGCTTCCCGCAATCCACATTGATAATCTGAGAAATGGATCTCTTGATTTAATCTCATGAAATCCGGTATCTTCTCAACAAGTGAGAAACATCGAAGAAGATGGAGATCCATGAGCGGTCGAGGTGACGTCACAACGGCGTAGCGACGACAGTGACTTTTTCTCTTACATAATGTGGACGGCCACAAGTGAGAGAGAAGGAGGGAGAATATAGACGTGTAGAGAGAGTTACTCAAGGGAATTAATCAGTAAACAAAGTCTAAGGATACACATCCTTTTATATTACTTGGATGTCCATGGATCTCAATCCATGTGCACACAAATCCGATGGTTGACATTGATTTGTGTTTTCAATCAATGACCATGACTTTGTTGTGTTTTAATTACCAACAAAAAACTTGTTGGCTTTAAATTAAATTAAATATATTGAAATCAATCAATATATTATTCAAATAAAAGCAACAAACATGGAATGCATTAGAAAGAATGATGCCACATAGCATATATAGGGTGGACGGCTGACGAGTCCGCAAAAGCCACGTTAAGAAGTTGTTTTTAACGTTACTTCGTGAAAATAATTAGAGTCGTTCGTTGTAGGCGGTGATCGGAAACAGTCAAGAAATAACCACAAATTTTATTCAATCTCAATCAAGTGGTTTTTATGTTTATTTTACTTGGGCAAGTCCCAAGGTCGATCACAAGGAGGCAAAGGAACAACCTAGAGTTGTGTCTATCCAATTTTGAGTTCGGTTTTCAAGGCGGTCTTTTTTTTGGAATTTTTCAATGCAATATGAGATGCAAAATGCAAGTTCGGCCTATTTTAGGGACTAAAATGTAAATTTCAATCAAATGATATCCGAAAAATACGAAACTTGGCCGAGATGTAAAATATGATGAAATAAATGCACTATAATGTTTTTGGAATTTTTGGATGCAGTATGAATTTTTATAGATTTTTTAAATGCAAACAGAATGATTTTCAATATTTAATTATAATAAATATTAAACCAACTTATTTTCAAAAGATAAAATTATCTATGATCTATCACTAGGATATGGATCTCAGAAAAATCCTAAACCTCGAAAATGTGGGGTTTAATACCTATTAAAAATCAAACATTGAAATGTGCAAAATGCTTTTTACAGGGCAAATGATGCATGCAAATGCAAAGATTTTTGGGCACAATGTTAATCAAAATAATCTCTACAATATGTGATTTTTAGGAGATTTTTAGAGCCACGGTTAATTAACTATGAATTTCAGAACACAGATTGGGCAAAATATTCCAATTTCCACAAAACAATTATTTATTAATCAACCATAAATCACAAAAATGTCCACAGCATGTCAAAATGTAGAGAATTAAGAGATGAACAAAGTGCTATTTTTAAATAAATAAAATAATGGAAACTAGAGGTCTAAAATGCACGAGGAATGCAGGGGTATAGATGTAAATAAAATAAACAAAATATGAAAAAGAATGAACTGCGGGGGGCCTAATTCCAATTACCTATGAAACTGGGGGCCTGAATGCAAATTTTTCAGATGGTCACGTGCGCTGCACGTGCCTCTGACTGGTGGGGTCCTCTGGGTGAATATGGAGATACCGAGGGAGTCTTCTGTAATTTGCCCAAGGGGCACGTGCGTAGCACGTGACCCCTGGGTTGATGCTCTTGCTGACGTCCCCCCGCACGCGCCTCGCACGTGGGGGGTCTCGGGACAAGCGCCCGGCCGCGTGCGGCGAAGGAGCTGGCGGAGCGAGCCTCTGTGGTGGAAGCAAGGCCGTCGTGGGAGGGCCTCGGGCTCTGGGACCCGGCCTCCGGTGGCGGGTGAGCAAGGCGGAGGATGAAGCTATGGCCGGCGGCGTTGATGATAGCCGGCGATGAAGTCGAAGTGGAGTTAATTGCTGGCGGCGAAGCAGGGTCGAAGCAGCTCCTGGCGATGGAGCTGCTTGATGAAGGCGATGCGGTGGTCGGTGGCTCGACGCCAAGGGGGCGGAGCTTGGGCAGTACGGCGAGGAAGACGATGCTGCAACGAGGGTCGTGGCCCTCGGATCTCGCCGGCGAGGGCCACGCGGAGCTGTCACCTCCGGTGGTGGTACTGGAGCGCAATCGGCGGATGAAGGTCTGGGGGGGCCGGCGATGGTGTTTATATAGCAAGGGTAGACTGGCGGTGGTTGGTGAGATAGGGGGGTCCGTTGGCAAAGATAGCGGAGGACCGGCGAGGCGGAAGTTGGCGGCCGGTGCGGGATCTGCGGCGGAGATTGGGGGAGGCGGCGCCAGACGATCGCGGAGGAGGCGGTAGAGATTTAGGAGGAGTCGTTGGGAGGAAGGAGACGCGCGCGGGCCGTTCGATCAGCGGCCGATCGAGCGGCCGCGCGTTGGCCACGTGGCGGTTCAACGAGAGGGCGGAGCACGTGCGGAGCACGTGCCTGGGGGCACGTGTGACGCACGTGCTTCGATTTTTAATTTTTTTCATAAAAAACGAGATTTAAAAAGGCGAAAAATAGCTGACACGTGGCGGCCTCTGAGGCTGCCACGTGTCACCTCCAGAAAAATCGAAAATAAAACCCTTTATAAAATCAAAAAGAAATATCAAATGACCTCGGATCGAAAAAGTTCCTTCACTAAAAGTGCTCGTCTTGACGAGATCTACAACTTTCATGAAGACATCAAAGCCAAAATCGGCCAAATGTAAAAAGTGAATTTTTGGGGTATCCCATGTACATAGAATACCTTGATTTTTGGTTTTCTAATTTTTTTGTCATTTTTAATCAAGATAAAAATACGAAAAAATATGGAAAAATCAAAGATAAATAAAAGACACTTAATTCTAATTTTTTTGGATTTTTATTAATAAAGAAAATAAGTACAAAAAATACAAGGTCAAAAACCGCGAAAATACAATGTACAAAAGAGGCCCAAAACCCAACTTTCATATACAAGCTCCGATTCACTTGAACTTGGTCTTGTTTTGAAGGTAATTGAATGAGCATTAGTTCAAAAGTGAGTAGGATCAAATCGAACACTAGATGTGGAAGATATGAGGCTTTTAGTCCGAAAATCCTGAAACTAAGGTTTGGTTTTTTGGTCCACTTACCTGGGTTAATTATTTTTTTGTATTTTTTATTTATTCTTGTTAGTGATGTGTACACAGAGGAAGTGGTTTTGTGGCGTGCGGTGTTAGCATGAAGGAGTTAAAAATAGGGGAAGTTAGGCTAATTACAGGTCATTTTTGGCTTGGATTTTTGGCTTCTTATTTTATGCAGAAATTAATGCTAAAATGTAATTCTTATGAAATCATGCCTGAATGCTAATTATGCAGAATAAATGCAGAAATATTGTTGATTTTGAGGGCTTGAGCTTAATTAATGAGACTTAGAATGGTGAATCCGAGATTCATCATCCCCCTATACTTAAACCATGCTCGTCCCTGAGCATCAAAAAGAAATGCCATGAAGTGAAATGAGACTGGGTTCCATACCAAGACCATGAGCTGAAGGTGAAACTGAAACTAAACTCGACCTTTGGATTAAAAGTGTGGCGGAACTTCTGTGAGACTTAGAATTTTAAAATCAACAGCCCTCAAGTTCTACACATCATTGACACAGTTTCGACTCATAAGTCATCTTAGATCAATTCTCTTCCCAAAGTATACCCTATGAACATTGAATAACCAACTCATGTGTGTGAAGGGTTTTAGCTCTTCCCATTCAGAATGCCGGACTACCATGCTCCTCTCCTCTCCAGTAACTCGTCCTCGGGGAGTCAGGTATTTCCTTCTAAGGTCTGTCGTGCTGTGTTCACAATCGAATGAGGGAGAAGATAGAAGAAAGAGAAAAGAACTGGAGGGTGGCCAGTGTAGTCACCTCTCCTTGTGAAGATGGACAATGTAGCCGAGTCTCCACCAAGATCTGCAGGTTCTTGAAGCTTGGACCTTTTTGGTCGGATTTTTATTTGGTAGAATGCTTCTTTGTATTTGGAATTTTTGGTGGTTCTGCTTGGATCTTGTTGTGCCCCTACGGATATAGAATCTTTTTGTTCCGTACATTTTTTGGGGTCTTAGAAAAAATTGTGCCCAGCCGTCCATCCCTTTTCCGAAGCTTTATTTCAACCCGTACTCCGGTCTTTAGATTTCCACGCTACCAGAAAAGAGACTCACACAGTCTTCCAACATCCTGTTTGGGTTGAGCTAAGTGCATAGTGCGAGAGTGCGAATTATTTCCCTATTCCAGAGTTGTACCCAGAATGAAGAGACCAGGTCAGACACTGAGTCAAACGCTGTACATTGTCATGTGGAACTTAAGGAATTAAGTCACAAAGACCTGAAGCTCTTAAAATCCTATTTCTCGGTGAAGTTCCTCTGAAAATTAGGTGGATTAAGGTCAAGTCCAGACCACTCTCGGTTTCGGCTCATAACTCGGTTCAGAACCCAATGACTTTTCACATATGCAAATGCATGTAATGTTGGATGAAGTGCAGGTGTGTGCAATGCAGACACTTTTTTTTTGAAATTTTTTTTTATGCAAGGGATTTTTTTTATGCAGAACATGGAATAAGAAGCCTCTTTTTTTTCACAAGATATTGGGCAAGTCAGTATTAATAGCAAAACTTTTTTTTTCTTGTTGTTTTTTTTTCAAGTTAATACCCACCCCGTAAATACATATAGACTTACGCGCAAGTACGAGATATGGGTAAAATATAGCTCAGGCTAAGCGTAAGGGAGTGGAAAAAAAATGAAAAAGAAAAGCGGTCAGGAAATGAGGAGAGTAAATACAGGTGGATGTCGGTTCCCCCTATACTTAGGCTTTAGACAGCCTAAGTATGGAAGAAGGGTGGAAATGACGCGATCAGGAATTAGGAGAAGAATGATATATACAGATGGCATCGGTCCCCCCTATACTTAGGCCTTGGCCTAAGTAGAGGAAGAAGCTGTACAAGGGAACCGATGTGGTCGGGAGGGAGGGTGGGTAGCCGATGATTAAGGCGGTTTTCGGCTGATCTTTTTGTGAGCCTGCGGTGGGAGATCGTAATGATGAGTCAGAGATGAGGCATATGATTCCCAACTATTGTCAGTGTCATCCTCAGACAAATTATGATGGATAGTGATGAATTGTTTGAGTCAGATGAAAGATATCCATCATCGGAATTATCCTCAGAGGAGTAGTAATTGAAAGTGGGCATACTCCAAGTATTCTGGTCTTTTTGTTTCTTCAATTATTTTCTCAGAATTCGTTCCTTCTTGGGGTCAATCAGTTTGTCCTCGGATGAATGCTCAGAAGCACCGGTCTCAGTCAGCTCATACGAAAGAATTCCAGTGTACTTGAATAATGCAGGAGCATCAGCTTTGGATGAGTAGTAGTTAGGAACGGGAGTTGTCCAACGCGGATTGAATTTTGGATCCTTACGAAGATATGGCTTTAGGGCTGCCGAACAGACTTCACTCATGTAAACCATCTTTTCCGGACCTGATGAGGGATCATCAACTGATTCCTCTTCCGAAAGGTCAAAGTTGACTCTCTTTTTATTTTGGCGTGAAGGTGTCGGTTCACTTGAGTATCCATATGAATAGCCATTTGAATTTTCCTTGGTCGGTGTTTGATATGCGGGCTTGTTCTTATTCTCCCGAATGTTTGAGCACTCTCGATTTGGGATGATTTGATCAAGATATTCAGAGAATGTTGCTCCAGGGTGTGACCATGCATATGTCTCTGGATCGTAGTAGAAAGATTTGTCAATTTTGAGATCCTCGGGGATTTGAATATTGGGGAGAGTCTCTGCATGTTCTTTCTCTATCGATTCGATGTTGGTGCATTCCTGAGTCGAGTTGATGTAATCCATGTAGTCAGAGTAGGTTGACCCAGGGTGTGCCCATGCAAAAGTCTCCGGATCGTATGATTCATATACATGGTTTTCCATGGTGAGAGCGGTTGGGAATGGAGCAGGGGGGAGATTTTCTAAACCAATAGTCTCATCAACAACCGCTATCTCAGGTGTGGCTGCAGGGTAGGGCTCTTCTACCGCTTCATGGTTACGGTTGTTGGGGACTTCGGGGGCTGCCTCAGAAGATCGTGGTTCCTCAAAGATAGGGTCGGATTTAAGTGCTTCCAATGCTGTGAAATTGATTTCCCGAGTCTCACAATCGATACTCGCCTTGGCCAATGCCAAGAATGGCTTTCCGAGAATGATTGAAGATTGGGTGAATTCCCCTTGATGCTCAATATCAATGATCGTGAATTCTACTTTGAGCGGAGCACCTTGGAATTTCATGATGACAGAAATAATTCCTCTCAGCCGCTTTATCGATCGGTCCGCTAATTGTACAATCTCTCGTATCTTCCGAATCGGTCCGAGTTTGAGTTCATGGAATACAGAGGTCGGGAGGATATTAATTGGTGAATCATCATCAATCCGAGCATGGGTGAAAATTGTGTCTTTGATTTTGCAGTCAAATCTGGGCAACCGCTTCACTATGCGGCTCTTGGTTTTTCTCCTCAACACCAAGGAGGAGGCCATTGACAAGATATGTCTTTCAGTCTTTGTTCGTATCCTGCCCGACTTTTTGTTCATTAATTTATCTGTTATAAATCTTTTAAGGTCGGGGAAGTGTTCAATGGCCTGTATAAAGGGAAGTTCAAACATCAAGCGTTTTTCCAGTGCTTCCCGTATAGTCGGATCCAAATTTCGCAGATCATCTTCAGTTTTAATTTTTATGAAATTTTCTGAATTTTCGATTTTTTTGTGATTTTCGAATATTTCCATTTTTTTGGTATTTTCTGGGTGGTGTGGGGGTGTGGGGTGTTCTTCCGACGAAGAGGGGCTCTGGTGTTCAGGGTGAAGGTCAACGGCATAATCATTTTCAGAATTATCCATAGGTCCCTGAATATCCTCAGAATTTTCAATCTCAGATCCAGTTATTTCCTCATTCATTTTACTGTCCGAGCCACCATAGAATGCGATGAATCGATCGGTAAATTTTTGAAATCTCTCCTCTATTGAATTGAATTTCTTATTCATCCTCGAAATATCCTCCTCAAGATTTGGTTCATGATTAATTATGGGAGAAGTAGGTGTATGTTTGATAATTTCATCTTCCATTTTTCTCTTTGTGCTGAGAGGAGAGCTTCTTGGAATATCCGAAATATGCTCATTATTTTCTGAAAATTTCTCCTCAAAAATAATGGAAGGAGGCTGCTCATAAGGTTCAGACATGTGTCGTTGATTGGTCAGACCTTGATATTGTGGAGTCAACATACAGGGTTTGTGTGTTTCTAAGCGGTCAGTCCAGTCCTCTATATGAGCATCATGTCTGACGAGGGGTCTATCATGGTCAATCCAATGTCGATGATTATTCAGTGCATGTCTATCCATCTGAGTTTGGTTTCTCTGCCAGTCATGAGGTTTGAAGGGATTTTGATCTTGAAAAGTTTCATTGGCGAGAAACTGAGAATAAGACGATTCAGTCCAAGATGGTAGGTGGTCATTTACGGTTGGATTGTTTGAATAGAAATTTAATGAGGAGGCCGAATTTATCTGCGGGTGAAAGACTCCCGCAAATGTTGGAGGCTATTGAAATAAGGGGATTGAGTTGATTTGGGCCTAACCGAAACAAATTCATTTTCATAGTATAGCTCTGATGGGTGTTCGGTCATTTTTGAGAGGAATGGGGAGTCGGATCTGTGAGAGTTTTTGGACAAGAGTTCCATTATGAGGTTTAAATCAAGAGAGGGAAGAAATGATTGCACGGGATAGTCAAGAGAATTTTTATCGAATGTGCGGCTATTGATCTTGAAATCGGTTCACGCACACCAATGCAAACACAATTCAAACCCTAGGTTCACCAACTCACACAATGAAGCCGTAAGAGTTCGGCTATTATCTTTTCAATTTTAGTTGGTGATAAATTCAATCTTGCAAGCCGTTTAGACGAGATGTTAGGTTTGGAGCTGGGCTCTATCCTAGTGTGTGTCTCTCTCCTCGCTGCAAGATAAAATCAAACAATGTCGGGGTTGCTCTCCCGCAGAAATTCTTGATTTTATGGATTTTTTTAGATCGGCTTTATTTAGCAGTCCCAATTTTATTGAGGCGATCACTGAAGAATTTAGATGAACACAAATACACGTCTACCGTCCAGTCCCAATTTCCTTTGGATTTATGTGATAAAAAAAGAGAGGAATTCGGGAAAAGCCGATGCACGCGGAAAACTATGATGAATGCTCAGTTAGAAGACTTACAGTGCCTCCTCGCAATCTCCATGTGGGATGCAATACATAATTGAAAATTTATACTAAATGCGTGCAAGCCGATGAAAACCGCACCTAAGCAGAAAGTTCTATTAGCGGGGAAGAATTGAATTAAATTTGGCTAAGTTGAACGATCTATGTGCGTCTCAGTTAAAGTATAGTGTGGCTTAAGATCCTACGAGCACAATCAAAAATAAAAAATGCTCTAAGAGCCGTATGTGCAGGTCTATCCTAATCGCCACTCAAGTCGGGCCCCACCCTCTCCGGAGAGTGAAACAGGCCACGACACACCACAAATAAAGTTCAATGTCTTTGTACACATGCGAGAGTCCAAACGGACACCGCTATAAATGAGCAGGAAATAAAAGTGCAGAAATTAAAAACCTAGACTCTACTCTCTCTCACGACTCGACTCGATCTTAATTTAATTACGTTTTCTTCGGGTGTCGGTGAAGATGCGGCGGTTCCTTGAAAAACCGCTCCACGTGTGCCGGGTACCTCGCAAGAAAAATAAGAGAGAGAATGTAAGAGAGTGACTCAGAAAATAATCAAAAATAAAATAAATGAAATAAATGCTGAAAAATAAATACAAGAAATAAAATGGGATTTACAGTGAAAAATTCGGGGGTCAGACTACCCGAATTCGGAAAACCGAACAAAAATTTTCAAAACAAAAACTAAGCCATTTGCCTCCCCGGCAACGGCGCCATCTGACGTGTCCGCAAAAGCCGCGCTAAGAAGTTGTTTTTAACGTTAGTTCGTGAATATAATTAGAGTCATTCGTTGTAGGCGGCGATCGGAAATAGTCAAGAAATAACCACAAATTTTATTCAATCTCAATCAAGTAGTTTTTATGTTTATTTTACTTGGGCAAGTCCCAAGGTCGATCACAAGGAGGCAAAGGAACAACCTAGAGTTGTGTCTATCCAATTTTGAGTTCGGTTTTCAAGGCGGTCTTTTTTTTGGAATTTTTCAATGCAATATGAGATGCAAAATGCAAGTTCGGCCTATTTTAGGGACTAAAATGTAAATTTCAATCAAACGATGTTCGAAAAATACGAAACTTGGCCGAGATGTAAAATATGATGAAATAAATGCACTGTAATTTTTTTGAAATTTTTGGATGCAGTATGAATTTTTATGGATTTTTTAAATGTAAACAGAATGATTTTCAATATTTAATTATAATAAATATTAAACCTACTTATTTTCAAAAGATAAAATTATCTAAGATCTATCACTAGGTGATGGATCTCAGAAAAATCCTAAACCTCGAAAATGTGGGGTTTAATACCTATTAAAAATCAAACATTGAAATGTGCAAAATGATTTTTACAGGGCAAATGATGCATGCAAATGCAAAGATTTTTGGGCACAATGTTAATCAAAATAATCTCTACAATATGTGATTTTTCGGAGATTTTTAGAGCCACGGTTAATTAACTATGAATTTCAGAACACAGATTGGGCAAAATATTCCAATTTCCACAAAACAATTATTTGTTAATCAACCATAAATCACAAAAATGTCCACAGCATGTCAAAATGTAGAGAATTAAGAGACGAACAAAGTGCTATTTTTAAATAAATAAAATAATGGAAACTAGAGGTCTAAAATGCACGAGGAATGCAGGGGTACAGATGTAAATAAAATAAACAAAATATGAAAAAGAATGAACTGCGGGGGGCCTAATTGCAATTACCTATGAAACTGGGGGCCTGAATGCAAATTTTTCAGATGGTCACGTGCGCTGCACGTGCCTCTGACTGGCGGGGTCCTCTGGGCGAATATGGAGATACCGAGGGAGTCTTCTGTAATTTGCCCAAGGGGCACGTGCGTAGCACGTGACCCCTGGGCTGATGCTCTTGCTGACGTCCCCCCACACGCGCCTCGCACGTGGGGGGTCTCGGGACAAGCGCCCGGCCGCGCGCGGCGAAGGAGCTGGCGGAGCGAGCCTCCGTGGTGGAAGCAAGGCCGTCGTGGGAGGGCCTTGGGCTCTGGGACCCGGCCTCCGGTGGCGGGTAAGCAAGGCGGAGGATGAAGCTATGGCCGGCGGCGTTGATGATAGCCGGCGATGAAGTCGAAGTGGAGTTGGTTGCTGGCGGCGAAGCAGGGTCGAAGCAGCTCCTGGCGATGGAGCTTCTTGATGAAGGCGATGCGGTGGTCGGTGGCTCGACGCCAAGGGGGCGGAGCTTGGGCAGTACGGCGAGGAAGACGATGCTGCAACGAGGGTTGTGGCCCTCGGATCTCGCCAGCGAGGGCCACGCGGAGCTGTCACCTCCGGTGGTGGTACTGGAGCGCAATCGGCAGATGAAGGTCTGGGGGGGCGGCGATGGTGTTTATATAGCAAGTGTAGACTGGCGGTGGTTGGCGAGATAGGGGGGTCCGTTGGCGAAGATAGCAGAGGACCGGCGAGGCGGAGGTTGGCGGCCGGTGCGGGATCTGCGGCGGAGATTGGGGGAGGCGATGCCAGACGATCGCGAAGGAGGCGGCGGAGATTTAAGAGGAGTCGTTGGGAGGAAGGAGACGCGCGCGAGCCGTTCGATCAGCGGCCGATCGAGCGGCCGCGCGTTGGCCACGTGGCGGTTCAACGAGAGGGCGGAGCACGTGCGGAGCACGTGCCTGGGGGCACGTGCGACGCACGTGCTTCGATTTTTAATTTTTTTATAAAAAATGAGATTTAAAAAGGCGAAAAATAGCTGACACGTGGCGGGCTCTGGGGCTGCCACGTGTCAGCTCCAGAAAAATCGAAAGTAAAACCCTTTATAAAATCAAAAATAAATATCAAATGACCTCGGATCGAAAGAGTTCCTTCACGAAAAGTCCTCGTCTTGACGAGATCTACAACTTTCATGAAGACATCAAAGCCAAAATCGGTCAAATGTAAAAAGTGAATTTTTAGGGTATCTCATGTACATAGAATACCTTGATTTTTGGTTTTCTAATTTTTTTGTCATTTTTAATCACGATAAAAATCCAGAAAAATATAGAAAAATCAAAGATAAATAAAAGACACTTAATTCTAATTTTTTTGGATTTTTATTAATAAAGAAAATAAGTACAAAAAATACAAGGTCAAAAACCGCGAAAATACAATGTACAAAAGAGGCCCGAAACCCAACTTTCACATACAAGCTCCGATTCACTTGAACTTGGTCTTGTTTTGAAGGTAATTGAATGAGCATTAGTTCAAAAGTGAGTAGGATCAAATCGGACACTAGATGGGGAAGATATGTGGCTTTTCGTCCGAAAATCCTGAAACTAGGGTTTGGGTTTTTGGTCCACTTACCTGGGTTAATTATTTTTTTGTATTTTTTATTTATTCTTGTTAGTGATGTGTACACAGAGGAAGTGGTTTTGTGGCGTGCGATGTTAGCATGAAGGAGTTAAAAATAGGGGAAGTTAGGCTAATTACAGGTCATTTTTGGCTTGGATTTTTGGCTTCTTATTTTATGCAGAAATTAATGCTAAAATGTAATTCTTATGAAATCATGCCTGAATGCTAATTATGCAGAATAAATGCAGAAATATTGTTGATTTTGAGGGACTTGAGCTTAATTAATGAGACTTAGAATGGTGAATCCGAGATTCATCAACGGCCACCAAGTTGAGAGAGCTCAACATGGTTGTCCCCCCTCGTATAGTACGAAGGTATATTCATTCCAAATTTTTGAGATCTTAGTTCTCAACAAATATGGCACATATGCAATAACTTTTATTACATAATTATTCATCAAAATAATTCCAATTATTTTGTGATAATTGCAATCATACCATTGAAAGAATGTGAATCATATTCATACATCCAAAATAAAAATGTAATTGCATTTATAACTAACTGATCAATGTGAATCCAAATCACATCAACTATCAATTTGTAAATATGAATTACAATTATCTATCTTTAATACATTATAAATCACATTTATAATATCCATGAATAATATAGATAGTGCTATCCACATTATTCATATCCTTGATAATTAAATCACATTTAATCATCTTGGATGTCCATTCTCATGCGCCTAAATAATATGAATCAAATTCACATTATTCAAAATAATTAAATCACATTTAATTATTCATTTTGTTCAATGCTCTGATACATTATCGACAATGAAATTATTCTTGAACTCTTTCAAGAATAATACGCTTCCTTGGATACTAGGAGATAAGGACAGGTCATTGTACATTCCACATATAATGACTTGGATATTGAGATCATATCTTAAATCCAGATCAAGTGGACCTCTCAAAGATGTTTGATTAAATCAAAGTTGTAAATATAATCTTCTCATTGCATCCAAATCATATTCAGATCAATGTCCAACATTTGGACGAAGATCAGATTGCTTCTCTTTTGAGAGGAGTCACTAAAATCCAAACATGTTTCACCATTCCCTCGGAATGGAAGCATCGTGGTTATACAATCGTTTATGATCACATCACCCTTGAGTATTCCTAATACCCCTACATTTTGTATACTAGAAGATCTAGAATAAACCCGAAGTTTTAGATCTTATTTAAATTGTCTTCTTCAGGGTTTTATCATTAGGGTTCTCATTTGATCATTGGAAGTTTGTATCGATCATATACTTTCCAAAAGAATATATCATACCTAGGTATTGATCATATACTTTCCAAAAAGCATATATTAAACCTACAAATTCAGTCAAGCTTCCAAAGTGAGATGAGCATGCACGAAATTTGATCCCAATATCTCATGAGTGAGCTCATGTCTTCTGGTTCAGTAACGAACATGTATGATCCCTTTGAGAGATCGTATTACTCATATGCCCTTGTACGCACACCAACTCGTTGTTGTACAGACCTTGATTAGATCATCAACCTATCGGTCTGCCAAATGTACATACTCAAACATATAGTAACGCATCTATCTCTGGTCAGAGGATGTGTACCTGCATTGTGACGGTATACGACATAGGACTTGGTTATCTTAATCTCGTTAAGTCAACTCTTTGACCTAAGTTATCTAACACTCCAAATCTCTATTTCTATGCATAGGGTATGCATCAAGAGGTCGGATAGATATCAACCTATAGAGAAAAATTGTCATCTTTCTCTCAGGATGGAGATCCTCTCTTAATAATCATTTAATAGTGCTTGATGAGTCCTTGATCTAACTCTTTGGATATCATCCAAGCACCAGCCTATTTGATCCAACCTTTAAATCAACTAATATATGATCATTAATATGACCATGGTACATAATCCTAATGGTACTAAGGGACCTATTATGCAAATTAGTTATTCTTCATTTTAGATCAGAGAATGATTTGTAATAACATTTATTGCATAATGGCTCAACCTGGGCTCACATGTCCAACATACTCTGGGTATAATCAGGTTGTTATCGTCCTAAAAGACCAAGAAAAACTACCTTCATCTGTCCATTTGGACATATGCCTTCTGCAGGATGCCATTCGGACTATGCAAAGCTACTGCGACCTTTCAGAGGTGCATAATGGTAGTTTTTGTAGAAATGGTTGGTAGATTTCTCAAGGTGTTTATGGAAAATTTCTCAATCTACGGTGAGAGATTTGATCAATGCTTATCCTATCTAGATCGAGTCCTGAAAAGATGATGTGAAGTTAACTTGGTACTGTCATGGGAGAAGAGCTATTTTATGATAACTGAGGGGATTATCTTAGGCCATGTCATATCAAAACATGGCAAGGAGGTCGGTCCTGCAAAGGTGGAAGTGATTTCTAAGCTAGAGCCACCGACTAACTTAAAGCAAGTTTGTCTTTCTTGGGCATGTGGGTTTTTATCATTGATTTATCAAAGATTTCAGCATGATTTCTCAATCGTTGATTGAGCTTCTAGGAAAAGAGGTTGATTTTAATGTTGTTGCCAGATTCCTCCAAGCCTCCAACCAGTTAAAGGATCTGATCACTCATGCCCCTATTCTGCAACCGTTAGATTGGTCTCTACCATTTGAGATTATAATTGATGCTTCAAATTATGCCATTGGAGCAGTTCTAAGAACAGAGCAGAAACAATATTCCATTTGTGATTCACTATGCCAAGAGAACTCTTGATGAAGCACGAAAGAACTATACATTCATTGAGAAAGAGCTGCTCATGGTTGTCTTTGTCGTGGATAAGTTCAGATCTCATCTACTTGGGTTCAAAGTAATTGTCTATCCATACCATTCTACCATATGGTACTTGCAAGCCAAGAAGGATGCCAAATCAAGGTCGATCAGATGGATCCTTCTACTCTAGGAATTTGATCTTGAAATCCATGATAAACCTGGATTTAAAAATGTGGTCGCAGATCATTTGTCCAGATTTCCAAAGTCAAACACTCCTGAGCAGAGTTTATTGCCGATCAATGAGACCTTCCCAGATGAGGCAATTCTGTCAGTCACCTCACTATCATGGTTCGCTGATAGTGTGAATTATCTTGTATCCAAGAGAACTCCACAAGATTGGCCTAAGCTAAAAATGGACAAGTTCTTGTCAGATATTCATTTCTATCAATGGGAGGATCTATATCTCTTTTTGAGGGGGTAGATTGCATCTGGAGGAGGTGCATTCCTCAAGAGGAAGTT
The DNA here is from genome assembly GCA_037367405.1 of Ottelia alismoides. Taxonomy (NCBI): domain Eukaryota; kingdom Viridiplantae; phylum Streptophyta; class Magnoliopsida; order Alismatales; family Hydrocharitaceae; genus Ottelia; species Ottelia alismoides. The sequence goes on along the minus strand of JAZKJV010005903.1, from coordinate 235,539 downwards.
CACACTATCCTCAAGCATTGTCATGCCCGATAATCAAGAGGATACCACTCTGGAAGATGTATAGCAGCAAAAGTACTACAATGTGACCTCTGGTGGCCGACCTTATTCAAAAATGCAGAGGATTTGGTGAAGCATTGCACTGATTGTCAGAAGATGGGTGGCTCTATCGGAATGAGAGATACAATACCCCTGAAATATATTCATATTTTAGATGTGTTCGATGCGTGGGGAATTGATTTCATGGGATATTTCCGAACACTCAGGGCTATGAATATATTCTGCTTGTTGTCGACTACGTGAGTTATTGGGTGGAGTCTATCACACCTCAAGCCACAAACAATCGCATCGTCAGTCGATTTTTGAAAGATAACATCATTGCATAGTTCAGGATCCTCAAAATTCTGATATCTAATGGGGTAGCCATTTTATCAACAGAGAAGTGAAGAAGTTGACTCGGGAATACTGCATTGAACATCGAGTAGCTTCTCCATACCACCCACAGTCTAATGGCTTGGTAGAATATTCGAATATGGAAATCAAAATGATTCTCCAGAAACTTTTACATCCATACAAAAAGAATTGGTCTCAATTACTTGACTCAGCTCTCTGGGCCTATCAGACTGCATATAAGTCACCTCTGGGAATGTCTCCCTACTGCCTGGTATACAACAAGCCATGCCATTCGCCCGTTGAGATCATTCGCAAATCTTTGTGGGCAATCAATATCTGCAATCTGTATCCGAAGAAAGCTGGAAAAAACAGAAAGCTAGATCTGAACGGACTTCTTGAATTCCCGATTATACATATGACAATAGCCTTAAGTACAAGGAGAAGGTCAAGAAGTGGCATGACAAGCACATCCACCGCAAGACTTTTGAACATGGTCAGAAGATCTAGATGTTTAACGAAAATTTTAACCACTTTCCTAGGAAGTTGAAAAGCAAGTGGATAGGGTCATTCATAGTGAAGCACGTGTGTGGCAATGGAAGTATAGTCATATCCGGATTGTTAGCTGATGCACAGTCTTTCCTCATCAACAGACAGCTTCTGAAGTTTTACCTTGAGCATGATACCTTCATGTTCGTAGTTGACTCAATTCAGGTGGCCTATGAACAAGAACTTCCAGCTGCAGTATCTAAAGATTCAGACAAAGCAATCAAAAATATCTTGATTAGTTTATCATTATCTTCTTTTCTTCTTCTCTTCTTTTCATTTTCCACTCTTATATTCTTCTGAAAGCTTCACTCATCCCATTCATCATTGATATACTTAGGATATACTTCATCCTAAGTATAGGGGGGACGAGTGTATACGGGTGTTCATTCTTTAATCCCCTCGCCTATCTTCTCAACTTTTGACATTCTTTCTATACTTAGGGATTTTACCCTAAGTATAGGGGGAGACAGGTCGAGCTGCTGATTTTTTTATTCCTGCCCTCAACCCTTCCAGCTTTGTATAGTATATTATACTTAGGATTAATTGATCCTAAGTATAGGGGGACGGTCGACTTCTTATTCATTATTCAGTCGTTTTAGTGTAGATTTTCATATACTTAGTACGAGTTATGTCTTCCTTTTCTCTTCGATCTATGAGGACATAGCTCAAGCTAAGTATAGGGGTCATATATATGTTGTATATATTTTAGCCATAACTCGTACTTGCATATTTGAAAAATACTTTGTAAAATATTTTCAATCTTTCAAAAAAATGTTTTGTTTTTAAAAATTTATTTTATTTATTTGAATAAAATGTTTTGAAAAATATTTTTACAAATGATTTGGAAAATGATTGCAAAAAAAGTGTTTGGAAAATCTTTGTATACTGTTTGTAAAATCTTTGCAAAATGGTTTTCAAATTTTTGTAAATGTTTGCAAAAATTATTTGTCAAAATAATCTTTCAAAAAAAGTTTTCAAAATGATTGAGAAAATGTTTTCAAATTGTTTTGAAAACCATGTACATAATTTAAGCAAATAAAAATCTTTTACAATCTTGTATATTAACCTATAAATAATAACTAACGTAATCCATGTAAACAAGTGTAAATTCTTTCACCAAATTTTTGTATATAACAAAATCCGTTCCTGTATAAATATCTACACATAATTATTTGCCAAACTTTTCACTTTAGAAATATCACTAAAAATTCACAAAATTAAAAATTTATTAAAATGTGCAAAATATTTTTAAAAATTGCATAAAAATTTGCAAAACATTTTCAAAAATCCCTAAAAAGTTCAAAATTAGAAAATTACATCAGGAAAATATTTTCTACATAGTACATAGCATTAGCATTTTTCATATTGATAATGACAACTGAACGAATCTAAATTAAATATAAAGATTGGAGCTTGGTTGGTTCTTAATCCACTTTATCACACGAACCTTAAGGGTGCTAGAATTGAGGCACTTCAGGTCTACTAGATAATTCTTTAAGACCACAAGACTTAGTTCAGTGTCGTCTTGACTGCCCAAGTAAAATAATTTGGAACACACGCATGACTCTTGTCGACAATGACCTAACTTACACACCGGCATCTTGCACCTTGCTCAATTCAGTTGAAGTGGTAGAGAATGAGACACAAACCAATGGAAACATCGGAAGTCACACATCTGTGTCCATTGTTCTCCAACCCGATTCATTAGCCATGAGGTCTAATGACATTATGTTGTGGAATGCAATAATGCTTCAAAAAAGGGATATTCTACTGTCTCAAGAGGAACAAGTCCTTGTGTAAATGTTGTTGTATATGGTATAAAAAATCATTAAAAACTCCAAAAAATAGACGGGCAAAAATCAAGAAAAATCAGTTCCCGTCGGAGTATGTATGTATATATTCAATAAGCAAGTCGAAGTTTCAAAGTCAAAGATATATGTGAGCCTGCAACCTGATGACTTGGTTACATTGGTCAAGCATCCTAGGATAGGTAGCTACACTGGCTACTATCCATTCTCTTATCCACCTCCTCTTCTTGAGCTGGTTGTACTTGAACTTAGAAAGGAATACACTGCTTCTAGAGGAAAGAGTTATTGGATTGGAGAATTAGGGTCACCATGTTGGAGAAGACTGTCTTTTACCACTTCTACCAAGAGGAACTATTTATCACACACTGTACAAGATAGACACATAGTCATAAAGGACTGTGTTTGAAGTCGATTTGTTCTGACCTGGCCTTTATGAATACTTGGGCAAAGTTTTGTGATTCTCAAAGGTAATCTGTCACAAGTCTAGTTCCCAAAAAATGTTCCGACCAAACTAAAAATTCAAAGGTTTGGTAGTGCTCTAAAATTTGATATTATAAAGACAAGTTCAAAAGTTAAAATCAATCCATGTTATTTCTTTTTCTTTCCTTTATTTTCTTTTCTGCACTTATAGAAATAAGTGTTCGCTAGGGACTAACAAAGGCAAGTATAGGGAGGTGATGAATCTCCATTTCATCACCTTTATTCTTTCATGTGTCCTTAAATCCCTAGCTCAATGCATGTATATATCATTAATTTCCCAAAATAAAAACATGATAAATTGTACAAAATATTGTATAAAATACTGCATGTTTATTATATGTAATTTCAAAATAAAAGAACAAAGGAAGAAAACAAAAGGAAATAAGACACCATAGGTGTTGACTAACCCTAGACCCTGAGACCAAGTCATCATGATGACTTGGTCCATAAGGAATAAAGGAGGGGGGATAGGGCAGATAAATTGTACTGAAAATACATTAAAACACTAATGTTTAATTCATCAATAATTAATTTTTGGGACCTATTTATTCTTTATTATATTTACCTCAAATCAGTCAACTTTGTACATGAATATTGTAGATGAAAATACATAGAAAATACAAAATTGAGTTCATAGAGAAATAATGCACAATATGCCTGGGACATACAAAATAAAAAGACAAAATAAAAACTTCACAGACCTGTATCTTCTCCATACTATATCAAAATGGACCAAAATCACCTTTAATTTTATTTAACTTTTAATAAGTTATTTAATGAAGATGGTTTCATGTATTTGGAGCTAAGATGCAAAATTTAGGTTTTGGGCCCTTATTGTACAACACACACACATATATATATTATCAAAATATTTAGTCTTGGGATTTTACAAAACTTTTTATTTTTATAAAAATGTATATATTAATTAAAGCATATGAATATAACTAAATTAATATAAAATCATTAATATAAAATCAAAATAAATAATGCATTACATACTTATGTAAAATATAAGTGTATATACTGATAATGTAAATATACCTAATTATTTAAGTGTCCATACAGACTCAGAATAATATAATAAAAATACATGAATGTGTAGAAAAAAACAAAAATATATAAAATACCCATATAAAATAATAAAATATAAAATACAAAATAAAAATAAAATACCAAAATATAGGTATTTATATCTATATTTTACATGTTAATATTAACTTACAATAAAAAGTCTCGTATAAATAAATAAAAATACAATTAAATACTACAGTAAATAACAACAATTTTTATGTTTTAATAAAAAATCAATTAAATCATTTGTTAATTTTTATTGATTTCACAAGTCTTTTCCTCCTAGGATTTTTCTAGTTAGTCCACGTGGACCAACCAGAGAGCTTCCTTTGTTGATCTAGGTCAACTGACCCCTCAACCTCCTCTAACTCATCTGACATCTCGAGTCTCGCACTTCTCGACATTTTCCCAAGAACCCTAATGATCATTTTTCCTCGTGCCTTGAATTTCTCCTAAGCTTTGATGTCCCTGATCCTCGCCCGATCTTCAGAAGCATCGGATCTTCACCAGCCTGATCAAGATTTGCCTCGTAAGTCGCCCCATTTCTCAACCTATAAAATTGCCCCTCCAGTTTCCTTCTCGAGTTTGATCACTCTTTGTGTACTCTTAGCTCCTCAGAGCCCACTCGGCTCCTTCCCCTTGGTGATAGCAACCAGAGGGCGGTCTCTATAGCGAGGAGGAGCGGAGGAGGAGGAGATCCACCATCATCGAAGGAGCTCTCCAGCTAGTTCTGCTTCCCATGGTTCCCTTTCTACATGGTCTTAGCCCCTCGAAGCACCTCCCTGGAGATGTTGCTTGTGACAGTAGCTGCTTGTCGTGCTTTACAACTAGGAGGAAAAGCGTTGGTGGAGGTTCCCAGCCATCGTCGGAGCTCTGCTCGTAGCGGTTCCATCTCCTTGGACCACGACCAAGTTGAGTTTATTTTCTGCGCTTCTTAGGTAATTTTAGTTATTGTCCCTTAATTACGCATCGTATTTCCTTTTTTTAGTATTGCATTAGCTTTGATTTAGGATGACTTTAGGTCGTCAGAGCTCTAGAGATCCGGCCTTACACACTAGATCTGACCCATCCATTCACCTCACTACCTCACCCCTCCATTTCTCCATCTATCTCCACTCACCAGCCATCCAGATCGATCTTAGTTTTGGAGAAGGAAGTCTTATTATGTCACCCTCCGGCGGACTTCGTCGCATCTCCATTTCACCCTCGATCCATAACCAATAAATGCCAGCACATGTACCTTTGCCTTGCCATGTGTTTATCTCACTTGAAAGTGTTTAAGGACCCATCAAGTGTCAAATATGTGCAGAAGACCATCCACAGTGCCTTTCGCCTTCCTCGAGCTCCAAGCTCCCACCACGAGGGCCCGAACCTTTCTAAGGGTACCAACAGCATCGGACTTCCTCCGAGAATATGTTGTGCATCTTAGCAGTGTGGAAGAGGATCGGAGGAGCGAGATTTCATTGATCCAAGCAGCAACTCAACGTCGTTCTTCCGAGTTCATCCAGCATCCTCCATACCTGTTCGATTAGGAGCGAGTCTCCAGGAGCTTCAGTTGATGTCAGATCTGAAAAGGCAGCAACCATTGGATCTCATCTGAGATTTGATCCCATGCGTCGAAGGTGAAGTAGTATTGTGCCATCCAGGCCAGCCACGTATCCAAATGAACATGTATGCATCGTCCGATCGCGTGCCTTCTAAGGGGTAACTACATAAATACCCTCTTCCATTATTTTATTTTTATTTAGTATTGCAATCATTTAAACCTTTTATATATTTTCGATAAAAATTGCAAGAAGACCCATGAATTATTTGGCTAATACTTGTATGTTCTTGTCAGCTCAGCTCACGCCGTCCCCCACGTGAGCTTGGCATTTTGCATATATATCCTTCTGATTTTTGTAATTGTGCTTTAATATCAAATTTTGAATTTAGTTCAAAATTTTTGGGTAATTTGCATGTGAGTCCCTGCCTCTTATTTTATTTGCAAAAATACCCCTACCAGCTTGATTTCATTTTATTTATGCACTTCTTTTTATTAAAAATAGCTCCTATTCTCAAAAAATCTCAAATGATATGTGTATGTGCTGATTGGCTACTTATTCACGTCGTTATTTTTATTTGTCATTTTGCATGCATTTATTATTTATTAAAACAAAAAGAACTATTTTATTCCATGTTCGACATAAAAAATTATAAAATTATAAAACCTTTTGGAAAATTCTAAAAAAATCACCTACTTTTTATTATCCTATTTTCTCATCCAGACCAAAAATCACAAAAAATCTCAAAAGAAATCTGAAAATTATCAAACACTTGCTAATGTTAAAAAATTATAAAATATTCCCAAAAATTCTAAAAATATTAGTTTTTATTCCATAATTTTATATATATTTATATCTGTAAATTAAAATTAATTTTGAGAAATTTTGAGATCATTTCATATTTTTAGTTCTTGAATCAATTCTACCTATTTAAAATAGCCCATGTTTTGTTTTATTCCTAATTTTAAAAATACAAACAAATTTGCAAAAATCCCCCATCAATCCATAAAATAGGAAAATATTTAAAAAAATAAAAAGAATTTATTTTTATTTTTGAATATTTTTATCTATATATACACAGTATACCCTATCTAGCTTATATATATATCAACATATATAATTTATAATATTAGTAATTATTATTAATACCTTAATTATATTTTAAAACCTTTTGAAAAATAAAAAGACATATTCTTTTTTGTTATTTTCTATTTTTTATATTTATTGTATTATATATTACTCATATTATCTATATAGTTGTATATACCTTAATATATATATCCTTAAACATATAGTATATATTTTATTAAATTAAAAAGAAATTAAAAATCACATCTTAAAAAATTAAAATTTTATGTATAATTAAAATAGAATTGTTTTTATTTAATTAAAAACCCACAAACTCTTGATTGATTTTGTGCACGCTTGTATATACACTTGCTTTATTTATTTAATTAAGTAATCATTGCTACATCTCGTGCTTCCTATGTTCGACCCCTGCCTGCTTGTCCACTATACACATTCATTGTAAGGTAAAAATAAATTTTGATCCACACTTTTATTGCATTACTTGATTCCTATATTATGGTTGATTGTTGACTTAATCGTTGAGTTTTTGTGAGAGGTCAATTCAACGACTATGTAGCTCGCCCTCTGAGTGCACATGACTCTCTCCTCTGATTTCTTGGTTAATCAATATCCCATCTCTGATTCAAAGTGGGTGAGTCCCTTGCATGCAGTGCTGAAGAAATCTAGGATTACCATTGTAACAAAGACAAGGGAGAGGAGATTTCGATTATAGATTTCTTGGTGCGTATGTTTGGACTACAGATGCCTGAATGTTGCCACCAAGAAAGACCATTTCCCACTTCCCTTCATCGACCAGATAGTCAAAAGACTGGATGCGAAGGAATATTTCTGCTTTTTGGACAGTTACTCCGGAAAAAACCAAGTCACCATGCACCTGAAGACCAAGAGAAGACTACCTTCACATGTCCATTTGGGACTTATGCCTTCAGAAGAATGCCCTTTGGATTATGTGATGTAGCTACTACATTCTAAAGATGCATGCTGGCAGAATTTGCAGATATGGTTGGTAGTTTTCTTGAGGTGTTCATGGACGATTTCTCGATCTACTGGGATAGCTTTGACCAATGTTTGGGATATCTAGATCGAGTTCTGAAGAGGTGTTGTGCAGTCAATCTTATGCTCTTGTGGAAGAAGAGTCGCTTTATGGTGATTGAGGAATTGTGTTGGGCCACATCATCTCCAAGCATGGCAAGGAGTTTCACCCAACTATGGTGGACGTAATTTCAAAGCTTGATCCACCAATTAATTTGAAGCAAGTCCAATCATTTCTAGGACACGTAGGATTTTATAGAAGATTCATTGAAGACTTCAGCAAAATTACCTGACTATTGACTGAGCTTCTTGGAAAGGAGATAGATTTTGTCGTTGATAATCGAGTTCTCCAGTCCTTCAATCTTCTGAAGGAACTTATCACACATGCTCATGTCCTACAACCACCTGATCGGTCTCTTCCTTTTGAGATCATGATGGATGCCTCTGATTATGGAATAGGTGTTGTTCTTGGACAAAGATGGGATGGACTTCTATTTGCTATTCATTATGCTGACAGAACAAGTGATGAGACCCGGCAAAATTATACTATCATTGAAAAAGAGCTGCTAGCCGTATTTTTTACGTCGGAGAGGTTCAGATCACATTTACTGGGATCCAAGGTTATAGTTTACACAAATCACTCAGCAATCCGGTACCTACAAAGCAAGAAGGGTGCCAAGCCTCGTCTGATTCGATGGATCCTTCTACTCCATGAATTTGATTTAGAAATTCAAGACAAGCCTGGAGTCAAAAATGTGGTGGCGGACCATATTTCCACAATCATTGAAATTAAGACTCTTCAGCAGAATATGATTCCGATCACAGAGACCTTTCTAGACGAGGAGATTATGTCTATCGCCTCACTCCCCAAGTACGTTGATATAGTGAATTACCTTGTCTCCGAGAAGATTCTACATGATTTACCGAAGCTCAAAGTTGATAAGTTCTTGTTAGACACATATTTCTACCAGTGGGAGGATCCTTATCTATTCTGTGAGGAAGCAAATTGTATCTGGAGGATGTGTATACCTTAGGAGGAAATTATAGGTGTTCTAGAACATTATCATAAACTTGAAGCTAGTGGACACCATTCTGGAAAGAGAATGGTAGCTAAAGTGCTTCTATGTGGCTCTAGTCGCCAACGCTCTTTAAGAATGCAGTTGAATATGTAAAAGGATGTGCTGACTGCAAGAGAATGGGTGGCACAATCAGTTTGAGGGATACTATGCCTCTGAAATACATTCAGATATCGGATGTCTTTAACGCATGGGGCATTGACTTCATGGCCCCATTCCTTAACAGTCATGGTTTTGAGTACATCTCGTTGGTCGTTGATTATGTGAGTTGTTGGGTGGAGGCTATCCCTACTCGAGATGCAGATGGTCGAACCGTCTGTCGATTCCTTAAGGACAATATCATTTCATGGTTCGGGATACCGAAAGTTCTGATAACAGATTGGGGAACCCACTTCATAAACAAAGAGGTTGAGAAATAGACAAAAGATTATGGCATCAAACATCGTATTGCATCGCCATACCACCCACAGTCAAATGGCTTAGCTGAATGTTCAAATAGGGAGATAAAGACAATTCTAAAGAAACTTATACAACTAGGTAGGAAGGACTAATTCCAGTTTCTCGACTCATTTCTTTGGGTTTACCGCACTGCATACAAGTCTCCTCTAGATATGTCTCCCTACCATCACATTTATGGCAAGCCATGTCATCTGCCTGTGGAACTCATTCATAAATCTTTATGGGCACTCAACAAGTGTAACTTGGATTCCGTTAAAGCTAGAAATAATAGAAAAGTTGATCTAAATGATCTATTTGATTTTAGAGACTATACGTACGATAACAGCATAATGCACAAGTAGAAAATCGAGAAATGGCACAATAAGCACGTCTGTAGGAAGACTTTTGAGCCTAGGAAGAAGATATGGTTGTTTGACGCAAAGTTGAAAATATTTCCAGGAAAGCTGAAAAGCAAGTGGACGTGACCGCTCTTAGTAAAAACTATGCATGACAACGGAAGCCCGTTGATATCTGAGTTGTCACCTGACACACAACCTTTTGTGATGAATGAACAGTTGCAGAAGCCACATCTAGAGCATTATACATTCATGTCCGTCGTAGACTCGATTCAAGTGGTATTTTAAGAAGAGCTTACAGATATAGATGGATCAGATACTTAAGATAAAAAATCAGAGAAAATTTTATTTTCTTCTTTTCCTCTTCTCATTCCAGATTCTTTCAAAATGCACTTGTCCCTTTCATCACTATTATAGTTATGATATGTATCATCCTAAGTATAGGGGGATGAGTACCCTGAGTTGTTCATTCTTTAATCCCTCACTTGTCTCCCAACTTGTTGATATTCTATTTATACTTAAGGATATCTTACTCTAAGTATAGGGAGAGACAAACTGAGCTGATGATGTTGTAAATTCCCACCCTTGATCCTCCTGCTTTGCATACAGTCTTCTATACTTGCGATTATTTGATCCTTAGTACAGGGGGACGGTCGAATTCTCATTCTTTCATTATTTAACCGTTTTAGTATAGGCTTTCTATACTTAGTATGAATTATGTCTTCCTTTTCTCTCTGATCTATGAGGATGTAGATCAAGCTAACTATAGGGGGTCATATATACAATTTATATACTTTAACCATAATTCATACTTTCGTATTTTTCAATAATATGGCTAAAATACTGTATGGGTAGGAATATACAACAAATAAACTGTAAAGAATACACTAAAATATGTATAAAAACTCTTTAAAATTCTTTGTACATACAAATTAATAATTTATTTTAAAAATAATTTGTAAAATGATTTGAACAATTAGTTGGAAAATATCTTGTAAAATGTTTTGAAAGCTACTTGAAAACTTTTGAAAAATGATTTCAAATCTTTATAAAAAACATTTTGTTTAAAAAAACTTTTTCACTTGTATGAATAAAATTTTTGAAAATTGGTTTGCAAATGATTTGAAAATAGTTGTAAAAATATTTTGAAAAGTTTATACATAATATTTGAAAAATATGCAAATTGATTTTCAAATCTTGTAAATGTTTGTAAAATGATTGTCAAACTATTTGCAAAAATAAGTTTTCAAAATGTTTGTGAAAATGATTTCAAATGTTTTGAGAACCTTGTGCAAATCACAACTTAAATAAAATCCCTTATAAATCTATATAAAACCAGTATATCTCACTTATAAATAACAACTAACTTATTCATGTATAAATTCCTAGTGTAAATTCTTCAACTAAATTTTATAAATATTGATGCACTCTCTTGTAAATACTTCTTTCACTAAATTTTATTAAAAATCCCTAAAAAATAAAATTTTCAAAAATCGTAAAATTTTGTAGAATATTTTCAAAAATTACAAAAAAAACTGTAGAACTTTTTCAAAAATATATGAAAAGTTCAAAAATAGAAAATGCACCATAAAAAGTTTTTCTTTTCTTTTCATTTGCATTTTTCGGATTGATAATGACAATTGAACTGGTCTAAATAAAATCCGAAATTGGAGCTTGATTGAACCTTAATCCACTTAATCACAGGAACCTTAAAGGAATTAGAATTGAGATGTTTCAGATCAGTTAGACTTAATTCTTTGGGATCACAAAACTAGGTTCATATGTCATCTTGACTGCCTAAGTAGAATATTTTGAAGCACATGCATGACTCTTGTCGACAATGACCCAACTTGGACACCTGCACTTTACACTTTGCTCAACATAGTTGAAGTGGTAGAGGATTGGATTTCCCAGCATGAGATGCAAGCAAATGGAAACATACAAAGTCACAATCTGTGGCCATTCTAGCCCAACCCAATCCAGTAGTGATGAGGTCCAAGGATAGAAGGTTGTGGGTTGCAATAATGCTTCAAAAGAGGGATGGTCTACTGGTTTAAGAGGAAAAAGTCCTTATGTAAAGGTTTTTGTAAATAGTATTCAAAAAAATAAAAAAATCAAAAATCAAAAAGTCAAAAAATAGATGGGCAAAAATCAAAGAAAAACCAAATTCCATCGGAGTATGTATATATGAAATAAGCAAGCTTGTGCTTCAAAGTTAAAGTATGCATGTGATCCTGCAGCTGGATACCTTGGCTGCACTAGTCAAGCATCCTAGGATAGGTAGCTACACAGGCTACCATCCATTCTCTTCTCCACCTCCTCTTCTTGAGTCAGTTGTACTTGAACTTAGAAGGGAGTATCCCGCTTCGAGAGGAATAAGTTGTTGGATTGGGGAATTAGGGTCACCATGTTGGAGAAGACTGTCTCTTTACCGCTTCGGGCGAGAGGAGCGAAAAATCACTGACATTGTACAAGATAGACTCATAATCATAACAGTCTGCATATGGATCAGACATGTTCTGACCTAGCTTTTGAGGAGACTTGGGCATGATTTTGTTGTTTTTAGAGGTTGTTGAGTTTCAAATCCGCTTCCCAACAAGGCTTCAACCAAACTAAAAAATCCAAAGGTCTAATTGATCTCCAAACTTTGATTTTATGAAGATAAGTTTAAAAGTTAAATCAATCCATTTTATTTCCTTTTCTTTTCTTTATTTTCCTTTTTTGTACGTATTAGCATAAGAGTTTGCTAGGGATTAGAAAAGGCAAGTATATGGGGTGATGAATCTCCATTTCATCACCTTTATCCTTTCATTTTGGCCTTAAATCCTGAGATAAATGCATGTATATATCATTAATTGGTGCAAAATAATATTCATTCATTAATACATATATATAGTATATAAAATATTATATTTAACACCAAAATGAAAAAAATAAAGAAAGAAAAGAAAAAGAAGGAAGAGTCGAAGACACGGAGTGACCCTAAACCGCGAGACTCGGTCATCATGATGACCCTAGACCCATTCACCAAATTGAAAGAATGAAGTAAATAAAATTATTTTCTAAACATGTAGATAAATTATGTTGTATAAAATATGTATATAAACTTGTTGTAAAATTCGTGTATACAAAGGCCATAACTGATTATAATTGGTGTAATTAAATTCTTTTGCGTATATAAAATTCTTTCATAAAATTCATATTTAAAACTTGTCGATAAAATGCTTTTGTAAAATTTATATATAGAATTTGTAATTAAATTCTTTTGTAAAGAAAATATTGTATGAAATTTGTGTAATTCTTGTATATGTTTTTTTATAAATATGTTATGAATGTGTACATAATCCTTTCAATACTTGTAAACATATTCAATTCTCTAACTCTTTAAAAAATACATAAAATTAAAAAGTTTAAAATTCATAAAAATTTGTAAATTCTTTAAAACCCACATAAAAAGTTCAAAATTGTAAATACAATTCAATATTTTTTTGCATTTGCATTCGTATTTTAAGAATAATGTTGATAATTGAACTAGTATGAAATAAAATCTGAAGAATGGAGCTTGGTTAAGATCTTAATCCTCTTATTTTCAGAGGAACTTTATAGGAACTAGAGTTGAGACTTTTTAGGTCGAGTGACTTAATTCTTTGAGTCCACAAGACTATGTTCACATATTATCTTGATTGGTCTAAGTAGAATATTTCATGACACAAGCATGACCCTTTTAAATAGTGGCTTAACTTGGACAAGCATTTTGCATGTGGCTCAACACCGATGACGTGGTGCGGAGCAGATTCCACTATCTTGAGACACACATGAATGGAAACATACGTAGCCCCAATAGGAGGCCAGTGTCCCCCAACCTAGTCTATTGGCGTCGATGTCTAAGGACATGATGTTGTGGCTTGCAATAAAGGTTCAAAAGAGGGATAGTCTACTGGTCCAAGAAGAAAAACTCCTTATGTAAATGATGCAGTATTGTATGTATATAAAAATATGAAAGAAAGTCCCCAAAAAACTAGATGGATGAAAAATAGATAGATAAATAATAATAATTCATGTCGGAAAAAATATCAATAAGCAAGGACTATGTTTCAAAGTCGAAGATTTTAAGGAAAGCCTGCACCTGGAGACTTGGCTACACTAGCCAAGCTCCAAAGGATATGTGGATACACTGAGCACAATCCATTCTCTTCTTCACCTCCTATTCTTGGGTCGTTTGTACTTGAACTTAGAAGGGAATACCCAGCTCCTCGAGGAAAGAGTAGCTAGACTGGGGAATTAGGGTCACCTTTCTAGAGAAGGTTGTTCTTTGTCATTTCAGATGTGGGGAGCTATAGTTCACATTCACATTACAAGTAAAATCCATAGTCATAAGAGTTTGCATTTGAAACTTATTCCGACTTGACTGTTGAGCCGAACTGAACATAGACTTGTGGAACTTAAGAGATGTTGAGTCTTAAATCCTATTCCCTAGAAGGTTCCAACAAACTAATAGTCCAAAGGTCTGACCAAACTCCATACTTTGATTTTTTGAAAATTAGTTTAAAAATCAAAATTATTCTATATTCTTTCGTTTTCCTTTTCTTTTTCTTTTTATTCACTAATTCTACTAATAAGTATTTGCTAAGAAACTAGTAAAGGCAAAGTATATGGGGATGAGAATCACTAATTCATCATCTTTATTTATGTATTTTGCCTTAAAATCCCTTACAAAACATGGATAAATAGCATTAATTATCATTTATTGACAATCTAACATCATCTATTAATAGAGTATTATTATCATTATTTTAACTCAAAATAAATAAATAAAGAAGAAAGGGAAAAAAAGAAAAGAAGGTTGTATATATGAAATAAATACATACTGATCTTGACCCCGAGAGTAGGTTAAGACTTGACCCGATCGACAAGGAATAAAGTAGAGGGAGATAGAGTCCTTAATTTACAAATATCTCAGGAAATCAATTCACATTATACATATTCATCACTATTCATTATGCACATATCTTGTACTATTTTATTTATCATTAATTCAACTTCAAATAAAAATATTTTCTTCATGAAACTTGTACAAAAAAATATATTTTAAATAATAAAAATAATTGCAAAAATAAACCATTTACATAATAAAAGTGACAGCACTCTGAAAAAGCCATAAACCCATAATTGAAAGATCAATATCTACTACATATGAAATCAAAATAAATTAAATTCACTTTCATTGTGTTTTAAATAAAATAATGTTTAAAATGAAATGATTTCATTAAATTTGGAGTTAAGATGTGAAAGTCAGCCTTTTGGAGTGTTATTGTATCTATACATGTATATTGTACCTATTTATTTATTTATTTACTTTTATTTTGAACATATTGTATTTTTTATTATTTTGTACTTATTTATATTATTTATATAAAATACAAATAAAAATAATAAAGTTGAAAAATACCAAAAATAAATAAGTATATTTACTCTGTGGGTATAATATGCGTATACTTGTATATATCATTATTTATTTGTACCTATAAATAAATTCTTGAAAATAAATTAAATATATATATTTAAAATTATTTTAATGTATTTTAATAAAATAAATTTTAAAACTCGTACAAATTATGTATAAAATCATTAATGAAATTGTTTATACATTGTACATAGATGAATTATACATATATTGTAAATAGTATGATTTATTAATCAAAATAAATAAACCCATAAAAATAAATAAAAACATATTTTAAAACCCTCTAATCATTCTGTAAATAAATAAAATATAAAATGGTATAGATATTTGTACAAATAATTAATTGAAATTGTGTATACTTTGTATTTATGTATTTTTATACTTTTTAGTACATGTATTTAAATCATTTAACCTTATAAATTAATTAATTTATTTATTAAAAAATCACTGAAAAATAGTTCATTAAATTATTAACTTTATTATGTTAATAAGTTTTAAATTTAAAATCATTTTAAACTTTATTTTTATTTATATCTACTTATTTTAACTATTTTGTCATTTAACATGTTTTGTCTTATTCCAGGACAATCCCTATTGGTCCATTTCATTTCGTTGACCACCCAGTCAACTCTGCGTCCCCCTCTTCAACCCGAATAAACTCGCCAAACATGTTTCTTCTCATATTTATTCTGACTGATTCCATGACCCATTTATCTTATTTTTCTCGCCCGATTAGTCTCTATGTGGATCATAGATCCACGCCCGACTCTTTTCCTCCTAGGATCACCTCGATTCGTATGCTACTTTTTTGTTTGAATTTCACCTTGCCTTCACTCTATAAACTGAAGCGCATGTCTCATTTTCAACCTGATCCATATTTCACCACATTTTATCCCCTATATTGGTTCCTGGAGCAAGTTCTAAGTGATAGCTAGAGCTTTCCTCGACCAGGAGTACGAGAGGATGTAATCATCGTGATCCACCTTTCGACATCGAGGTCATCGGAGCTCCGTCACGATGACATTTCTTTAGCCATTCGCAACCGAATCGACGCAAGGACCATACTCGTTCCATCCTCAATCTTCATCATGTAATTTAGTTTTAATTTCAAGCAATTGCATTTAATTTTATTTCGATTTCAAGATCTATAGATGTAGCGTTCATCCTGCACTCCCATATGTTATGCTGGAGACCATTTCCATACATTTTCACCTGCAAATCAAGCAGATCCAACCCTCCATTCCACTATTGTACTTCGTGTGCTTCGTCATCCATCTTCCACGATCTGTTCATCCTCAGATTACATCAGATCCGAGGCATTAGATCTCCAAATCCTCCACCGCTAGGAGATTAGAATGACCTATCCAGTATCCATTCTATTTCTTCAAGCTTAGAAATAACATGCAGGTCAAGAAGATGTTAAACAAGCTCGGATCGAGCACATTTGATCCCCAACAGAGAAACGAGGTAGAACACATCTAGGTCTTTGATCATTGAGACCTGGACACTAATTTCATCTCCAATTGATGCGAAATTCAAGGAGGCGTTTATCGACCCCCTTGCAGCTCTCATTCATTGCATATCAGTAGAGATTGGGGTGATGAAGTTCGATGAAGCCCGCCTCCAATCGTGTTCTTCCAATGACTTTTGGAGCCATCCGATCGAGAGAGGGGCCAGATCATATATTGTTCGCATGTTCACACCCAATTCCAGACCGCTCCATCAGATCTGAAAGGAGCTATCAAGATTGTCCACCGCTAAAGCGTATGCACGTGAGGAGCACACCTTCAAACGGTGAATTTGCATTTCCTCCCTTGCAGTTTCATTTGATTGCATATAGGTCCTTTTTATGTAAATTATAGCTTTAAAATAAGTACGTGAATGCCCTTAAAGTTTTCTGGATTCGCATATCAGTCCTTCTAAGATGAAATCACGTGGATCCCCACATGTTGTGCGGCTTATTTGCGCATTTGGTCTTGATCTTTTATTTTGTTAATAAAATCTTACAAAGTCTTGTTATATTGCATTAATACCCCTGTGTTTATTGTACACGTGAAGCCTCACATGAGTTTGTGATATAATTACGCATCTATCATAGATTATATTTTTTAATTCGCAACTACCCTTATATTTTCTCACATTTGCAAATAAGTCCTTACAATACTACAATAAATTTCTTTGCTTATTGTTGCTCAGATTAAATAGCTAATTTGCTTTATAAAAACCACAAAAATTTTATTAAGCTCCTGATATTTTGTTTAATCTCCGGTAATTTCATTCTAAAAGAATAGTTTTTAAAAATACAAAAATATCATTAATTTCAATGTTAAGTCATTTAAAATTTATAACAACTCAAAAATACTTTGAAAAAATCTAAAAAAAACCTTTGTAGGTATATTCTACTATGTTTTATCATCTAAAAAAATCAAACAATAATTCAATTAGAAAACACTAAAAATGTGAAAAGATAGATAATTTTATAAAAATCGTATAAAATTGTAGAAAAATCGGAAAAATATTTTTTTATCTTGTTTTAAAGCCTACTAAAATTTCCTCTATGTAAAATTTGTTTCCAGATTATTTGATTTTATTTTCTATTTTAAAAATTACAAAAGCAATAACTAGTTTTACTTTAAAAATTATTTTTCTTCTCAAATCATCTGTGGTCTTGGTCTTTGTATAACCTGACACTATGACTCTAAGGTGTGAATAATGCCCTAGGGTTGGGGTGCCTCCGTAGACATGCGGTGTCATATAGTGCATCCTAACTAAGTTCCCAACACGTCCACTAGCTTATAGGGAATTCAGATTTATTTTGATTGTAGACCATTCCAATCAATTCAACTTATCATTGCAACTCCTCCAATCCTCAATTGTAACTGACTCAGATGTAACCCTAGATAATTTAGATGTAGACGTGGATGATTCGAATGTAGCATTGCCAAGCTTGTTGGCAAAAAGTAACCAAAAACTCAAGCGGTGAAGTAACAAAAAATCATTAAAAATATAAAGATACAAAAAATCACTAAAAGCAATAAAAATTATAAAACACAATAACATTGTATTTCTTTATTTTTTAGCATTTTTGACACATTTTAAAATAAAAAAGAAACTTTTATTTTACTTTTATGTATAACTTATTCATAAAATTGTTTTTATTTAAAAATATATAAAAACCTGCAAGACTAAAAATCAGATAATATTAAAAAAAATAAAAGATCATTAAAAAGGCATAAAAAGTAGAAAAGGAAAAGAAATTAAAAATCTTCATTGATTAGCAATAGTTAATTTCCCTCGTTCATTTGTACTATCCCAAAATTTGATCATGTAAGTTATACCGGGTTAATAATTAGCATTTCATTCTTCATTTTAGAATAAAAATATTTTTTTATTGAATTAGTTTTGGGTTGCAATGACATTTCTGCATCTCTTCATTATATACATTTCCACATATCTTCATTATATTTTCTTAATAAAAACATGAAAATCGTGGTTCAAACAGTGACCCGCTATTGGCTAATCTGCTATGTGTGACTTGCCATAAGGTGACCAGCTATTGAGTGAGTTGTTATGGGCTATGTTGCATCACATGATTTTTGCCTAACTTGTTTTACTGATTTCGAAAGCTACACAAGTCCGATTGGGGTGTTGTTAAGTATGTTGGAAAGCTTATTTGAAAGGCTTCCTAGTGGCATGTTTTCCCAAATCACTAACATAAAGCTATAGAAAAATCATTCGAATTCGCACGCGGTTATCATATTTCAACACTTTGTCCTAGTCCAAGACATGGGAGAATTCACTCCCCATATACATTCATATGCAGACATTCATAGGTATTTTTAAGTCCTTGAACATTCACCAAAGCCATCCATCTAACAACAAATATATTCAGACCATCTTCCATCATAACCACTTTGACTTAACACACAAGTGGATTTAGCAAAATGTATTATTAACCTGCATTTATTTCTTTAGGAATATAAACAACCGACAAATCTGCACACCAAAGGAGAAACAAATCCAGCAAGAGGGACGCGAAGATACATGTAACACTGATGAATCCACATTTCATCATCTTTATTCTAACATTTTGGCCTCAAAAACCTTGGCAATTGCATGTAAAAACCCTTAATTTCTACATTTTAGCATTCATGCATGTGTGTGTAAATACTGTATAAGATACCATTTTTAAAGCCAAATAAATGAATAAAGAAAAGAAAAGAAAAAGAATAAAATATTGTAAATATTTTATGACCTGAAACCCCCAGACCTAGGCATCTTGATGACTAGGTCGACAAGGAATAAAGTAGGGGGAGATAAGGGCCAGAAGCCAATAAAATGCCTTCTATTTAATTCATTCTTTATTCATTTTGGGACCTATTTTCAGTTTCACTTTTTATACTTCAAATAAAGAAACTTTGTACATGAAAGTTGTATATAATTAAATAAAGAAAAATACAAAATTAATTTCACTCAAAAATAATATACAGATAAAAAGCTATGATCTGAATAAGATTCAAGAATCCCAACTTCCCAGACCTGTATATCTCAAATAAAAACTCGAAACGTATCAAAATTACCTTTAACTGGGTATAATTTTCAGTAAGCTATTTAATAAAGGAAGTTTTGTATTTTTTGGAGTTACGGTTTTAAAGTTGAGTTTTGGACCCCTATTGTATACTTGTACAGATTAAAATATTCGTTTTATTTATTATTTATTATTTTCATAATTTTATATTTTTATAATTTTGTAAATATTATTTATAATATATGTGTGTATTAAAATGGGAATAAAAACCTAAAGAAAACATAACAATAAAATACTTGTACAAAACCCATAGGTATAATACATATAAATATACCTATATAATTTATACTTCTATTTATTTAAGTGTATAAAATATTTCAGAAAAATAAAATAAAAATATATTTAAGTGTATAAAAATAATTTATAAATTTATAAAATAATAAACAAAAATAATAAAATTAAATATATAAAAATAAAAAGAAAATATTAAAATATATAGATATGTATACCTATATAGGCCATAAAAGGCAACTTGTATTTTTGTACCTCAGAAAAATATAAAATCATAATAAAATAATTTACAAAATAATAAATATGTTTTATTTAATAACCAAAAATTAACAAATTCATTTACTATTTTTAAATGAATTAACAAATCTTTTTCAGGGTTTTTCCTGACCAGGAGGGTCTGAGAGTTGACCGCGGGTCAACTCTCTGACACAACCCTTGTTCCCCCTGTCAGACCTCGTTTTGACCCCGTTTCTTGACTTTTTCGAGCCTACATCTATCACCATTTCACGTAACTCTCTTCTTGACTTTTGATCCTTGGATAATGGGCATACATGCCCAGATGTCACCTCGACCATTGGGTCCGCGATTTGATCAATCTCCATCGATCTTTGGACTACCTGGGCCATTTCGTCAACCCTTCATATATAGACCCATGACCTTTTGATTGGTATTTGAACCCCTTTGGACCACCATTCTCATCCCATGTCGTGCGCTACTGAGAGAAAGAGGTGACAGCTCCACCCTCCGGTCGTCAGGCGGGTCGTGGAAGGTCGAGGTGGTCTCCATTACCTCCGGCAAAGCCTTGCCGTCGAGGTCCGATCTCAGGTGAACTCCAACTTCGAGGCCCCTTTTCCCTTTTATTTTTCCATACTTTCGTACTCTCCGTAGTCGTAGGAATAGATCCCCCGCATCCTTTTCATGTTTCGCCCATCGAACCACCTCGCAGCCACGTCGCCGGAGCAAGCTCCGGCCATCCTCCATTTTCACCTATCTCCTCCTTTCCACCTCACTGCGAGGTCGAGGCAGTTTTCCCTCGACCCCTTCACCCTGTTTTTGAAGGTCTCGCGCAACGAGGAGAACCTGGGGCTCATTTTGTCGCTCGCCGAGGTTCTTGGAGCTCCTCAGCTCCACCGCCACCTCACGTGAGCCCCGGTCGACGCCGGAGATTTTTGGAGTTCCCAGCATCAAGAGAAAGACCCCAGGAGGCCACCTGGCCATTCTTGAGCTTGAAAGAATGATGGAGTACCAAGATCGAGGGCGGGGAAGTTCACCACGCCGGTGGGTCTTCCATGTTCTTCCTCCTCGCTCCTCTGTCGTCCGATCGAGGCTGCCTCCCAGTTCATCTATCAGTCGTTGGATCAGGCCCTCCAGAGCCGTCGATCCTTGCCGAAGGATCTAATCTGGGCTGTCGAAGTCGAAGCGTCATCGCTCGTCCAGATCGCGACACGTGGCAAGTGGAAGCGCATCAGCCGTCAGAATTGCATGCGATGGGTATTTTGCATGCTTAGCCTTGCCATTTTGTGCATTTATTTATTAGTCCAGAAACTTTCATTTGTAGTTTAATTATTTTGTAAAATTTGTAAAACCGCTCTTTTAGTTTTTATTATTGCAGGTCCATGTCCACGTCACCTCACGTGACTCGTGCACATGGGGGACAGGCCATTTTGTGGGGAACAATCTGGGATTTGTGGTATTTATGTTAAGCACGGAAACTATTTTATAACGTTGTAATATTTTTGTGAATTTGCAGTATAGCCCTTCAGCTTTTTGTTAATTACAGTTCAGTCCTTGCCCATCACGTGTTCGCCACGTGGGGCATGGTGTTTTTGCATACATCCCCCTAGATTCTTGGTTATTTGTGATTGGTCCGACAATTTTGTTAATTAGTTGTTTATTTTGTGGAAAAATTGCAAGTTACCCCCTAGACTTTTGCCTAATTACAGAAATACCTCTATAAGGCTGAATTTTTATTTTTATTTCCTTTATTTATTTCATGCATCTATAAAATCCCAAAAAAATCCCAAAAAATGCATAGCTTCTTGTTTTATTTCTCTTTCAAGCCATAACTTTATTTTGCATTTTTATTGCATTTTAATATTTATAAAAATTTAAAAACATGCATTTTCTTTACTGTTTTCACTAGAAAATCCATAAAAATTATAAAAACTTTTTGAAAAAATTTGAAAAAAAATGTATTTTGCATATTTAAGTGTGTTTTAACTTCAAACCAAAAATCATAAAAAATACAAAAGAAAACCCCTAAAAATAGCAAAACCCCTAAAATCTTCATAAAAAACTTAAAAACTCCACAAAAACCATAAAAATATGATTTATGTTTCTTATTTTCTCTATTTTATTATCTTTATGTTAAAATTAATTTGAGGAATTTTTTATTCTGTTTGACATTTTTCATCCTCATTTTAATTTTGGATTTTCAGTTTATTTACTGTTTTCAGTATTTTTGACTTTGAAAATACTAAACAAAATTAGGAAAACATAGAAAAACACAAAAACATTATAAAATTATAAAAAGCACAAAAATATTTTATTGCTGAATTTTGCTTATTTTTACCTATTTTTACAAATACTTATCCTTCTCCTTTCTTATATTGCATATATAGTTTATTTTATAATTCAAAAAAAATACAAAAAATAAAATATGAAAAGAAAATGCAAAATCAGAAAATTAAAAATCAAAATATAAAATTAGAAAATTAAAAATAAAATATAAAATATAAAATAAAAAACCCGCAAAAAAATAGCACATATAAACAATTGATCACATTCACTTTTGAGCATTTTGCCCCGATCTGTCCTGCTTGTTCCATGTGTTCGACCTCTACATGCTTGCACACTATACTCATTCATTGTAGAGTTATAATAAATTTTAACTCCGCACACTTACTTTCATTGCTTGATTTATCTGTTGTGGGTTTATTGTTGACTTAACCCGGATTTCGTGTGGTCTCCACAGCGACTTTGTCTCCGCCCTATGTGAGACATATTTAGACCCCTGATATCTCTTGGTTAATCAAATGGCATCGTTGCTAGGGAGCAATAGCATATAGATCGGTTTTCTTTGTTTGATTGTGATCTTATTTGTCTACATTTTTGTTTTCTTTATTTCCTTTATTTTTGATATATATTGTTTGAGCTGTATAACCCCTCCTCTTTGTTGACTTTGTGCGAGGTATCGCGGATCGAGGGAGGAGTGTTTCCCTGGGCGCCTGTGTACCCACGTGAAGCCGGCTTCGGCTTGCTATCCCTGCACGAAGAAGATTTAGAGAGATTTTGTAGAATTAGCTCCATTTACTTTATTGCCTATATTTGTGTAATTTAAGTGAGAGAGATTCATTAATTTGTAATTTCATGACTTGGACACTTCTACACTTCATGAGGTCCATTGCCCGAGGGATTGTTTCCTTGGGGGCCTCGTTGGTTTTTGCAGTTTTCTTGTCGGTTTTGTTTTATTTGACTTTTCTTTTATATTGATTCACGCGGATTTAGCCCCTGGAGTTAGGAGTTTTTGTTGATTGTGACGTAAATAGCTAAGGCCCCGTACTTAATATCTTGCCTGCACCTATAGACCATAATTGTACTTAGCTAAAATTCATTTAGAAAAGCTATTTGACTTGGATTAGAGACCATGTGCCGAGAGAGGTCGTATACAGCACTGGCAGGATCCACTGTGGTGGACATCGATCGGCCTCCTAGACCGGACTCTAGTTTCTCTTCCTAGTTGATAGCTACTTATGCTTCACGATCAATAGAAATAGCTCATCTAGGGACGATTTCCTCGTGGATCATATAGGTAGTTT
This sequence comes from Ottelia alismoides, assembly GCA_037367405.1. NCBI lineage: Eukaryota > Viridiplantae > Streptophyta > Magnoliopsida > Alismatales > Hydrocharitaceae > Ottelia > Ottelia alismoides. Next base: position 211,608 of record JAZKJV010005903.1, on the reverse strand, counting down.
ATTTTCCTATCTTTAAATTTATGTGCGGATCACTCTACATGTAGAGTGTTGGAGCAAGGTACGCATTTCTAACTCTGCATGCATCATGTTTGATCGTGCATCAGCTTTTTCAATTTCCTCCCTTGTTTTATTGGATTCAAAATAACCAAGGAAATTAGAAAACTTGTTAGGCATTGTTTTTCTTCAAAAAAATACTAAAAAAGTGAAAACAATAAAATTGGGACTGGTAATAAAAACTTGACCTTAAAACTCACCTCATCAAAAAAATTATCTTGGGGAGAGTAACCCCCTCCTTGGTTGATTTATCTGCAGCGAGAGAGTGACCCGCATAAAAGGATAGAGCCATACCTGAACTCCTCTCAGACTACTGCTCTGAGGTTAGTCGTTCTCCAATGAGGATCTCTCCGGTAACTGGTAAAGCGGACCGTGACGTCCTTTACAGAGTGAATTGATCGAGTAGCCGGTAAACGGTCCGTAATTCATACTGGTTGGGAAAGATCTAGCCTTAGATTAGGACAGACTCCTAGGAGCATTGGGTTCCTACCAGCTCGCTTAATCGCTCTGATAGATTGATTGATCACCAAGTAAAATTGAAAAGATAATTGACCGAGCCTTTACGGTCATCAGCTCAAGCGTTGTGTAGGTGAAACGGGAGTTTGTTTTCACATCTTGTTTGCATTCCAAATCTCATCCGCCCTTTTTCTCTAGATCATGATGATGGGAAGGAGATCCCTTAGGCCACGTCTGGTGGCACCGCTATCGAGCACTCCTTCCTATTCATCTAGGTCGGCTTCGGGGAGTTTAGACCCGCTCACCGAGCCTGAGTTTACGTCCACCCTGTTCCCCCTCGACCACCCTTCTTCTTCAATCATTCCTGTGGTGTCAGAGTTTAGTGCAGCACAGAGTTCTAGACATTTGATGGCACCTGAGATGGGTACTTTTGCCTTTGCAGAGACCCAAGATATGGCCAGCAGTGAGGGACACCCAGATGAGCAGGGACCACCTCTGTATGTATATGATCAGACTGCCATCAACAATTCCTTGTTAGCTTCCCTGGAAACTATGCAAAGACAGATTAGAGACCAAGGAGCCTTCATGGGCGACATCATGAGAGAGATGGAGCAGATACGAGAGGACAGAGCAGAAAGACCTGAGGGCGGTGGAGAGATAGCAGAAGCATGAGGCGGAGGAGGAGGAGACCCTCAACAGGAGGAACAGCCATCGAGGACCATGAGACAGTTGCACAACCCAGCTGCAACCCTCACTTACCAATGGATCCAGCTTCCTCCTATTGTCAAGAACTTCGAGCTTCGCCCCCAGACCATCCAGTTGTTGCCCAAGTTTCATGGGCTGGCCACCGAGGAGCCTCATCTCCATCTGTAGGAGTTTGAGATGATTTGTAGCACTATCCACAACTGACTGGTGGACGAGGACACAATAAAGATGATTGCCTTCCTATTCACATTTGCTGACAGAGCAGTCTATTAGCTGAAGCATCTTGGGAGGTATGTCACGTCTTGGGAGCAGTTCCAGACCGTGTACTTGAACAAGTACTATCCACTCGACCGGACCAACGCAGCACGAGCTATGATCAACAACTTCACTATGATCCCCAATGAGCAGTTCCATGAGGCTTGGGATCGATTTAGAGAGCTCATTGACTGGTGTCTACATCACGAGATATCAAAGCCCAACCTTGTTCAGAGTTTCTTTTGTGGGCTGACACCCGAGCTGCAGGGGCTTGTGAATGCCTCTTGTGGTGGGTCCTACTTTTCCAAGGGTGAAGATGAGGTTTAGGCCATCTATGAAGGGATTGCAGAGAACTCAATAGTAATGGCCCAATCCTGTGTCTACACGCAGCCGAAGATCCCACCACATGCAGTTTCATATCAAAGAATTGCACGAATCGATGTCGGTACCCACACTCCGTCAGCAGCAGCAGCTCAGGCTGAATCCGTCGTTGCCGACATGGGGATCATTAGTGAGAAGTTGGATCGCATCAAGATCCTTGAGAAGAAGTAGAGTCAAGGTCTTTCACATATGGACCAGTTGACGAAGACCATGCGTGACTGAATACCCAAATCCTATGCATTCAAGAGGCACAGACGTCCACTCAGCAGCCTCCCAGGTCGCGTGCTGATCCCAGCAGTAGCAGCTCCACCCAGCCCTCTGCCACATACCGCCAGGTTCACCACATCCAAGCAGAGCCGGTCCAGCGGCTACAGCACTATCCATTGTCGTCACCATCTCAGGACACTCAGATGGTTGCGTACCAGCTGGATCAGCCACTGGCAGTTCTTCCTCCGTCACCCTTTGAGCAGGAGTCACTGATGGAAGTCAATGGGATATGGTACGACCAGTACCCACAGCAAGCTGGGATTCTCGCGATCACCATGGATTCCGTTGGACCACCGGAGGCACTTCATCCCAACAGTAGTCTCCCACTCAGGGTGTCCAGAACAGCCAGCAGCAGCAGCCCTATCACTCCCACCAGCAGTACCAGCAGGGTCCTCGTCCCTCTTATCAGGGACAGCAGTGGAGGCAACGTCAGCAGCCTCATCAGCCATACTCCCAGCCACCCCTCACTATTCACAGCAGCAGCAGCCTCATTTCCATCATGGGAACACTTCCGGTTCTCCGGCACCTGCCTTCGAGAACCCATCTCCTGACGACCTCGCCCGCTTGCTCTCTGAACAGTAGGCATCCTTCCAGCAGGAAATGGATGAGTTCTTGCAGGAGATGAGGGATATCATCAAGGGCAAGGCCACTATACCAGCACAGATTAAGCCTAATCCGAATAATTTGAAAAGGAAATCTGAGCAGGTACAATCTACAAAGTATACCACTCCTAGTGACTCTTTGCATTACATGTCTTCTTGTATGTTTGATGCTAATTTTGTGACGACTAGGAGCGGTAGGATGCCAGCCAGCGGCATCTCATCTGAGTGACAACCACATGAGGAACCAGGAGCGCCAGACGAGGAGAGTAGCGGTGCTGATGCCGCTGATGATGTTGATGTTGGTGGTGCTGATGCCACAAATGATAATCATCCAATTAACGATACTGAGGTCGTCGTTACTCCAGATACATGTGGTGGTGTTGATGCCAACATTTCACTTGATGCTGAGTGACGAGTCCGAAAATCGCGGCTTTAAAAAGAGTTGTTTTTATCTTCAGGTGTGAAAGTAAAAACGTGTCGTTCTTTGTAGGCGGCGATCGGAAACAGTCAAGAAAATAACCACAAATAATTATTCAATTTCAATCTCGTGGTTTTTTATTTATTTTACTTGGGCAAGTCCCAAGGTCGATCACAAGGAGGCAAAGGAACAACCTAGAGATATGTCTATCCAATTTCGTGTTCGGTTTTCAAGGCGGTCTTTTTTTGGAATTTTCAATGCAATAAAGGGATGCAAAATGCAAATTCAACCTATTTTAGGGACTAAAATGTAAACTTCGATCAAACAATGTCCGAAAAATACGAAACTTGGCCAGATGATAATTATGATAAAATTAATGCACTATAATTTTTGTGGAATTTTCTGATGCAATATGAATTTTTTATGAATTTTTAAATATAGAGAGAATGATTTTCAATATTTAATTATAATAAATATTAAACCTACTTATTTTCAAGAATTAAAATTACCTAAAATCTATCACTAGGTGACGGATCTCAAAAAAATCCTAAAATCTCGAAAATGTGGGGTCTAATACGTATTAAAAATTAAACAATGAAATATGCAAAATGATTTTTACAGAGCAAGTTATGCATGCAAATGTAAAGATTTTTGGGCACAATGTCAAGCAAAATAATCTTTACAATATGTGATTTTTCAAGGATTTTTAGAGCAACGGTTAATCAACTAGAAATTTCAGAGCATAAGATGGGCAAAATATGCTAATTTTCACCAAACAATTAATTATTAATCAACCATTGTTCACAAAACTGCCCACAATATGTCAAAATGTAGAGAATTACATGAAGAATAGAGTGTTATTTTTAAATAAATAAAATGATGTAGAGAATAGGTATAAAATGCAGTGGGAGTACAGGGATATAAATGCAATAAATAAATAAATAAATAAATGCAGTGGGGGACCTAATGTTATTTACCTAGATTATTGGGGGCGATAGTGCAAATTACCCAGAGGGGCACGTGCGTGGCACGTGCCCTCTGCAGGCGGGGGCTTGGCGGCAATATGGAGAAGCACCGGGGGTATGTGTGCAAATAACCCCACGGTCACGTGCAGAGCGCGTGACCCGGGGGATGACGCACAGATGACGTCCCCCGCCCCACGTGCACAGCACGTGGCGGGGTCTCGGCCCTGGAGGTCGGTGGCGAGTGCGGCAGAGGGAGCCGCTCCTGGCGGAGGTGCTCGGCTGAGTCGTAGGCGGGCCGGGCGGAGGAGCCAACCGAGGTGGAGGCGTTGACGATGGCCGGAGCAGGTGGCGTCGGTGGTGCTCTGATGGCTGTTGAAGTTGGTGGCGTGAAGTCGAGGTGGAACGGGCGAGACTCCGGTGCGGTGCTGGAGGAGAAGGTGGAGACGGGGACACTGGGCGGAGCTCAACGGAGTGGGTGGTGGCGTTGGAGGTTGGTTGGGGACGTAGCTGAAGCTGCGGATGTTGTCGGCGAAGAGGTGAAGTTGATGACGGGTCGGTGAATACGAAGGTTGCGCAGGACGGTGGCTCGACGAAGCACGGAGCAGATGAACGGTGAGGCGGAGGAGAGGGATGTCGATGTCGATGATGGTAGCGACGGCGGAGGAAGGTTGTCCAAGAAAGTCGGAGAAGAGAACGTAATTGTGGGCTCGACGGCAATTGAAGACGGCCGGAGCAAGGAGCAGTACGTCGGGGCGGAGCCTCGTCTGCGACGGCCACCAGAGGCGGCCGGATCTCGCTGATGACGGAGGGCGGGCTGTCACCACCGCCCCCTTGAAGCTTCAATAGGCGGATGGCGATGACGAAGGGGGTGGCGGTCTTTAAATAGGAAAGGGAGTCGGCCGACGAGGTGGTTGGCGAGATAGCGGAGCGGCGGTTGCGGAGAAGGGTTGGTCGGTGTGGGGATAACGGCGGTAGCGGGGGGGGGGGGGGGGTCAACGGGGTGGCGGCGCGGGAGGTTACGAAGTTGAAGGCGGAGGACTCGGGGGCCGTTGGGAAGACGATGGGTAGGGGCCGTCCGATCGGCCGAGATCGGACGGCCCTGCTGTGGCCACGTGGCGAGGGGGTGAGCGCGGGGCACGTGCGGAGCATGTGCCTGGGGGCACGTGCGTCGCACATGCAGGTGGTTTTAATTTTTTTTAATTTTTTTATAAAAAACGAATTTTAAAGGGTCCAAAAATCGATGACATGTGGCGGCCTCTGGGGCTGCCACGTGTCAGCTCCAGAAAAATCAGAGATAAAATCTTTTGTAAAATCAAAAAGAAATAGCAAATGACCTCAGATCAAAAAAGTTCCTTCACGAAAAATGCTCGTCTCTACGAGATCTACAATTTTCATGAAGACATCAAAGCCAAAATAGGTCAAATGTAAAAAGTGAATTTTTGGGGTATCCCATGTACATAGAATACCTTGATTTTTGGGTTTTCTATTTTTTTGTCATTTTTAAACAAGATAAAAAATCGGAAAAATATGGAGAAATCAAATATAAATAAAAGACATCTAAATCTATTTTTTTTATTTTTATTGATAAATAAAATATATTCATAAAATATCGGTCAAAAGCTGCGAAAATATACAATGTACAAAAGAGGCCCAAAACCCAACTTTCACATACGAGCTCCGATTCACTTGAACTTGGTCTTATTTTGAAGGTAATTGAATATGCATTAGTTCAAAAGTAAGTAGGATCAAATCGGACACTGGATGGGGAAGATATGTGGCTTTTAGTCCGAAAATCCTGAAACTAGGGTTTGGATTTTTGGTCCACTTTACAGGGTTAGTGATTTTTTTGTATTTTTCATTTATTCTTGTTAGTGATGTGTACACAGTGGATGTGGTTTTGTGGCATTCGGAGTTAGCATGGAGGAGTTAAAAATAGGGGAAGTTAGGCTATTTATAGGTCATTTTTGGCTTGGATTTTTGGCTTCTTATTTTATGCAGAAATTAATGCTAAAATGCAATTCTTATGAAATCATGCATAAATGCTAATTATGCGAAATAAATGGAGAAATGCAGTTGATTTTGAGGGACTTGAGCTTAATTAATGAGACTTAGAGTGGTGAATCCGAGATTCATCATCCCCCTATACTTAAACCATGCACGTCCCTGAGCATCAAAAAGAAATGCCATGAAGTGAAATGAGACTGGATTCCATACCAAGACCATGAACTGAAGGTGAAAGTGAAACTAAACTCGACCTTTGGATTAATAATGTGTCGGAACTTCTGTGAGACTTAGAATTTTAAAATCAACAGCCCTCAAGTTCTACACATCATTGTCATAGTTTCGGCTCAGAAGTCATCTTAGATCAATCCTCTTCCCAAAGTATACCCTATGAACATTGAATAACCGACTCATGTGTGAAGGGTTTTAGCTCTTCCCATCCAGAATGCCGGACTACCATGCTCCTCTCCTTTCCAGTAACTCATCCCCGGGGAGTCAGGTATTTCCTTCTAAGGTCTGTCGTGCTGTGTTCACAATCGAATGAGGGAGAAGATAGAAGAAAGAGAAAAGAACTGGAGGGTGGCCAGTGTAAGTCACCTCTCCTTGTGAAGATGGCCAGTGTAGCCGAGTCTCCACCAAGATCTGCAGGTTCTTGAAGCTTGGACCTTTTTGGTCGGATTTTATTTGGTAGTTGCTTCTTTGTATTTGGGAATTTTTGGTGGTTCTGCTTGGATCTTGTTGTGCCCCCACGGATATAGAATGTTTTTGTTCCGTACATTTTTTGGGGTCTTAGAAAAAATTGTGCCCAGCCGTCCATCCCTTTTCTGAAGCTTTATTTCAACCCGTACTCCGGTCTTTATATTTCCACGCTACCAGAAAAGAGACTCACACAGTCTTCCAACATCCCGTCTGAGTTGAACTAAGTGCATAGTGCGAGAGTGCGAATTAATTCCCTATTCTAGAGTTGTACCCAGAATGAAGAGACCAGGTTAGACACTAAGACTCAAACGATGTACATTGTCATGTGGAACTTAAGGAATTAAGTCAGAAAGACCTGAAGCTCTTAAAATCCTATTTCTCGGTGAAGTTCCTCTGAAAATTAGGTGGATTAAGGTCAAGTCCAGACCACTCTCGGTTTCTACTCATAACTCGGTTCAAAACCCAATGACTTTTCACAGATGCAAATGCATGTGATGTTGGATGAAATGCAAGTGTGTGTAATGCAGACACATTTTTTTGAATTTTTTTGTTGTTTTATTTTTTATTTTTTGACATTTTATGCAAGGGATTTTTTTATGCAGAAAATGGAATAAGAAGCCTTCTTTTTTTTCAAAAATTTTGGGCACGGTTAGTGTTAGTAGAAAAACCTTTTTTGTGTGTACTTGTTTGTTGTTGTTTTTTTTTCAAGTTAGTACTCACCCCGTAAATACATATAGACTTACACGAAAGTACGAGATATGGGTAAAATATATACAAAGTATATATACAGACCCCCCTATACTTAGCGAGTGCTGTGTCCTCAGAGCACAAGAAGCGGAAGACATAGCTCGGGCTAAGCATAAGGGAGGGGAAAAAATGAAAAGAAAAGCGGTCAGGAAATGAGGAGAGTATATACAGGTGGATGTCGGTTCCCCCTATACTTAGCTCTGATCAGCCTAAGTATGGAAGAATGGTGGAAATGGAGCGATCGAGAGTTAGGAGAGGAATGATATATACATATGGCATCGGTCCCCCCCTATACTTAGGCCTTGGCCTAAGTAGAGGAAGAAGCTGTACAAGGAGACCGATGTGGTCGGGAGGGAGGATGGGTAGCCAATGATTAAGGCGGTTTTCGGCTGATCTTTTTGTGAGCCTGTGGTGGGAGATCGTAGTGATGAGTAGGTGATGAGGCATATGATTCCCAACTACAATCAGTGTCATCCTCAGAAAATTCATGATGGATAATCGATGAAGTGTTTGAGTCAGATGAAAGATATCCATCATCAGAGTTATCCTCAGAGGAGTAGTATTTGAAAGTGGGCATACTCCAAGTATTCTGGTCTTTTTGTTTCTACAATTGTTTTCTCAAAATTCGTTCCTTCTTGGGGTCAATCGGTTTGTCCTCAGATGAATACTCAGAAGCACCGGTTTCAGTCAGCTCATACGAAATAATCCAGTGTATTTGAAGAGTGCAGGAGCATCAGCTTTGGATGAGTAGTAGTTAGGAACGGGAGTTGTCCAACATGGATTAAATTTTGGATCCTTGCGAAGATACGGCTTTAGAGCTGCCGAACAGACTTCACTCATGTATACCATCTTTTCCGGACCTGATGAGGGATCATCAGCTAATTCCTCTTCCGAAAGGTCAAAGGTGACTCTCTTTTTATTTTGTCGTGAAGGTGTCGGTTCACTTGAGTATCTAGATGAATAGCCATTGAAATTCTCCTTGGTCGGTACTCGGTTTGCGTGCTTGTTCTTAGTCTCCCGAATGTTTGAGCACTCTCGATTTGGGATGAATTGGTCAAGATATTCAGAGAATGTTGCTCCAGGGTGTGACCATGAATATGTCTATGGATCGTAGTAGAAAGATTTGTCTATTTTGAGATCCGCAGGAATTGAAATACTGGGGAGAGTCTCTGCATGTTCTTTCTCAATTGATTCGATGTTGGCGCATTCCTGTGTCGAGTTGATGTAATCCATATAGTCAGAGTAGGTTGACCCAGGGTGTGCCCATGCATAAGTCTCTGGATTATATGATTCATATACATGATTCTCCATTGTGAGAGCGGTTGGGAATGGAGCAGGGGGAGATTCTCTAAACCAATAGTGTCATCAACAACCGCTATCTCAGGTGTGGCTTCGGGGTAGGGCTCTCCTACCGCTTCATGGTTACGGTTGTCGGGGACTTCGTGGGTTACCTCAGAAGATCGTGGTTCCTCAAAGATATGGTCAGATCTAAGTGCTTCCAATGATGTGAAATTGATTTCCCGAGTCTCACAATCAATACTCGCCTTGGCCAATGCCAAGAACGGCTTTCCGAGAATGATTGGAGATTGGGTGAATTCTCCTTGATGCTCAATATCAATGATCGTGAATTCTACTTTGAGCGGAGCACCTTGGAATTTCATGATGACAGAAATGATTCCTCTCGGCCGCTTTATTGATCGGTCCGCTAATTGAACAATCTCTCATATCTTCTGAATCGGTCCGAGTTTGAGTTCATGGAATACAGAGGTCGGGAGGATATTAATTGGTGAATCGTCATCAATCCGAGCATGGGTAAAAATTGTGTCTTTGAGTACACATTCAAATCTAGGCAACCGCTTCACTATGCGGCTCTTGGTTTTCTCCTCAACACCAAGGAGGAGGCCATTGACAAGATATGTCTTTCAGTCTTTGTTCGTATCCTACCCGACTTTTTGTTCATTACTTTATCTGTTATAAATCTTTTAAGGTCGGGGAAGTGTTCAATGGCCTGTATAAAGGGAAGTTCAAACATCAAGCGTTTTTCCAGTGCTTCCCGTATAGTCGGATCCAAATTTCGCAGATCGTCTTCAGTTTCAATTTTTATGAAATTTTCGAGATTTTCAATTTTTTGTGGTTTTCAAATATTTCCGTTTTTTGGGTATTTTCTGTGTGGTGTGGGGGTGTGGGGTGTTCTTCAGATGAAAAGGGGCCTTGATATTCAGAGCGATAGTCTGCGGCATAGTCATTTCTAGGGGAGTAATATGTAGAAGTGAAATTGTCAGAATCGTCTCTAGGTCCTTGAATATCCTCAGAATTTTCAATCTCATATCCAATCATTTCCTCATTTATTTTAATGTCCGAGCTACCATAGAATGCGATGAATCGGTCGGTGAATTTTTGAAATCTATCCTCCATCAATTTGAATCTTGTTTTTATCCTCGAAATATCGTCCTCAAAATTCAATTCATGATCAATCATGGGCGCAGTCGGTGTGTGTTCGATAATTTCATCTTCTATTTTCTCATTTGTGTTGAGAGGAGAATCTCTTGGAATATCTAATATATGATCATTAATTTCAGAAAATATCTCCTCAATAATCATGGAAGGCGGCTGCTCATATGATCCAGACATGTGGGATCGGTCCGAGTACAATTTATTCCTTTGAGCTTGAGTGGTCGGATCTTGGTATGGTGGAGTTAGCATACAGAGTTCATGTGTTTCTATGTAGTCAGTACAGTCCTCTGTATGATCGTCATGTCTGAAGAGGGGGTTGTCGTGGTCAATCCAAGATGATGATTGTCCGTTAATGTTCCAGGGCAGGTTTGAAGGACAAGGTAAAGATGTGTTCAATTCGATAATGTGGTTGTCATCTTCCAGGAATGATGGATTGATATTCACCGAATATGATGGATGAATTGCATGATCGGAATAGAGAGGATTGATATATGAAGAAGTGGAGACCTCAGTCGGTTGTTGATTTGTCAGGTCCGAAAACAGAGGATTGTCATTTATGGAGCATATCGGATTGGTCAAAAGAGATGGTGGTTGAGAGTCTCTTGAAGGAGGTGTTTTGGGTCTAACCGACACGAATTCGTTTTCATAGTATAGTTCTGATGGATTCTCGGTCATTTCTGAAAGAGTTGAAAGGAATGAGGGGTTGGATCTGCGAGAGTTTTTGGACAAGAGTTACATTATCAAGAGGAGAGATGATTGCACGGGATAGTCAAGAGAAATCAAATGTGTGGTTAGTGATCTTGAAATCGGTTCACACACAACAATGCAAACACAATTCAAACCCTGGGTTCACCAACGCACACAATGAAGCCGTAAGAATTCGGCTATTATCTTTTCAATTTTAGTTGGTGATAAATCAATCTTGGCAAAAAATTAGCAAGCTGAAATTTCGGATTTGGGATCTACCCGTGTCGTCTCTCGCTCGCTCAGAAAAAATAAAAACATCCAAGGTCGGAGTTGCTCTCCCGCAAAAATTCTTGATTTTATGTCTTATTAAGATCGGCTATATTTAGCAATCCCAATTTTTATTAGGTGATCACTGAAGAATTCAGATGAGCACAAATACACGTCTATTGTCCAGTCCCAATTTCCTTTAGATTTATGTGATAAAATAAGAGGGAGGAATTCGGGAAAAGCCGATGCACGCGGAAAACTATGATGAATGCTCATTTAGAAGACTTACAGTGAATCCTCGCAATCTCCATGCCGGATGCTAGACAGAATTGAAAAATTACTCTAAATGCGTGCAAGCCGATGAAAACCGCACCTAAGCAGAAAGTTCTATTAGCGGAGAAGAATTGAGTTAAATTTGGCTAAGTTGAACGATCTATGTGCGTCTTGATTAATGTGAAGTGTGTCTTAAGATCCTACGAGCACAATCAAAAAATAAAAATGCTCTGAGAGCCGTATGTGCAGGTCTATCCTAATCGCCACTCAAGTCGTGCCCCACCCTCACCGGAGAGTGAAACAGGCCACTACACACCACAAATAGAGTTTAAAGTCTTTTTGCACCCGTGAGAGTCCAAACGGACACCGTTATAAATCAGCAAAAATGGAAATTTGCAGAAATTTAAAACCTAGACTCTACGCTCTCTCACGACTCGATTCAATCTTAAATTAATTGCGGTTTCTTCGGATGTCAGTGAAGATGCGTCGGTTTCTTGAAAAACCGCTCCTCGTGCGTCGGGTACCTCGCAAGAAAAATAAGAGAGAAAGTGTAAGAGAATAACTCAAAAAATGATAAAATAAGAAAATAAACGCTGGAAAAAAATGTGGGATTTACAATGAAAAATCAGGGGTCAGACTACCCGAATGCGGAAAACCGAACAAAAATTTTCAAAACACAAAACTAAACCGTTTGCCTCCCCGGCAACGGCGCCATCTGACAGGTCCGGAAATCGTGGCTTTAAAAGGAGTTGTTTTATTTTCGGGTGTGAAAGTAAAAATGTGGCGTTCGTTGTAGGCGGTGATCGGAAACGGTCAAGAAAATAACCACAAATAATTATTCAATTTCAATCTCGTGGTTTTTTGTTTATTTTACTTGGGCAAGTCCCAAGGTCGATTACAAGGAGGCAAAGGAACAACCTAGAGATATGTCTATCCAATTTCGTGTTCGCTTTTCAAGGCGATCTTTTTTTGGAATTTTCAATGCAATAAAGGGATGCAAAATGCAAATTCAGCCTATTTTAGGGACTAAAATGTAAACTTCGATCAAACAATGTCCGAAAAATAGGAAATTAGGCCGAGATGATAATTATGACAAAATTAATGCACTGTAATTTTTGTGGAATTTTCTGATACAATATGAATTTTTTATGAATTTTTTTATGAATTTTTAAATGCAGAGAGAATGATTTTCAATATTTAATTATAATAAATATTAAACCTACTTATTTTCAAGAATTAAAATTACATAATCTATCACTAGGTGACGGATCTCAGAAAAATCCTGAAATCTCGAAAATGTGGGGTCTAATACCTATTAAAAATTAAACAATGAAATATGCAAAATGATTTTTACAGAGCAAGTTATGCATGTAAATGCAAAGATTTTTGGCCACAATGTCAAGCAAAATAATCTCTACAATATGTGATTTTTCGAGGATTTTTAGAGCAACGGTTAATCAACTAGAAATTCCAGAGCATAAGATGGGCAAAATATGCTAATTTTCACCAAACAATTAATTATTAATCAACCACTGTTCACAAAAATGCCCACAATATGTCAAAATGTAGAGAATTACATGAAGAACAGAGTGCTATTTTTAAATAAATAAAATGATGTAGAGAATAGGTCTAAAATGCAGTGGGAGTACAGGGATATAAATGCAATAAATAAATAAATAAATGCAGTGGGGGACCTACTGTTATTTACCTAGATTATGAGGGGCGATAGTGCAAATTACCCAGAGGGGCACGTGCATGGCACGTGCCCTCTGGAGGCGGGGGCTTGGCGGCAATATGGAGAAGCACCAGGGGTATTTGTGCAAATAACCCCGCGATCACGTACGGAGCACGTGACCCGGGGGATGACGCACAGATGACGTCCCCCGCCCCACGTGCGCGGCACGTGGTGGGGTCTCGGCCCTGGAGGTCGGTGGCGAGTGCGGCGGAGGGAGCCGCTCCTAGCGGAGGTGCTCGGCTGAGTCGTAGGCGGGCCGGGCGGAGGAGCCGACCGAGGTGGAGGCGTTGACGATGGCCGGAGCAGGTGGCGTCGGTGGTGCTCCGGTGGCTGTTGAAGCAGGTGGCATGAAGTCGAGGCGGAAGGGGCAGGACTCCGGTGCGGTGCCGGAGGAGAAGGTGGAGACGGGGACACTGGGTGGAGCTCGGCGGAGTGGGTGGTGGCGTTGGAGGTCGGTTGGGGACGTAGCTGAAGCTGCGGATGTTGTCGGTGAAGAGGTGAAGTTGATGACGGGTCGGTGAAGACGAAGGTTGCGCAGGACGGTGGCTCGACGAAGCACGGAGCAGATGAACGGTGAGGCGGAGGAGAGGGATGTTGATGTCGATGACGGTAGCGACGGCGGAGGCGGGTTGTCCAAGAAAGTCGGAGAAGAGAACGTAATCGTGGGCTCGACGGTGATTGAAGACGGCCGGAGCAAGGAGCAGTACGTCGGGGCAGAGCCTCGTCTACGACGGCCACCAGAGGCGGCCAGATCTCGCTGATGACGGAGGGTGGGCTGTCACCACCGCCCCCTTGAAGCTTCAATCGGCGGATGGCGATGACGAAGGGGGTGGCGGGCTTTAAATAGGAAAGGGAGTCGGCCGACGAGGTGGTTGGCGAGATAGCGGAGCGGCGGTTGCGGAGAAGGGTTGGTCGGCACGGGGATAACGGCGGTAGCGGGGGGGTCAACGGGGTGGCGACGTGGGAGGTTACGAAGTTGAAGGCGGAGGACTCGGAGGCCGTTGGGAAGACGATGGGCAGGGGCCGTCCGATCGGCCGAGATCGGATGGCCCTGCTGTGGCCACGTGGCGAGGGGGTGAGCGCGGGGCACGTGTGTCGCACGTGCGGGCGGTTTTAATTTTTTTTTAATTTTTTTTATTAAAAACGAAATTTAAAAGGGCCAAAAACCGATGACACGTGACGGCCTCTGGGGCTGCCACGTGTCAGCTCCAGAAAAATCAGAGATAAAATCTTTTGTAAAATCAAAAAGAAATAGCAAATGACCTTGGATCAAAAAAGTTCCTTCACAAAAAATGCTCATCTCGACGAGATCTACAACTTTCATGAAGACATCAAAGCCAAAATAGGTCAAATGTAAAAAGTGTATTTTTGGGGTATCCCATGTACATAGAATACCTTGATTTTGGGGTTTTCTATTTTTTGTCATTTTTAAACAAGATAAAAACCGGAAAAATATGAAGAAATCAAATATAAATAAAAGACATCTAAATCTAATTTTTTTTTGATTTTTATTGATAAATAAAATATATTCATAAAATATCGGTCAAAAGCCGCGAAAATATACAATGTATAAAAGAGGCCCAAAACCCAACTTTCACATACGAGCTCCGATTCACTTGAACTTGGTCTTGTTTTGAAGGTAATTGAATATGCATTAGTTCAAAAGTGAGTAGGATCAAATCGGACACTGGATGGGGAAGATATGTGGCTTTTAGTCCGAAAATCCTGAAACTAGGGTTTGATTTTTGGTCCACTTTACAGGGTTAGTGATATTTTTGTATTTTTCATTTATTCTTGTTAGTGATGTGTACACAGTGGATGTGGTTTTGTGGCATTCGGAGTTAGCATGGAGGAGTTAAAAATAGGGGAAAGTTAGGCTATTTACAGGTCATTTTTGGCTTGGATTTTTGGCTTCTTATTTTATGCAGAAATTAATGCTAAAATGCAATTCTTATGAAATCATGCATAAATGCTAATTATGCGAAATAAATGCAGAAATGCAGTTGATTTTGAGGGACTTGAGCTTAATTAATGAGA
Source organism: Ottelia alismoides (assembly GCA_037367405.1). NCBI lineage: Eukaryota > Viridiplantae > Streptophyta > Magnoliopsida > Alismatales > Hydrocharitaceae > Ottelia > Ottelia alismoides. The sequence goes on along the minus strand of JAZKJV010005903.1, from coordinate 196,605 downwards.
CTTAGAGTGGTGAATCCGAGATTCATCAATGAGCTAGAGCGCGATGCTGATGCCGTGAAGATAGATGTCATTAGTGGTACTGGGGCCACCACTTCTACTTCTGTTGAGCTTCCACCTGTTGTGTTGACACCTTTTGGTATCTCAGGACTGTGGTAGCAAGAAAAAGAACAAAATATGAATAAAGGAAAGGTTTTTGTATCTACTCTGAGACCATATGTGTTGTATGATGATCTATGTATGGATTCCATTCCTTCACAGGCACAAGAACCTCTTCCTAACCCTCCATCTGAGGAGGCACCTACCATACCCTTCCCTCAAGTACTCCACTTGGCAAAGGGGAATAAAAAAGAAAATCCAAAAAAACACATCTGTTAGAGTTTAGCAACCAGATGATTGATAGATTTCAGATTCAGCTGACTCTACATGAGGCACTAGAGCACATCCCCCTTTTCCAGAAGAACTTGAGAGAGAAGACTACAGTACGCAGGAAGAGGAGGAACCACAGAGGAGAGATCCATGTGCTCACCTGTGCCACATGCTTTGCCATTCAGAACCAATTGCCAGCCAAGAGACATGATGCAGGAGCCCCCTATGTCAGATGCAAGATTCAAGAGCAGTAGTTCGATCGTACTCTATTAGATAGTGGCTCTTCTGTCAACCTCCTTCTGGCAACCTTACTTGATCGATTCGAGTTTGTCCCTCTCCATCGGAGTAGGACAGTCCTTTAGTTTGCTGATAGGTTCATTAAGAGGTCGAAGGGGTTGTTGAGAGACGTAGTCGTTACCATTCAGGGCCTGAAATTTCTCGTGGACTTTGTTGTATTGGACATGGAGATCCCTGAGTCGGTGACAGATACCCCCATCATACTTGGACGCCCATTCTTGGCCACTGCCAAGGCGATATCGGACCATAATAGTGGGAAGGTGTACTTTTGCGTAGAGGGTGAAAGTATACAAATAGAGATGATCGACGAGACCAGAGCATGAGATTCAGCATGCTCAGAGCAGTTCAGTGACACAGAGCAGATGATAGAGGTTGAGCAAAACGTCCACCAGTCGTGTGATTTTGTGATGACCGATGATGAAGCAATTTGGGCAGATCTAGTAGCACGAGCCCTCGCCTTGCCTACAGATTCAGAGTATGTACAGTTTATGGCAGTCGAGAGTTTGGAGAGCACACCCCTGGGAGAGGACACATTAGAGGCTGACAATTGCGGGATGAGTGATGAAGCAGAGTTTCATTCATGTTCTTCTGATTCGGATCCCTCGGATTCATACATTGATTGGGATTACTTTGATGATTACTTGCCATGTCTGATTCCTTCTGAGCCAACAGCTAGGACGGAGAGCGAGCCAGTACAGTTTACAGATATTCCAACAGGGTTCCCTTCGTCAGACTTTCATGCACAGCGAGAGTTCTCTCATGCAGATCTGGTAGCCTTCACTCAGACATACCAGAAGCTAGATTTGTCATCTCCCAGTTGCCCGGAATTGAAGCCCTTGCCGCGGTCGCTGAAGTATAGATTCCTTGCGGGTGATCCAGATATGCACCCAGTCATTATCTAGTGGATTTGACTGGAGAGCAAGAATCTCGTTTGATGGAGGTTCTTGAAAGAAACCGTAAGGCAATAGGATAGAGTATAGCTGATCTCCAGGGGATTAGTCAGGCTCTGTGTTCCCACCATATCTACCTCGAAGAGGATGCTAAGCCCTCGTGTGAGTTCCAGCGACGGCTGAATCCGAATCTTTGAGATGTGGTCATGAAGGAAATATCAAAATGGTGGAGCGTCGATTTTATCTACCCCATCTCCGACTCTAAGTGGGTTAGTCCATTACATGTGGTACCTAAGAAGACGAATATCATTACAGTTGTGAGTGAGCCTGGAGAGGAGATAGCTACCCTGGTACCCACTTCTTGGAGGGTCTGTGTGGACTACAGACGATTGAATCAGGCCACCAAGAAGGATCATTTCCCACTGCCATTCATTTATCAGATTATCGAGAGGCTAGATGGGAAGAGTCATTATTGTTTTCTTGATGGGTACTCTGGCTACAACCAAGTGGCCATTGCGCCCGAAAACCAGGACAAAACGACATTCACCTATCCATTTGGGACATATGCTTTCAGACGGATGCCCTTTGATTTTTGTAACACCCTGGTGAAATTCCAAAGGTGCATGTTGTCTATCTTCTCGGACATGATGGGTGATTGTTTAGAGGTCTTCATGGATGACTTATCGGTCTATGGCGATGGGTTTGATGCTTGTCCTGACTGCCTAGACCGTATGCTTTATCATTGCATTGAGGTCAATCTTGTCTTATCTTGGGAGAAGAGTCACTTCATGGTGACTCAAGGGACGGTCCTTAATCATATCATCTCCAACAGGGGCGTGGAGGTTGATCCGGCCAAGGTGGATATCATCAGAAAACTCATCGTCCAATCTGCGTCAATTGCGTTCTTTTCTGGGGCATGTCGTTTTCTACCGACGGTTTATTCAGGACTTCAATCGTATTGCCCGACCGCTCATTGATTCGCTAAGAAAAGACACCGAGTTCATTATCGATGATAAGTGTCTTGCGTCCTTCGAAACTCTCAAGGATCTAGTTGTTAAGGCTCCTGTCCTTCAGCCACCCGATTGGTCTCTCCCATTTGAGATCATGACGGATGCTTCTAATTTTGTCGTAGGGGTTGTGCTTGCACAGAGGAGGGATTGATTGTCGTATGCCATTCACTACGCTAGCCGGACTTTGGATGCCGCTCAGCGGAATTACACTATGACTGAGAAGGAGATGCTAGCTGTAGTCTTTGCTTTGGATAAGTACAGATCATATATTCTGAGATCAAGAGTGACTATCTTTACATATCACACCGCCATCCGGTATCTCATGGCCAAAAAGGATGCCAAAGCTCGACTTACCAGATGGATCCTTCTACTCCAAGAGTTTGATATTGAGATTAAGGATAAGCCGGGAGTTAAGAATGTGGTGGCGGATCACCTCTCCCGATTAGAGAACCTTGAGGAATCTGTGCCCAGTGCACCTATCATAGAGACATTTCCAGATGAGGCAATCCTTGCTATTACCCCGCTCCCATGGTACGTCGACATTGTGAACTATCTTGTCACCAAGACGATTCCACAAGGTTGGCCCAGGCAGCGACTTGAGATCTTCCTTGCGAAGGCCAATTCATACCATTGGGAGGATCCCATCCTTTATCATGAAGGAGGGGATAGTATCTGGAGGAGGTGTATTCCTCAAGAAGAGCAGCATAGCGTCCTCACCTACTGCCACAAGCTTGAGGCAGGAGGACATCATTCTGGGAGACGGACAACGCATAAGGTGCTCCAATTCGGCCTTTGGTGGCCTACTCTCTTCAAATATTCAGACGAATTCATGAAAAGGTGTACTGACTGTCAGAAGATGGGTACTTGCAGACAGATAGATATGATGTCCATGCAGCCCATTTACTTTTGTGAGGTTTTTGATGCATGGGGGATCTATTTCATGGGCCCATTTCCTAAGAGTCAGGGGTTTGAGTACATTCTACTTGTTATAGATTATGTGAGTCGTTGGATCGAGGCCATCCCCTCCCGAGCCGTATATGCTAAGAATGTGTGTCGATTTTTGAGGAAAAATATCATTTCATGGTTTGGGGTACCAAGAATTTTGATTTCAGACGGGGGGTCTCACTTTATCAACGACAAGGTAAGGGCCCTTGCGTATGAGTTCAGCATTGACCATCGTGTTGCCACTCCATATCACCCTCAGACTAATGGTCTTGCTGAAGTATCGAATAGGGAGATCAAGACTATTTTACAGAAGGTAGTCCGCCCAGACCGAAAGGATTGGTCACAACTTTTGGACTCGGTTTTGTGGGCCTATCAGACTTCCTTCAAGACACCATTAGGGACATCTCCCTTTCGTCTCGTCTATGGCAAGCTGTGCCACTTACCAATGGAAATCAAGCATAAGTCACTATGGGCAGTTACAGAGTTATTATTGGATCCCGAGAGTATAGGTAGAGGAAAGCAGAGTTGGCGGCCTTGGAGGAACTGAGAGATACAGCCTTTTCGAGCAGCTCACAGTACAAGGAAAAAGTGAAGATATGGCACAATTCTCATATCAACCATAAACAGTTTGAGCCCGATCAGCGTGTATGGTTGTTTGATTCTAGGCTGAAATTATTTCCAGGGAAATTACAGAGTAAATGGAAAGGTCCTTATGTGGTCGGAAAGGTACATGACAATGGAAGTATTGATATATCCGAGTTGTCATCTTCCTCTACCTTTCGAGTTAACGGTCAGCGCCTGAAACTATATCTAGATCATGATCCGCTGATCGTTGACGTTGCCCCCATTCATCTCGTATGAGATGTGCTCTTTGACTCACATCACCTGCACCTTATACATGATTATCACTTCCATCTTCCACTGTATAGATTCATATGTCCATATCATTCATTCAATATTTTGTTATGTCTGCCACCCCGTCGTCATCTCATGATTTTGTTATACTTAGGATACACCTTGTCCTAAGTATAGGGGGTGCACACACTGAGTTGTACTATGCTATGATCCCCTCTTTTGTCTCTTTTTGTCTATACTCAGGGTATTTTACCCTAAGTATAGGGGGAGACAGACTGAGTTGTGATCTGCTTATTCTCTTTTCTTCTCTTTTTTACTTCTTTTCCTTTTCTATCTATCAAAAAGGTCTCGTCCCTTTTTGTCAGTCTTCTATACTTAGGACGTACTTTATCCTAAGTATAGGGGGTGCACCCCGAGTTCTTCTATTCTTTGATCATCTCCACTGTCTCCTCTTCTTGTCTATACTTAGGGATATCTTACCCTAACTATAGGGGGAGACAATCTGAGTATGATCTGTTCATTCCCACCCTTGACCCTCCCTGCCTTGTGTACAATCTGTTACTTAGGATTATTTGATCCTAAGTATATGGGGACGGTCAAGTTCTCATTCGTTCATTCATTTCTTATTCATTTATTCTTTAGATTTTCCTATACTTAGTACGAGTTATGTCTTCTCTTTTCTCTATGATCTACGAGGACATAACTCAAGCTAAGTATAGGGGGTCGTATATACTGCGTATATATTTTAGCCATAACTCATACTTTCGTATTTTTATTAATAATCATGGCTAATAATTCTTTAAAATTCATTAAAACTACTTAATAAAAAGACATTTTTATTCCTCAAATTCTTTTTGTATTTACTGACTAATAAATCGAAGAAAATATTTTTTGTAAAATGTTTGAAAAATAATTTGAAAATCTCTTTGAAAAATATTTTGAAAACAATTTGGAAAATATTTTGTTTAATATTTTCAACCTTTGTAAAAATGTTTTGTTTGAAAAATTTTTTTTTGTATGAAATAAAAATGTGTGAAAAATTATTTGCAAATGGTTTCAAAATGGTTGCAAAAATATTTTGGAAAAACTATCTATATTGTTTGTAAAACCTTTGCAAAATGACTTTCAAATGTGTGTACATGTTTGTAAAAATTGTTTGTAGAAAATATTTTGGACTATAGTTTTTCAAACTTGTTGTAAAATGACTTTCAAATAAATTTGAGGAATGCATACATCACACCTAAAATTCTTTATATATATACCTATAAAATTGACCACTTACCCTTGTAAATTCTTATAATCTACTTCGTGTAAATATAAGATGCATCCCTGTGTAAATATGTGTACCTAGTTTTTAGCCAAAATCTTTTCTTTTCAAAAAATCCCAAAAACATTTGCAAAACTAAAATCCAAAAAAAACATCTGAAAAATCTCTTTGAAAATTACAAAAAAATGCACATTCAACTTTTTTTCGAAAATCCATAAAAATTTCAAAATCTTTGAAAATTGCATCACAGAAATATTTTCTGCATTCTGCATAGCATTTGCATAGCATTCATATTTTTCGGATCAAGTTTGATAGTTGAACAAGTCTAAGTAAAATTCAGAGATTGGAGCTTGATTGGACCTTAAAATCTACCTAATAACAGGAACCTTATAGGAGCTAGAATTGAGGTACTTCAGATTTAGTTGACTTAATTCTTTGAGGATCACGAGACTTGGTTCAATGGATTCTTGACTGCCTAAGTAGAGTATTTCGGAGCACACGCACAACTCTTGTTAATAATGACCTAACTTGGACACCTGCACCTTTCACATGGCTCAACTTAGTTGGAGTGGTGAGGGGATTGGATTTGCCGGTATGAGATGCTCATAAGTGGAAACATTTGTCCTCCTCTAGGGAGGTAAGTGCACCCCAACCCGTCCAGTGATGAGGAATTCTAAAGACAGGAGAGTGTAAGTTGCAACAAAGCTTCAAAAGAGGGATAGTCTAGTGGCTCAAGAGGAAAAACTCCTTATGTAAATGATGTTATATATAGTATTTCAAAAAAACTCCAAAAGAAAGTGGGCAGGCCTGTACAAAAATAAAATGCCTGTCGGAGTATGTACATATGTTGTATAGTCAATAAGCAAGCATGAGCATCAAATTCAAATAATGTGAGCCTGCAGCTGGATGACTTGAACACTGGTCTTGCATCCTAGGATAGGTAGCTACACTGGCTATCGTCCATTCTTCTCTTCACCCCCTCCTCTTGAGTTGGTTACCACTTGAACTTAGAAGGGAATACCCCGCTCTTCGAGGAAGGAGTTATTGGATTGGGGAATCATTTGGTTGTCATGCTGGAGAAGTCAGTCTCTTTGTCATTCTAGTTGGGAAGAGCCACCGTCACTTACATTGTACGAGTCAGATTCATAGTCGTAAGGGTTTGCGTATGAGGTGAAATATTTCTGACCTGGCTATTGAGGAGACTTGAGCAGAGTTTTGGGGTTCTCGAAGGCTATTGGATGTCAAATCCGAATCCCATTAAGGTTCTGCCTGCACTAAAATTCCAAAGGTCCGACTAAGCTCCAAACTTTTATTTTATGAAGACAAGTTTGATAATTAAGCTTAATCCAAATTTCTTCTTTTTCTTTTCTTTGTTTTTCTTTTTCTGCACTTATTGCATAAGTGTTTGCTAGGGACTAGCAAAGGCAATTATAGGGGGATGATGAATCCACATTTCATCATCTTTATTCTATCAATTTGGCCTCAAAAACCTGGCAAATGCATGTAAAAACCATTAATTCCTACATTTTATCATTCATGCTTGTGTGTGTAAATACTATATAAGATACAGTTTTTAAAGCCAAAATAAAAGAATAAAAAAATAAAAGAAAAAGAATACAATATTGTAAATATTTTATGACCCGAAACCCTGATACCTAGGCATCTTGATGACTAGGTCGACAAGGAATAAAGTAGGGGGAGATAAGGGCCATAAGCCAATAAAATACCTTCTATTTAATTCATTCTTTATTCATTTTGGGACCTATTTCCATATCCACTTTTTATACTTCAAATAAAGAAACTTCTACATGAAAGTTGTATATAATTAAATATAGAAAAATACAAAATTAATTTCACTCAAAAATAAGGTACAGATAAAAAGTTATGATCTGAATAAGATTCAAGAATCCCAACTTCCCAGACCTGTATCTCTCAAATAAAAACTCGAAACGTATCAAAATCACCTTTAATTGTGTATAATTTTCAATAAGCTATTTAATTAAGGTGGTTTCGTATTTTTTCAAGTTACGGGTTGAAAGTTGAGTTTTGGACCCCTATTGTATACTTGTACATATTAAAATATTCATTTTATTTATTATTTATTATTTCATATTTTTATAATTTTATAATTTTGTAAATATTATTTATAATTTATGTGTGTATTAAAATGGGAATAAAAACTTAAAGAAAACATAAAAATGAAATACTTGTACAAAACCCGTAGGTATAATACCTATAAATATACCTATATAATTTATACTTCTATTTATTTAAGGATATAAAATACTTCAGAAAAATAAAATAAAAATCTATTAAAGTGTATAAAAATAATTTATAAATTTATAAAATAATAAACAAAAATAATAAAATTAAATATACAAAAATAAAAAAAATATTAAAATATATAGATACGTATACCTATATAGGCCATAAAAGGCAACTTATATTTTTATACCTCATAAAAATAAATAAAAATCATAATAAAATAATTTACAAAATAATAAACATTTTTTATTTTATAACCAAAAATTAATAAATTCATTTAATATTTTTATAACAAATCTTTTTTGCAGGGTTTTTTCCTGGTTGGTCCACGTGGACCAACCAGGAGGGTCCGAGAGTTGACAGCGGGTCAACTCTCTGACCCGCCCCCTGCTCTCCCTGTCAGACCTCGTTTTGACCCCGTTTCTTGACTTTTTTGAGCCTACATCTTTCACCATTTCGTGTAACTCTCTTCTAGACTTTTGATCCTTGGATAATGGGCATACACACCCAGATGTCACCTCGACCATTGGGTCCACGATTTGATCAATCTCCATCAATCTTTGGACCGCCTGAGCCATTTCGTCAACCTTTCATATATAGACCCCCGACCTTTTGATTTGAATTTGAACCCCTTTGGACCACCATTCTCATCCCATCTCGTGCGCTACTGAGAGAAGGAGGTGACAGCTCCACCCTCCGATCATCAGGCGGGTCATGGAAGGTCGAGGCAGTCTCCATTACCTCCGGCAAAGCCTTGCCATCGAGGTACGGTCTCAGGTGAACTCCACCTATGAGGCCCCTTTTCCCTTTTATTTTTCCGCACTTTCATACTCTCTGTAGTCGTAGGAATAGATCCCCCACGTCTGTTTCGTGTTTCGTCCTTCGAACCACCTCGCAGCCATGCCACCGGAGCAAGCTCCGGCCATCCTCCATTTTTGTCGATCTCCGCCTTTCCACCTTGTTGCGAGGTCGATGCAGTTTGCCCTCGACCCCTTCACCCTCTTTTTACAGGTCTCAGGCAACGACGAGAGCCTGGGGCTCATTTTGCTGCTCACCAAGGTTCCTGGAGCTCCGCAGCTCCACCGCCACCTCACGTGAGCCCCGGTCGATGCCAGAGATTTTTGGAGTTCCCAGCAACAAGGGGAAGACCCTAGGAGGTCGCCTGGACATTCTTGAGCTCGAAAGAACGCTGGAGTACCGAGATCGAGGGCGGGCAAGTTCACCACGCCGGTGGGTCTTCCATGTTCTTCCTCCTCGCTCATCCGTCGTCCGATTGAGGCTGCCTCCCAGTTCGTCTATCAGTTGTTGGATCAGGCCCTCCTGTAATCGTCGATCCTCACCAAAGGATCTAATCTGGGCCGTCGAAGTCGAAGCGTCATCGCCCGTCCAGATCGCGACACGTGGCAAGTGGAAGCACATCAACCGTCGGATCTGCAGGCGTTGGGTATTTTGCATGCTTACCCTTGCCATTTTTTGCATTTATTTATTAGTCCGAAAACTTTCATTTGTAGTTTAATTATTTTGTAAAATTTGTAAAACCACCCTTTTAGTCTTTATTATTGCATATAGGTCCCTGTCCACGTCACCGCACGTGACTCGTGCACGTGGGGGACGGGGCATTTTCTGGGGAACACCCTGGGATTCGTGGTATTTCTGTTAAGCCTAGAAATTATTTTGTAATGTTGTAATATTTTTGGTGAATTTGCAGTATAGACCTTTAGTTTTTTTGTTAGTTATAGTTCAGTCCTTGCCCATTACGTGTTTGCCACGTGAGGCTTGGTGTTTTTGCAAGCATCCCCTGGGTTCTTGGTTATTTGGGATTGGTCTAGTAATTTTGTTAATTAGTTGTTTATTTTGTGGAAAAATTGCAAGTTACCCCTGGACTTTCGCCTAATTATAGAAATACCCCTGTTAGGCGGAAATTTTCTTTTTGTTTCCTTTATTTATTTCATTCATCTATAGAATACCAAAAATTCCCAAAAATTGGCATAGCTTCCTGTTTTGTTTCTCTTTCATGCCATAATTTTATTTTGCATTTTTATTGAATTTTAATATTTATAAAATTAAAAATATACATTTTCTTTACAGTTTACACTAGAAAATCCATAAAAATTATAAAACCTTTTTAAAAAATTCCGAAAAAAATATATTTTGTGTATTTAAGTGTGTTTTAACTTCAGACCAAAAATCATAAAAAAATACAAAAGAAAAACCCTAAAAATAGCAAAACCCCTAAATTCTTCATAAAATCTTAAAAATTCCACAAAAATCCTAAAAATATGGTTTCTATTTCCTAATTTTCTCTATTTTATTATTTTTATGTTAAAATTGAGGAATTTTTTATTCTGTTTGACATTTTTCATCCTCATTTTAATTTCAGATTTCTAGTTTATTCACTATTTTCAGTATTTTTTACTTTAAAAATACCAAAAAAAAGGAAAAACATAGAAAATCATAAAAACAGTATAAATTTATAAAAAGCACAAAAATATTTTATTTCCTGAATTTTTCTTATTTTTACCTATTTTTATAAATACTTATCCTTCTCCTTTCTTATATTGCATATATAGTTTATTTTATAATTCAAAAGAAAAAGAAAATATAAAAAAATATAAAATATAAAAAAATACAAAATCGGAAAATTAAAAATCAAAATATAAAATTAGAAAATTAAAATTAAATAAAATAATATAAAATTGAAAATCCACCAAAAAAATAGAATATATAAACAATTTATCACATTCACTTTTAAGCATTTTGCCCCGATCTGTCCTGCTTGTTCCATGTGTTCAACCTCTACATGCTTGCACACTATACACATTCATTGTAGAGTTATAATAAATTTTAACTCCGCACACTTACTTTCCGTGCTTGATTTATCTGTTGTGGGTTAATTGTTGACTTAACCCGGACTTCGTGTGGTCGCCACATCGACTTTGTCTCTACCCTGTGTGAGACATATTTAGACCCCCGATATCTCGTGGTTAATTAAACACATGCACAGTGAGAAAAATTGTAAACAAAGGGAAGGGGCGATACCTATATATTTGTTTACGCATATAACATGATATCTCCATCTTAAGTGGACATAAGAAAGAGATGCTTGATCTTTTAAATACGACAAATATGAGAAGATAATAAGTCATCTTATATTTCTAGTACAAGATATGCATAACGGATGTCAAGAGGAAGTTCTTATGTGAAAATGGTGGTGAACAATCACTCAACTCCAACAACACTCCAGTAGAGCTCCAGCGAATTTGGGAGGTGGTCGTTGAAGGTGGTTGTTATGGTTTTATAACAAGAGCTAAAAGCAGTCCTAAACATTATTTTTGCGTGCCTCTAAATATAATTCGGTAGTTCCCTCCCAAAATCCAAAATGTAATTCAGCAATGACCCTCATTACTAAAACGATCATATCACATTCATCCGATATCTTATATCCAAAGTTTCATATATGTTTGGATTATTGTTGATGGTAGGCATCCAACCATATATAATACAACCCAGTCATACCAAAATCAGATTTTTAGAGATTTTTATAATGGGCATAACTCATTTGATCGTCACCAACTTAATAGAGCTTCAAGGCAAAAACTTGGGGTTTCACAATAATGTCCAAGATCTTCTGCAAGATACCTCGAAGAATGTGGTATAGTCCCACATTACACCATGTCTGGGTCACTTACCGTGAATGGAGTAGTTGAAAGATGAAATAGAATACTTAAGAATGTGGTAAGAAGTATGACTTGTCACTCTATTTCACTAGAATCTCTTCAAGGATAAGCTCCCAAGACTGTAGGATATATCCTAAATAGAGTTCCAACCATGATAACTAATAAAATTCCATGTGAACTTTGTACAGGCAGGAAGCTGATGAATCCGCGATTCATCATCGCAATATCTTGATCTTAGCAAAATCCCCGAGTAAAATCCCAAATAAATGTCCATAAAATCAATAAATTAACAAAATGAATCTTGTAAATAAAATACACTAATTATTGTATATTAGATTGTACAAAATAAATTACACATAAAAAGCCGCAAAAATAAGGAGTTTCGTACTTGTAAATAGCCTAAAACTTCATATATTTTTAATAATTTCATTTCAACTCCTTTTTACCTAATTCTTTCTCTAACTTGTTTATAAAAATGTATATAAAAATACAAAAATACAAAATAAATTATATCTTAAATAAATGCTCCTAGATCCCAATGGGAAAAAGCCGTAAAGACCAACTTCCAAGCTAAATTCCCGCTCCGTATGAACTCCAAATTCACCAAACTCACTTTTAAAGTTCAAGTTAGAAAATTATCTATCCAACGAAAGTGGTTTCATTAAAATCGGAGCTCGTTTGCAAAAGTTGGGTTTTGGGACCTAGATGTACATTGTATACCTTGTATATATTCATTCTTTCTTTAATTTTTATTGTATCTTTCATAACTGCTAAAAATACAAAAATATCATGATTGTGTTGTATTTTAATTATATTATTTTATAGTATTTTTCCGTTGTAAATATCTCTTATTAAAAAGACAAAAAAAATACAAATTAGAAAAGTAAACAAAAATTGTACATGTTGTATGTATTTATTTGTAAATTCACCACTATTTTTTTCCCTCTTTATTTTTGTTGTATTTAAAGTAGCATACTTTATATCATTATTTATGTATTTATTTTTTCCCATTCTCTACAATAACTTCTCTACCACCAACTTCTATTCAACTCCATCATTTTTAATAACTCCCATTCCACTCCATATTCTTCCACCAACCTCTCATTCAACTCCACCAATAATACAACTTCCCATTCAACACCACCACCATTCTAACCTCTCTTTCTCTTCTTTATATTCATTTGTACATCCTCATTTTTTCGCATCCACCATTCTTATAGAATAAGGAGAGAGCTTGGAGTGTTTTATTGGTGACAGCTACGAAGCATCGTCCTCAAGCGACGACCTCCTTCAGGTGAGATCCGCGGAGCTCCGCTTCGCGTCACGAGTTCCCCGTCGAGCTCGCGTAGCTTCTCCGATTTTCATTTCGCCAATTGGATCGAGGCGACGACAGGAGTCCAGCGTAGCTGCTCCGCCAATCCGGCGAAGACCAGGTAAGTATTTCCCTTCATTTATCTTGTTGTTTTATTTTATCTAAAATTTTGTTTTCCTTGTTGTTTCATAATTTTATCATTTTCATCCTTTCCATCACCACCATCACATTTTTCTTCCCATTTGTTTAATTTATTTTCATAACCATCATCATCATATCTTTTTTTTATATGTTTGTGTTTTTATGTTCCTGTCTAAAGAAAATTTAAAAAAAATTAAAAAAATTTAAAACAAAAATATCTTTTTTTATCACAGCAGTAAAAAGAATTAAAAAAATCAAAAAAAAACCGCAGCAGCAGCGGTGGGGGAGGAGCCCCACCGCCGCCGCCCATCTCCATCACCGGCGGCGCGGGCCGCGCGCGGCACCTCCAGGCCACCGCGGCCGAGCCCCGCGCCATCCACCCGCAGCCCTTCGCGCCGCCCTCCTGCCGTACACCTCCAGGCTCCGTCGCCGCCGAGCCACGCCTCGATAGTCATCTGCTACCTCACCGCGCGAGCGGCCGCGCGCGCCCCTAGCCGCGGCCCCGCTCGCCGCCGCCTCCAGCCCTCTCGCCCCTCCGCGCGCCGGTGCGGCGTGGCCGCCGACGCCGCCGACCTCGTTGTTGGGTTCATCCCCATCGATCGTGAGGAAGAAGGTCTCTTTCCCCTTTTTTTATTTTTTTTATTATGTAAAAATTGCACTTATTTTCCATCAAGTTATTGTTATTACAAATCAGTCCCTGTAATTATTTTGTTCTGTTTAACTTAATTCATCTTTGCACGGATAACCCTGTGTTTGTGTCTTAATTTGGACATCTGTTGAGCATCATTTTATGCCATGAAAAATGCCCTTATGTTGTGCAACTAATTTTCTACGTGCTGAATATTTATTTATATTTTTGTGATCCTTGGGTAATTAATTAAAATTGTCAAACTAAAATATTGCATATTTTACCCATTCAGTGCTTATAAATTTATATCTCACACACGGTTGCTCCAAAAATTCCACAAAAATCATATGTGATGCCTTGATATGTGTGTAATTACTGTCCAAATTTCATTCAAAATGGAGTTGTCTTGTGCCTTAAATAAATTGTAGAGTGATTTTAGTTTTTGATTTTTAATTAAATCCCCGTATATTCTTTTTTCAAAATTTCAACTCTCCTGGATTCTTCATAAAAATATCTGCTTGAGATAATTCGCAAGTTGATTAATTTGATAACGTGGATTTAATAGAAATTAATTACTCACTATCACTCTGTTTTCACTAAAAAATTCACTAAAAATTCATATTTTGTCATAAAAATCCAAAAAAATTACTGTAGTCTCCTTGCATGATGTTTTAGTTCCAGTAATTTTTTCATAATTTTTGCTTACTGTTTGTGTGATAAATTGCGAAAAAACCCATAAAAAGTGTGCATTTTTAGTTATTGCATTTTAACCCCTAAAATTCCAAAAATATATGTTTTGTGTTCATCTCTGGATTAGGACTCTAGGAAAAATACGAATTGGCTAATTTGGACTTCTTTTCCATTAAAATTAATTTGGCCTTGTTGTATGTTTTCTTAGTGTTGTAATTCACCCGCTTTTTGTTTTTGGCATTCTACTTGCATAAAAAAAATCTAAAAAAATACGCATTGGAAATCTAAAACCTAATTTGCGAATTAACCCCCAAGTTGTTCCTTTGCCTCCCTGAGTTCGACCCCGGACTTGCCCAGGATATAAATTAAAGCCGAGACATCTTCACGGAGATCTTCTCTCGGTTCTGACCGAATCGCTAAGTACACGTGCTACAACTTGACCAAATTAAACAACGTATCTAGCGACTCGGCAGATGGCGCCGTTGCCGGGGACGAACCCAAATGGGAAAGACCTTCTTCTTCGTGCAGGAGGAGGGAAGAACCCAAATGGTTGGAAGGGCTCGACGGAGGGACGGGCGCGGCCGCGCGCGGCCGTGGTGGGCGGGCGGCGGCGTCGGCGCGGGTGGCCGCTGGAGAGGTGGCGAGGTCGGCAGGGGGTGCCCCTGCTGCTGGCGGCGGGGGCGGAGTCGGCGGAGTCCACGGCCTGGAAGGGGCGGCCGGTGGTGGCGAGGCCGCGCAGTTGAGGGCAGGCGGAGGCACCGTGAGGCCGCGGCGGTTGGAAGTCGGTGGCGGCGGCCGGCGGAGGGAGCGGCCTTGGCGGCGCCGCTGGAGATGAGGGGGGAGCGGCGGCGGTGGGTTCTCTCCCACCGCTGCTGCGGCTAAATTTTTTATTTTTTTTTTGTTTTTTTTTATTTCCTTTTTTGTAATAAAAAAATCTTTTTGTTGTTTTAAATTTTTTTATTTTTTTTTATATTTCTTTAGACAGGAAATAAGAACACAAACATATGGGGAAAAAATATGATGAAGGTGGTGGTGATGGTGATGTAAGAACCTTTTTTGTTTTAAAATTTTTTATATTTTTTTAATTTTGTTAAAACAAGGGGTAATAAATATGATAAAAAAATGATGATGGTTATGAAGATGAACTAAACAAATGGAAGCAAATGGATGGTAATGTGATGTGATAAAAACGGCGCCATCTGACGTGTCGCTGAATACGGTGTTTAATTTGGTCACGTTGTAGCACGTGTACCTAGCGATTCGGTCAGAACCGAGAGAAGATCTCCGTGAAGAGTGTCTCAGCTTAATTTATATCCCGGGCAAGTCCGGGGTCGAACACAGGGAGGAAACGGCTTAGGGATTAGTTTGAAAATTTTTGATTTAGTTTTCCATTTACTCGGGTAGTCTGACCCCCGAGCCACTTATATTTATTCCATTTTTTTTGCAATTATTTC
Source organism: Ottelia alismoides (assembly GCA_037367405.1). Classification (NCBI taxonomy): domain Eukaryota; kingdom Viridiplantae; phylum Streptophyta; class Magnoliopsida; order Alismatales; family Hydrocharitaceae; genus Ottelia; species Ottelia alismoides. The sequence continues at coordinate 180,808 of JAZKJV010005903.1, read as the reverse complement.
TCTTCATATTTTTGTATATATCTTGTTGTTTATCTCTCTAATATAAATCTTTGTTTCCCTGCGAGGGCCCGGTGGACTTGGAGTGCATCGGAGGTCGACGGGCGCGAGGAGCGCCGACTGCTGAAGTGCGAGGATAAAGCAATTTATTTTTGAGAGAATTTTGTAAATTGTTGTAATTATTTAGGTAGTTGTTCATTTATAGCGGCTCTTGTTTGAGAGCTCGCGCATGTAAAAAGACTTAGACATTATTGTGGTGTGTCGAGCCTGTTTCACTCTCCGGCGAGGGTGGGGCTTGACTTGAGTGGCGAAATTAAGGATTAGGCACACGGTAGTTTAGATTCAAACTTGTTTGTGCCCATCGTAAATTAGGCCACACATATCTTAGAAGATTCACTTATCTTATAAGATTCATAATGAGACGCACATAGACACGTACTACTTAGCTCAAATTCAATCAATTCTTCCCCGCTAATAGTATACTGTTTAGGTGCGGTTTTCTCGATCTGCATGTATTTAGTGTAATATTTACAAATTCAGTTTTGCATAACGCATGAAGAGTGCTGGGATTCACTGTAAGTATACCTTCTTCTGAGCATGCATCATAGTTTCTCGTTTGCATTCTGATTTCCGATTCCCATCTTGTTTTACAACTTAAGGTCAAAAGGAAATTGGGACTGAACGGTAGACGTGCTTGTGTGTTCACATAAAATTCAAGTGATAACCTAACTCTAAAATTGGGACTGAATTGAGCAGGTCGATTTAATTAATTGGAACAAAAAGAACCCTTGTTCTCGGGTGCATAAAGCCCTCATTGTTTGTTTTTATTGCAAGTGAGAGAGAGACGACCCTAGGATAGAGCCAAGTCTGGATTTCTTACTTACTACTGGTTCTTTATTTTTAGGCGATTAGCTACTTTTCAGTGAGGATTTACGGGTAGCCGGTAAACGGTCCGGACTTCCTTAGCAGATTGGGAGGTTTAGAGGACGCATTAGTCCTCAAGGAACGGGTAGCCGTATTTATACAGTCCGTACTTACTCCTATACTGGCTGAAAGTAGGTCAAACTAGTCGTAAGAACCGGGTCAGACTGTAGGAAAATACGGGCACCTAACAGCTCGTTAATCTTTCCAAGATTGTATTCTCACCAACTAAAATTGATCAGATAATTCGGCCGAACTCTTACGGCCATCACGTGTTGAGTTGGTGAAATTGGGGGTTTGAATTGCGTTTGAATTGTGTGAGTTCACTCTGCACATTTACGTGCACCGTAGAACTAGCGCCTCATTGACTATCGTGATCTAATCAGTTCTTTTTGACATCGAAGATGACTGATTGGGGGGATATTTATTCGGACTTTGCGAATCTCTCGTTGAACCCTTCAAAAAGTACGTCTTCAAAGGTCCAAGCGCAACTTGGACCAACCTGGACTCATGACCCTCTTGAGCCCAGGATCACTCACTCTCGGGATGGTTACTCTCAAACCATTCCATTTCTCTCTTCCCACCTCACCGAGGAAGACCATCGCCTTGGTGAGAATATCATGATTCATAAATCCTCTTCTAATCAAGAAAACATTGCTGATTCAGGATATATAGAAGACACAAGTAAAATGCCTCCAAAGAAGAAAGAAGAGGAAGAAGAGAACCATGAAGACCCGATGAGAAGTATACTTGCCCGATTAGCAGCATCTAAGCAGCAACAAGCATTACTGAGAGCTCAGTTGGGACAGTTAAATGTTGGGGTCCAACTACCAATGGATGCGGCTTATAACCCCGGACAATATCAAATTCATAACTACTTGAGTCCGGCCGAACCCGAGGTTGATTTTGAATTAAAGCCGCATTTCCTGAACCTGCTGCCACATTTTGATGGGAATGCTTCTGAGGAGCCATATGCATTCCTAAGGGACTTTGAGCTCATCCGTGCTAACCTCAAACATAACAATGTTAGCCAGGATTATATTAGGCTCAAAGCCCTTCCATTTGCCTTGGGTGGAAAAGCCGATTACTGGGTAAAGAATCTTGGGATCATCGTCACCACTTATGCCCAGTTTAAGGACCTATTCCTAAAGAAGTTCTACCCGTTGAGTAGAACTAACATGATGAGGACGCGAATTACGAGTTTTTCCCAATTACCCAATGAAGCCTTCTGTGATGCTTGGGAAAGATTCAAGGACATCCTGCAAAAGTGTCCTTGTCATAGATTAGATGACAACGTCTTGGTCCAATCTTTCTTTACTGGTCTCAACCCTGAGATGCAGGGTTTAGTGAGCGATGCCTGTGGAGGCAGCTATACATCACGAGGAGCGGATACCGTCTGGAGGGTATTCGAGCAGATGGCTGAAACTAGCCGCTCACAGATGGCCAGCAGGGCCTATACACCATCCCCCAGTTCACTTTCATATGGAGGGGGAAAAGCAGCTGTAGTCGATCTCTCTCAGGATGTGATCCCTAGCATGGGACTTTTGGCTGACAAGCTTACTGTAGTCGAGAGGATCGACAGGAGGATTGATGAGTTAGACCGGAGCGTCTCCAAACTTCCAAAACAGATGGAGGAGTTGACTGAGAAGGTATCTAAGATAAAGATACCTGTCGTGACTACACCCGCTGCTCCCATTTACCGAGTTCACCATGTTCAGGAGCAGTTGGTGTCAGGGCAACCCCAGCCGTGGGAGCAGGACCAATCCTACACCCACTCTTTCCAGCAGCCACCTCCAGTAGCAGAGACAGTCCAGGAGGAGCCTCCACCAGTTTGGGAGGTGAATGGGATATGGTATACTCAGGACCCTGCCAGGCAGGGAAGTACGGGAGACCGACAGACCTATCAGCGTCCCCCGACCTTTCACAACACCGCATTCACCTCCGCACCACCTCCGTCACAGCAGAGCCCTGGATTCCATCCACCCCAGCAGCAGAGGCAGCAGTACCAGCAGTATGGCCGACAGGGCCATTACGAGACGGGCCAGCAGGGCCCGCAACCCCAGCAGCAGCAGCAGAGGCAGTACACTGGCCAGCAGGGCCAGTCTTCCCGTTCTTCTTCCCAGTCTTATCCGCTTCCTTCATCGTCTAGTCCCATGGATATTCAGCAGCAGATACTCGACGAGCTACGTTCCTACAGGAACGAGGTTCAGGACTTACGGGTGGATGTCAACCGCCTATCCAGATGGCGAGACGAGCAGACTGCACCCTCTACCTCGATCCCAGCCCAAGTTCAGGCTAACCCCAATAGCCTGAACCGTTCTAGTTCTCAGCAGCACTTTGGTCAGGTATACTATTCAGCATCTCCTAAATCTGAACATGAGATTCTTTCGTGTGACGAGGCTAACCACATCTCACTCAGGAGCGGAAGGACCGTGGTCGTACCTGACCGGGCGAGGGACACGAGGAGGGGCATCTCTGGAGCTCTACCTGAGGAGTCTTCAGAGGACGAGGAGGAGAGGCATCATATTTCAGAGCCCCATCAGCACCACTCGAGGATTTCTACTCAGGGAGTCGAGAGAAGGAGGAGAGCACGTATGCAGCATCGTCAGCATGGATATTCTTCTGAGTCTACGGAGGACCTTGCATCTCCGGTTGTGGCGGATACCACTCCAGCTTCTATTCCACAACCTGTAGTAGATAGTTTAGATTTTGAGTCCATGTTGCATCACAAAGATTCATGTATGAAGAACTCTGTTTCCGTTAATGCAAAGAATGATCTTTCAGTTCATGATTCAGATTCTTCATCCTCTGTTTCCTTAGCTTCAATCCCTTTCCCCCGTGCTCTTACGGCAGGAAAGCGCATCAAAAAGATTCAGAAAGATGACCCCGACATGGCACGGTTTTGTAAAGAAAACATCACAGTTAAGGTGCCATTTGATGAATATGTGGCTAACCATCCTGCATTCCAGAAATACCTTAAGGTGAGATGCACACCTACAAGGGTTAGCAGGAAGAAAGACAACTGAAATATAAAGACACATGTCTTATCAGTAGCCACAACCTATTGGCTCAAGAATCAGACTTTGCCAAAGAAAAAGAGAGACATGGGTGCTCACTATGTGGAGAGTCGTATTGACGACATTGCGTTTGCACGCACACTCTTAGATAACGGTTCTTCGATCAACTTACTTCCCTTAGCCTTATATCAGAAATTGGAGTTGGGACCACTTCGCAAATCTAGAGCTTTACTCCAATTCACAGATCGTTCAATGAAGAGACCTAAGGGAGAAGTGAAGAACGTTGTTATCTCGATTGAGGGGCAGAACTATCAGGTGGACTTCACAGTCTTGGACATGGAGACCCCCAATCATTGGAGAGAATCTCAGATCATTCTTGGGCGACCCTTCCTTAGGACCGCAGGCGCAGCTTTCGATTATGGTACGGGAATGATGAAGTTCCGTTCTCCAGGTGGAGAGGTGAACCTTGAGATGAAGCAAACCAAGTGTCAGCGACCCGATTCAGAGAGTAGCACAGAGTACTCATCTTCAGAGGCAGACTGCAGTTTGATTGGCACAGTTGGGATTTGGGGACAGATTCCTTCAGGACAGAGCGAGACCCTTTCATCTGGAGAGGATATAGTGCATGATGCAGTTTGCCAGGTGTTGTCTGATCTTGTTAGAGATGCATCAACCTATTCTCATGATGACTTAGAGATCCATCCGGATCTGTCAGTTCCATCATCTTCGGAACAATCATGGGACATAGATGACGAGTCGGACGTGGCTTTTGCCGATTGTCTGGATACTTTTGACGATCCGACTCCCGATACTTCTGATTTGGTGGCGAGTACTACTCAGCTTAGCCCACCTTCATGCAGCACGGAACCAGATTCAGATTCAATTCAGCCAGATCTGCTTGATGATACCACATTGCCAGAACTGAAATCACTACCTCCTACACTTAAGTATGCCTTTCTTGCGGGACCCAAAGAGAGATATCCTGTCATCATTAGCTCAGACTTGACTTTAGAACAGGAGTCTAGGTTGTTAGAGGTCTTAGAGAGGAACCGCAAAGCAATAGGCTGGACAGTGTCGGATCTCGTGGGCATCAACCCCGCTCTCTGCTCGCACCACATTTTTACTGAGGATAACGTGAGGCCTTCCCGTGAGTTTCAGAGGAGACTTAACCCCAATCTACGGGAAGTGGTGAAGAATGAAATTGAGAAATGGTGCAAAGCAGGGTTTATATACCCTATTTCTGACTCCAAGTGGGTGGCCCCGCTTCATGTTGTCCCGAAGAAGTCGGGAATTCAGATGGTCACCAACGAGGAGGGGGTAGAGATCGCGACACGAGTACCCACGTCGTGGCGCGTCTGTGTCGACTACAGGTGCCTGAATGCTGCGACCAAGAAAGATCACTTTCCCTTGCCTTTTATTGATCAGATCTTGGAGAGACTCACAGGGAAAGAGTTCTTCTGTTTTCTTGATGGGTACTCAGGCTACAACCAGGTGGCCATAGCCCCTGAGGACCAGGAAAAGACCACATTCACATGTCCATTCGGCACTTATGCTTTCAGGCGCATGCCATTCAGGCTCTGCAATGCCCCGGGCACATTTCAGCGGTGCATGATAGCCATATTTGCCGAGATGGTGGGAGATTTCCTGGAAGTGTTCATGGATGACTTCTCGGTCCATGGTGATTCTTTTGATACATGTTTAGCGCACTTGGACCGAATTCTCACGAGGTGTAGAGAGGTGAATCTGGTACTCTCCTGGGAGAAGAGTCACTTTATGGTGACAGAGGGTATCGTGTTGGGGCATGTCATCTCCAAAAGGGGAATGGAGGTTGACCCTGCCAAGGTGGAGGTGATCAAGAAACTCGATCCACCTACCAACGTGAAGTCAGTGCGGTCATTCTTAGGGCATGTTGGATTCTATAGGAGATTCATTCAAGATTTTTCAAAGATCGCCCGCCCACTGACTGAGCTCTTAGGGAAAGACATAGAGTTCATTGTAGATCACATGTGTCTGGAGGCCTTTGAGCTCTTGAAGAGGAAGATTTGTGCCTCGCCTATCCTACAAGCTCCTGACTGGTCTCTCCCCTTTGAGATCATGACTGACGCTTCAGATTTCGCTATAGGAGCTGTGCTAGGACAACGGCGAGAGGAGATCGTTTGCGATTCACTATGCGAGCAAAGTTTTAGATCCTACACAGAAAAATTATACAGTGACTGAAAAGGAAATGCTCGCGGTAGTATGGGCCCTCGAGAAGTTCAGATCATATATTTTGGGCTCTAAGGTGACAATTTATACTAATCAAACAGCCATTCGATACTTAATGGAAAAGAAGGACGCGAAGGCGCGTCTTCTTAGGTGGATTCTACTCCTCCAGGAATTTGATTTGGAGATTAAAGATAAACCTGGAGTGAAGAATGTTGTGGCTGATCACCTTTCTCGGATTGAACTTAAGGATTCTCCTGATCATGAGCGGATTATAGAGACCTTCCCAGATGAGTCAATTTGTGTTATTGACTCCCTCCCGTGGTATGCCAACATGGTGAACTATCTTGTCTCCAAGCAGGTTCCCCATGGTTGGACTAGGAGCAGCATTGATCGACTGAAGTCGGATTCGAGGAGATACCACTGGGACGATCCTTTCCTTTTTTTCGAAGGACCGGATTGTATTTGGAGAAGGTGTATTCCTCAGGAGGAATACCATAGTGTCCTCACATATTGTCATTCACTTAAGGCTGGAGGACACCATTCGGGAAAGAGAACCGCTCACAAAGTACTTCAATGTGGATTGTATTGGCCGACCCTGTTTAGAGATGCCATTGATTTTGTACGGTCGTGCCCGATCTGTCAAAGGATGGGAGGGACAGTTGGACAGAGAGATGAGATGCCCATGCAACCGATGATTATTTGTGATGTTTTTGATGCATGGGGCATAGATTTTATGGGTCCCTTCCCCAACAGCCAAGGACATGAGTACATATTGTTGGCGGTTGATTATTTATCTAGGTGGGTGGAGGCTATCCCAACCCGAACCGCAGACAGCAAGATTGTCTGTAAGTTTGTGAGAGACCATATTATTGCTAGGTTCGGGGTGCCAAAAGTTTTGATATCTGATGGGGGTAGCCATTTTGTGAACCGAGATATGAGATCTTTAGCTAAGGACTATGGATTTGAGCATAGAGTTACTAGTCCTTACCACCCACAGTCCAACGGCATGGCAGAGGTTTTGAACAGAGAGGTGAAGAGCATTTTGCAGAAATTGGTTCGTCCCAATAGGAAGAATTGGTCTCAACTTTTGGACCAAGTTCTGTGGGCCTATAGGACAGCCTACAAGACACCACTGGGTACTTCACCGTTTAGAATGATCTATGGAAAGCCATGTCATTTGCCCGCAGAATTGATTCATAAATCCGAATGGGCAATTAAAAAGATTAATTGGAGTTGTCACCTAGGGAAGCTTTGTCGAGACTTGAACTTGAACGAGCTCGTGGAAATCCGAAACAGGGCATATGACAACAGTTTGATTTATAAGGACAAAGTAAAGAGATGGCATGATCAGCACATTAGGTGCAAAGACTTTGTCCCTGGACAAAAGGTATGGTTGTTCAATGCCAGGTTGAAGATGTTCCATGGGAAGCTCAAATCTAAATGGACGGGTCCCTTTGTGGTTAAGAAAGTGCACGAGAATGGAAGTGTAGAGATAGCTGATCTCACAGATGGTGCACAATCTCATGTGGTGAATGGACAACTGTTGAAGCATTTTGTTGATTCCAAAGAGCAGTTAGTCCAAGTCGAGGTCATCAACTTCATACAGAGTGAGCACAGAGCAGATACATCTTATTACTCTTCATGAAGATGCAGCATCAAGATTCAACATCTTAGAAGATTCCATCACTCTTGTACATATTCTCCCTTCTTTGTATATTCTGGAGATCATGTTGGTTCTCACACTTACTCTTGTCCTATACTTAGGCTGACCAAAGTCTAAGTATAGGGGGGACCGATGCCCGCCATGTGTATTTACTCATCATTTCTCCTCTTGACCTCGTCCGCCCCATTTTTGCTCTTCTTCTACACTTAGGCTATCCAGAGCCTAAGTATAGGGGGGCGGATCGACTTCTATACTTTTATTATTTTAGCTTTCCTACGCTTAGTACGAGCTATGTCTTTTTGTCACCTAGTGCCATGAGGACATAGCACAAGCTAAGTATAGGGGGGCGTGTATATATTACATATATACTTTACACATACCTCGTACTTTCACGTATTTTTTTATATATATTATACAATAATTATGGGGTGGGTAAAAAAAACAACAAAACAAAAGTAAACAAAAAAAACTTTTTCCTAAAAAAAACTCTTTTTCCTTATTTGCAAAAAAAAACTTTTCAAAAAAAAAGCCTTTTTTATAAAAAAAAACTTTTCAAAAAAAAAGTATTTTCTTATTTACCTATCTTTAAAAAAAACTTCTTTGCCTTTATTTGTGAAAAAAAACTTTTTGAAAAAAAAAACTTTTTCTAAAACTTAAAAAAACAACAACAAACAACAAAAAACATTCATAAAAAAACTTAAAAAAAACTAAAACTAAAACTAAAACTAAAAAAAACTAACTAATAAGTTGGTTTAATCCCTGACACAATTCACTTTCACACAAGACTAGTGATGTTCAAGAACACTTGGTTTATGAGGTCTTGAGATTTTGAGTTAACCAGCCTTAGTCATTAGGGTCCTTGACTTAATTATTCACATTTCCGTAGTTTGAAAGATGTGTGTGCTATATTGCATGCTTAGTCTCTACCTTAAGAATATGATCAGCACCTCACATACACGACTGCAGTTATGATGAGATGAGTTATAATTTCACTTGAGGAACTGGGATGAGGGATTTGAGTTTGGACTTGATTTAATGATGCTCGAGGATGGGATAAAATCAATGAAGGCTTCATGAAACCTGAGTGTCAGCACATTTAGCCAGTATGAGAACATGGTTCTTGTACTATCTCTTGATATTTACCTATGTGCCAGGGTGTGATAAAATAAAAAAAATTGTTGATCAGTGTGCGCCAACTCTTGGTAAAAGCAGTGGAGCTAGCCACAAATACTACAAAGCAATGAAATGTCAAAGAAAAGCTCTCATTCCACAAAGTCAATTATCAAAAGATCTTCCACCAAAGGCGAGCGCTCCCAACCCTTTCAAAGTGTCCACTTGGACCACCGCTATTAGGACCAGGAGTCGGGCTTGCACCAAAAAAGGGCTCTGCATCGTAAATGCTACAAGTCTGGATGTAGAAGGTACGATAGGTACTCAAAAAAGGCACACCCCGGTGTACTCCCAGGAAAACAAGTGCAGACGGCTCCAACTTCTCTTGACGGACGCACTGATCAACACCAAAAAAATGCGTTGCGTAATAAGGCACTTGAGAGGATCCTTGTTCCAATGAGAGGGAGAGAAGAAATGACACAATCCTATGCCCTCCATCAACTGGCCTTCCATCTACACTTTCAAGTCTGACAACTAAAGAGACGGTGGATTGGATGCAAGAAATGATTTATTCCCTAGTGTTGAGGATCGGGTCCATATGAGAGTCTCTTGGACTAGAACCTTGGGTGACGTTGTGACTCTACTCTTATAACTGCAATCCACACTTAAAGTCATATCCCTTATATATACGTATACAAAGAGAGTCTGATAATTAGGGGAATTGGATACCTTTTGACTAGAGCTTGGTTCAGCTTAGAATTTTAGGATCTCTAAAACCGAGAGTTCTTGAACGGATCAAGTCTTGTATTCACATGCACAGTCAGGGGTTAAGCCAACTTATTCATTCTTTATTTGCTCGAGGACTAGCAAAGTTTAAGTATAGGGGGGTGATGAATCCGCGATTCATCATCGCAATATTTTGATCTTAGCAAAATCCCCGAGTAAAATCCCAAATAAATGTCCATAAAATCAATAAATTAACAAAATGACTCTTGTAAATAAAATACACTAATTATTGTATATTAGATTGTACAAAATAAATTACATATAAAAAGCCGCAAAAATAAGGAGTTTCGTACTTGTAAATAGCCTAAAACTTCATATATTTTTAATAATTTCATTTCAACTCCTTTTTACCTAATTCTTTCTCTAACTTGTTTATAAAAATGTATATTAAAATACAAAAATACAAAATAAATTATATCTTAAATAAATGCTCCTAGATCCTAATGGGAAAAAGCCGTAAAGACCAACTTCCAAGCTAAATTCCCGCTCCGTATGAACTCCAAATTCACCAAACTCACTTTTAAAGTTCAAGTTAGAAAATTATCTATCCAACGAAAGTGGTTTCATTAAAATCGGAGCTCGTTTGCAAAAGTTGGGTTTTGGGACCTAGATGTACATTGTATACCTTGTATATATTCATTCTTTCTTTAATTTTTATTGTATCTTTCATAATTGCTAAAAATACAAAAATATCATGATTGTGTTGTATTTTAATTATATTATTTTATAGTATTTTTCCGTTGTAAATATCTCTTACTAAAAGACAAAAAAATACAAATTAGAAAAGTAAACAAAAATTGTACATGTTGTATGTATTTATTTGTAAATTCACCACTATTTTTTTCCCTCTTTATTTTTGTTGTATTTAAAGTAGCATACTTTATATCATTATTTATGTATTTATTTTTTCCCATTCTCTACAATAACTTCTCTACCACCAACTTCTATTCAACTCCATCATTTTTTAATAACTCCCATTCCACTCCATATTCTTCCACCAACCTCCCATTCAACTCCACCAATAATACAACTTCCCATTCAACACCACCACCATTCTAACCTCTCTTTCTCTTCTTTATATTCATTTGTACATCCTCATTTTTTCCCATCCACCATTCTTATAGAATAAGGAGAGAGCTTGGAGTGTTTTGTTGGTGACAGCTGCGAAGCATCGTCCTCAAGCGACGACCTCCTTCAGGTGAGATCCGCGGAGCTCCGCTTCGCGTCACGAGTTCCCCGTCGAGCTCGCGTAGCTTCTCCGATTTTCATTTCGCCAATTGGATCGAGGCGACGACAGGAGTCCAGCGTAGCTGCTCCGCCAATCCGGCGAAGACCAGGTAAGTATTTCCCTTCATTTATCTTGTTGTTTTATTTTATCTAAAATTTTGTTTTCCTTGTTGTTTCATAATTTTATCATTTTCATCCTTTCCATCACCACCATCACATTTTTCTTCCCATTTGTTTAATTTATTTTCATAACCATCATCATCATATCTTTTTTTTATATGTTTGTGTTTTTATGTTCCTGTCTAAAGAAAATTTAAAAAAATTAAAAAAATTTAAAACAAAAATATCTTTTTTTTATCACAGCAGTAAAAAGAATTAAAAAAATAAAAAAATCAAAAAAAAAAAAAACCGCAGCAGCAGCGGTGGGGGAGGAGCCCCACCGCCGCCGCCCATCTCCATCACCGGCGGCGCGGGCCGCGCGCGGCACCTCCAGGCCACCGCGGCCGAGCCCCGCGCCATCCACCCGCAGCCCTTCGCGCCGCCCTCCTGCCGTACACCTCCAGGCTCCGTCGCCGCCGAGCCACGCCTCGATAGTCATCTGCTACCTCACCGCGCGAGCGGCCGCGCGCGCCCCTAGCCGCGGCCCCGCTCGCCGCCGCCTCCAGCCCTCTCGCCCCTCCGCGCGCCGGTGCGGCGTGGCCGCCGACGCCGCCGACCTCGTTGTTGGGTTCATCCCCATCGATCGTGAGGAAGAAGGTCTCTTTCCCCCTTTTTTATTTTATTTATTATGTAAAAATTGCACTTATTTTCCATCAAGTTATTGTTATTACAAATCAGTCCCTGTAATTATTTTGTTCTGTTTAACTTAATTCATCTTTGCACGGATAACCCTGTGTTTGTGTCTTAATTTGGACATCTGTTGAGCATCATTTTATGCAATGAAAAATGCCCTTATGTTGTGCAACTAATTTTCTACGTGCTGAATATTTATTTATATTTTTGTGATCCTTGAGTAATTAATTAAAATTGTCAAACTAAAATATTGCATATTTTACCCATTCAATGCTTATAAATTTATATCTCACACACGGTTGCTCCAAAAATTCCACAAAAATCATATGTGATGCCTTGATATGTGGTGTAATTACTATCCAAATTTCATTCAAAATGGAGTTGTCTTGTGCCTTAAATAAATTGTAGAGTGATTTTAGTTTTTGATTTTTAATTAAATCCCCGTATATTCTTTTTGCAAAATTTCAACTCTCCTGGATTCTTCATAAAAATATCTGCTTGAGATAATTCGCAAGTTGATTAATTTGATAACGTGGATTTAATAGAAATTAATTACTCACTATCACTCTGTTTTCACTAAAAAATTCACTAAAAATTCATATTTTGTCATAAAAATCCAAAAAAATTACTGTAGTCTCCTTGCATGATGTTTTAGTTCCAGTAATTTTTTCATAATTTTTGCTTACTGTTTGTGTGATAAATTGCGAAAAAACCCATAAAAAGTGTGCATTTTTAGTTATTGCATTTTAACCCCTAAAATTCCAAAAAAATATGTTTTGTGTTCATCTCTGGATTAGGACTCTAGGAAAAATACGAATTGGCTAATTTGGACTTCTTTTCCATTAAAATTAATTTGGCCTTGTTGTATGTTTTCTTAGTGTTGTAATTCACCCACTTTTGTTTTTGGCATTCTACTTGCATAAAAAAATCTAAAAAAATACGCATTGGAAATCTAAAACCTAATTTGCGAATTAACCCCCAAGTTGTTCCTTTGCCTCCCTGAGTTCGACCCCGGACTTGCCCGGGATATAAATTAAAGCCGAGACACTCTTCACGGAGATCTTCTCTCGGTTCTGACTGAATCGCTAAGTACACGTGCTACAACTTGACCAAATTAAACAACGTATCTAGCGACTCGGCAGATGGCACCGTTGCCGGGGACGAACCCAAATGGGAAAGACCTTCTTCTTCGTGCAGGAGGAGGGAAGAACCCAAATGGTTGGAAGGGCTCGACGGAGGGACAGGCGCGGGCGCGCGCGGCCGTGGTGGGCGGGCGGCGGCGGCGCGGGTGGCCTCTGGAGAGGTGGCGAGGTCGGCAGGGGGTGCCCCTGCTGCTGGCGGCGGGTGCGGAGTCGGCGGAGTCGGCGGAGTCCACGGCCTGGAAGGGGCGGCCGGTGGTGGCGAGGCCGCGCAGTTGAGGGCAGGCGGAGGCACCGCGAGGCCGCGGCGGTTGGAAGGCGGTGGCGGCGGCCGGCGGAGGGAGCGGCCTTGGCGGCGCCGCTGGAGATGAGGGGGGAGCGGCGGCGGTGGGTTCTCTCCCACCGCTGCGGCGGCTAAATTTTTTTTATTTTATTTTTTTGTTTTTTTTTATTTCCTTTTTTGTAATAAAAAATCTTTTTGTTGTTTTAAATTTTTTTATTTTTTTTTATATTTCTTTAGACAGGAAATAAGAACACAAACATATGGGGAAAAAATATGATGAAGGTGGTGGTGATGGTGATGTAAGAACCTTTTTTTGTTTTAAATTTTTTTATATTTTTTTAATTTTGTTAAAACAAGGGGTAATAAATATGATAAAAAAAATGATGATGGTGATGAAGATGAACTAAACAAATGGAAGCAAATGGATGGTAATGTGATGTGATAAAAACGGCGCCATCTGACGTGTCGCTGAATACGGTGTTTAATTTGGTCACGTTGTAGCACGTGTATTTAGCGATTCGGTCAGAACCGAGAGAAGATCCCCGTGAAGAGTGTCTCGGCTTAATTTATATCCCGGGCAAGTCCGGGGTCGAACACAGGGAGGCAAACGGCTTAGGGATTAGTTTAAAAAATTTTGATTTAGTTTTCCATTTACTCGGGTAGTCTGACCCCCGAGCCACTTGTATTTATTCCATTTTTTTGCAATTATTTCTCTTCATATTTTTGTATATATCTTGTTGTTTATCTCTCTAATATAAATCTTTGTTTCCCTGCGAGGGCCCGGTGGACTTGGAGTGCATCGGAGGTCGACGGGCGCGAGGAGCGCCGACTGCTGAAGTGCGAGGATAAAGCAATTTATTTTTGAGAGAATTTTGTAAATTGTTGTAATTATTTAGGTAGTTGTTCATTTATAGCGGCTCTTGTTTGAGAGCTCGCGCATGTAAAAAGACTTAGACATTATTGTGGTGTGTCGAGCCTGTTTCACTCTCCGGCGAGGGTGGGGCTTGACTTGAGTGGCGAAATTAAGGATTAGGCACACGGTAGTTTAGATTCAAACTTGTTTGTGCCCATCGTAAATTAGGCCACACATATCTTAGAAGATTCACTTATCTTATAAGATTCATAATGAGACGCACATAGACACGTACTACTTAGCTCAAATTCAATCAATTCTTCCCCGCTAATAGTATACTGTTTAGGTGCGGTTTTCTCGATCTGCATGTATTTAGTGTAATATTTACAAATTCAGTTTTGCATAACGCATGAAGAGTGCTGGGATTCACTGTAAGTATACCTTCTTCTGAGCATGCATCATAGTTTCTCGTTTGCATTCTGATTTCCGATTCCCATCTTGTTTTACAACTTAAGGTCAAAAGGAAATTGGGACTGAACGGTAGACGTGCTTGTGTGTTCACATAAAATTCAAGTGATAACCTAACTCTAAAATTGGGACTGAATTGAGCAGGTCGATTTAATTAATTGGAATAAAAAGAACCCTTGTTCTCGGGTGCATAAAGCCCTCATTGTTTGTTTTTATTGCAAGTGAGAGAGAGACGACCCTAGGATAGAGCCAAGTCTGGATTTCTTACTTACTACTGGTTCTTTATTTTTAGGCGATTAGCTACTTTTCAGTGAGGATTTACGGGTAGCCGGTAAACGGTCCGGACTTCCTTAGCAGAGTGGGAGGTTTAGAGGATGCATTAGTCCTCAAGGAACGGGTAGCCGTATTTATACAGTCCGTACTTACTCCTATACTGGCTGAAAGTAGGTCAAACTAGTCGTAAGAACCGGGTCAGTCTGTAGGAAAATACGGGCACCTAACAGCTCGTTAATCTTTCCAAGATTGTATTCTCACCAACTAAAATTGACCAGATAATTCGGTCGAACTCTTACGGCCATCACGTGTTGAGTTGGTGAAATTGGGGGTTTGAATTGTGTGAGTTCACTCCGCACATTTACGTGCACCGTAGAACTAGCGCCTCATTGACTATCGTGATCTAATCGGTTCTTTTTGACATCGAAGATGACTGATTGGGGGGATATTTATTCGGATTTTGCGAATCTCTCGTTGAACCCTTCAAAAAGTACGTCTTCAAAGGTCCAAGCGCAACTTGGACCAACCTGGACTCATGACCCTCTTGAGCCCAGGATCACTCACTCTCGGGATGGTTACTCTCAAACCATTCCATTTCTCTCTTCCCACCTCACCGAGGAAGACCATCGCTTTGGTGAGAATATCATGATTCATAAATCCTCTTCTAATCAAGAAAACATTGCTGATTCAGGATATATAGAAGACACAAGTAAAATGCCTCCAAAGAAGAAAGAAGAGGAAGAAGAGAACCATGAAGACCCGATGAGAAGTATACTTGCCCGATTAGCTGCATCTGAGCAGCAACAAGCATTACTGAGAGCTCAGTTGGGACAGTTAAATGTTGGGGTCCAACTACCAATGGATGCGGCTTATAACCCCGGACAATATCAAATTCATAACTACTTGAGTCCGGCCGAACCCGAGGTTGATTTTGAATTAAAGCCGCATTTCCTGAACCTGCTGCCACATTTTGATGGGAATGCTTCTGAGGAGCCATATGCATTCCTAAGGGACTTTGAGCTCATCTGTGCTAACCTCAAACATAACAATGTTAGCCAGGATTATATTAGGCTCAAAGCCCTTCCTTTGCCTTGGGTGGAAAAGCCGATTACTGGGTAAAGAATCTTGGGATCATCGTCACCACTTATGCCCAGTTTAAGGACCTATTCCTAAAGAAGTTCTACCCGTTGAGTAGAACTAACATGATGAGGACGCGAATTACGAGTTTTTCCCAATTACCCAATGAAGCCTTCTGTGATGCTTGGGAAAGATTCAAGGACATCCTGCAAAAGTGTCCTTGTCATAGATTAGATGACAACATCTTGGTCCAATCCTTCTTTACTGGTCTCAACCCTGAGATGCAGGGTTTAGTGAGCGCTGCCTGTGGAGGCAGCTATACATCACGAGGAGCGGATACCGTCTGGAGGGTATTCGAGCAGATGGCTGAAACTAGCCGCTCACAGATGGCCAGCAGGGCCTATACACCATCCCCCAGTTCACTTTCATATGGAGGGGGAAAAGCAGCTGTAGTCGATCTCTCTCAGGATGTGATCCCTAGCATGGGACTTTTGGCTGACAAGCTTACTGTAGTCGAGAGGATCGACAGGAGGATTGATGAGTTAGACCGGAGCGTCTCCAAACTTCCAAAACAGATGGAGGAGTTGACTGAGAAGGTATCTAAGATAAATATACCTGCCGTGACTACACCCGCTGCTCCCATTTACCGAGTTCACCATGTTCAGGAGCAGTTGGTGTCAGGGCAACCCCAGCCGTGGGAGCAGGACTAATCCTACACCCACTCTTTCCAGCAGCCACCTCCAGTAGCAGAGACAGTCCAGGAGGAGCCTCCACCAGTTTGGGAGGTGAATGGGATATGGTATACTCAGGACCCTGCCAGGCAGGGAAGTACGGGAGACCGACAGACCTATCAGCGTCCCCCGACCTTTCACAACACCGCATTCACCTTCGCACCACCTCCGTCACAGCAGAGCCCTGGATTCCATCCACCCCAGCAGCAGAGGCAGCAGTACCAGCAGTATGGCTGACAGGGCCATTACGAGACGGGCCAGCAGGGCCCGCAACCCCAGCAGCAGCAGCAGAGGCAGTACACTGGCCAGCAGGGCCAGTCTTCCCGTTCTTCTTCCCAGTCTTATCCGCTTCCTTCATCGTCTAGTCCCATGGATATTCAGCAGCAGATACTCGACGAGCTACGTTCCTACAGGAACAAGGTTCAGGACTTACGGGTGGATGTCAACCGCCTATCCAGATGGCGAGACGAGCAGACTGCACCCTCTACCTCGATCCCAGCCCAAGTTCAGGCTAACCCCAATAGCCTGAACCGTTCTAGTTCTCAGCAGCACTTTGGTCAGGTATACTATTCAGCATCTCCTAAATCTGAACATGAGATTCTTTCGTGTGACGAGGCTAACCACATGTCACTCAGGAGCGGAAGGACCGTGGTCGTACCTGACCGGGCAAGGGACACGAGGAGGGGCATCTCTGGAGCTCTACCTGAGGAGTCTTCAGAGGACGAGGAGGAGAGGCATCATATTTCAGAGCCCCATCAGCACCACTCGAGGATTTCTACTCAGGGAGTCGAGAGAAGGAGGAGAGCACGTATGCAGCATCGTCAGCATGGATATTCTTCTGAGTCTACGGAGGACCTTGCATCTCCGGTTGTGGCGGATACCACTCCAGCTTCTATTCCACAACCTGTAGTAGATAGTTTAGATTTTGAGTCCATGTTGCATCACAAAGATTCATGTATGAAGAACTCTGTTTCCGTTAATGCAAAGAATGATCTTTCAGTTCATGATTCAGATTCTTCATTCTCTGTTTCCTTAGCTTCAATCCCTTTCCCCCGTGCTCTTACGGCAGGAAAGCGCATCAAAAAGATTCAGAAAGATGACCCCGACATGGCACGGTTTTGTAAAGAAAACATCACAGTTAAAGTGCCATTTGATGAATATGTGGCTAACCATCCTGCATTCCAGAAATACCTTAAGGTGAGATGCACACCTACAAGGGTTAGCAGGAAGAAAGACAACCGAAATATAAAGACACATGTCTTATCAGTAGCCACAACCTATTGTCTCAAGAATCAGACTTTGCCAAAGAAAAAGAGAGACATGGGTGCTCACTATGTGGAGAGTCGTATTGACGACATTGCGTTTGCACGCACACTCTTAGATAACGGTTCTTCGATCAACTTACTTCCCTTAGCCTTATATCAGAAATTGGAGTTGGGACCACTTCGCAAATCTAGAGCTTTACTCCAATTCGCAGATCGTTCAATGAAGAGACCTAAGGGAGAAGTGAAGAACGTTGTTATCTCGATTGAGGGGCAGAACTATCAGGTGGACTTCACAGTCTTGGACATGGAGACCCCCAATCATTGGAGAGAATCTCAGATCATTCTTGGGCGACCCTTCCTTAGGACCGCAGGCGCAGCTTTCGATTATGGTACGGGAATGATGAAGTTCCGTTCTCCAGGTGGAGAGGTGAACCTTGAGATGAAGCAAACCAAGTGTCAGCGACCCGATTCAGAGAGTAGCACAGAGTACTCATCTTCAGAGGCAGACTGCAGTTTGATTGGCACAGTTGGGATTTGGGGACAGATTCCTTCAGGACAGAGCGAGACCCTTTCATCTGGAGAGGATATAGTGCATGATGCAGTTTGCCAGGTGTTGTCTGATCTTGTTAGAGATGCATCAACCTATTCTCATGATGACTTAGAGATCCATCCGGATCTGTCAGTTCCATCATCTTCGGAACAATCATGGGACATAGATGACGAGTCGGACGTGGCTTTTGCCGATTGTCTGGATACTTTTGACGATCCGACTCCTGATACTTCTGATTTGGTGGCGAGTACTACTCAGCTTAGCCCACCTTCATGCAGCACGGAACCAGATTCAGATTCAATTCAGCCAGATCTGCTTGATGATACCACATTGCCAGAACTGAAATCACTACCTCCTACACTTAAGTATGCCTTTCTTGCGGGACCCAAAGAGAGATATCCTGTCATCATTAGCTCAGACTTGACTTTAGAACAGGAGTCTAGGTTGTTAGAGGTCTTAGAGAGGAATCGCAAAGCAATAGGCTGGACAGTGTCGGATCTCGTGGGCATCAACCCCGCTCTCTGCTCGCACCACATTTTTACTGAGGATAACGTGAGGCCTTCCCGTGAGTTTCAGAGGAGACTTAACCCCAATCTACGGGAAGTGGTGAAGAATGAAATTGAGAAATGGTGCAAAGCAGGGTTTATATACCCTATTTCTGACTCCAAGTGGGTGGCCCCGCTTCATGTTGTCCCGAAGAAGTCAGGAATTCAGATGGTCACCAACGAGGAGGGGGTAGAGATCGCGACACGAGTACCCACGTCGTGGCGCGTCTGTGTCGACTACAGGCGCCTGAATGCTGCGACCAAGAAAGATCACTTTCCCTTGCCTTTTATTGATCAGATCTTGGAGAGACTCGCAGGGAAAGAGTTCTTCTGTTTTCTTGATGGGTACTCAGGCTACAACCAGGTGGCCATAGCCCCTGAGGACCAGGAAAAGACCATATTCACATGTCCATTCGGCACTTATGCTTTCAGGCGCATGCCATTCGGGATCTGCAATGCCCCGGGCACATTTCAGCGGTGCATGATAGCCATATTTGCCGAGATGGTGGGAGATTTCCTGGAAGTGTTCATGGATGACTTCTCGGTCCATGGTGATTCTTTTGATACATGTTTAGCGCACTTGGACCGAGTTCTCACGAGGTGTAGAGAGGTGAATCTGGTACTCTCCTGGGAGAAGAGTCACTTTATGGTGACAGAGGGTATCGTGTTGGGGCATGTCATCTCCAAAAGGGGAATGGAGGTTGACCCTGCCAAGGTGGAGGTGATCAAGAAACTCGATCCACCTACCAACGTGAAGTCAGTGCGGTCATTCTTAGGGCATGTTGGATTCTATAGGAGATTCATTCAAGATTTTTCAAAGATCGCCCGCCCACTGACTGAGCTCTTAGGGAAAGACATAGAGTTCATTGTAGATCACAGGTGTCTGGAGGCCTTTGAGCTCTTGAAGAGGAAGATTTGTGCCTCGCCTATCCTACAAGCTCCTGACTGGTCTCTCCCCTTTGAGATCATGACTGACGCTTCAGATTTCGCTATAGGAGTTGTGCTAGGACAACGGCGAGAGGAGATTCCGTTTGCGATTCACTATGCGAGCAAAGTTTTAGATCCTACACAGAAAAATTATACAGTGACTGAAAAGGAAATGCTCGTGGTAGTATGGGCCCTCGAGAAAATCAGATCATATATTTTGGGCTCTAAGGTGACAATTTATACTGATCACACAGCCATTCGATACTTAATGGAAAAGAAGGACGCGAAGGCGCGTCTTCTTAGGTGGATTCTACTCCTCCAGGAATTTGATTTGGAGATTAAAGGTAAACCTGGAGTGAAGAATGTTGTGGCTGATCACCTTTCTCGGATTGAACTTAAGGATTCTCCTGATCATGAGCGGATTAGAGAGACCTTCCCAGATGAGTCAATTTGTGTTATTGACTCCCTCCCGTGGTATGCCAACATGGTGAACTATCTTGTCTCCAAGCAGGTTCCCCATGGTTGGACTAGGAGCAGCATTGATCAACTGAAGTCGGATTCGAGGAGATACCACTGGTACGATCCTTTCCTTTTTTCGAAGGACCGGATTGTATTTGGAGAAGGTGTATTCCTCAGGAGGAATACCATAGTGTCCTCACATATTGTCATTCACTTAAGGCTGGAGGACACCATTCGGGAAAGAGAACCGCTCACAAAGTACTTCAATGTGGATTGTATTGGCCGACCCTGTTTAGAGATGCCATTGATTTTGTACGGTCGTGCCCGATCTGTCAAAGGATGGGAGGGACAGTTGGACAGAGAGATGAGATGCCCATGCAACCGATGATTATTTGTGATGTTTTTGATGGATGGGGCATAGATTTTATGGGTCCCTTCCCCAACAGCCAAGGACATGAGTACATATTGTTGGCGGTTGATTATTTATCTAGGTGGGTGGAGGCTATCCCAACCCGAACCGCAGACAGCAAGATTGTCTGTAAGTTTGTGAGAGACCATATTATTGCTAGGTTCGGGGTGCCAAAAGTTTTGATATCTGATGGGGGTAGCCATTTTGTGAACCGAGATATGAGATCTTTAGCTAAGGACTATGGATTTGAGCATAGAGTTACTAGTCCTTACCACCCACAGTCCAACGGCATGGCAGAGGTTTCGAACAGAGAGGTGAAGAGCATTTTGCAGAAATTGGTTCGTCCCGATAGGAAGAATTGGTCTCAACTTTTGGACCAAGTTCTGTGGGCCTATAGGACAGCCTACAAGACACCACTGGGTACTTCACCGTTTAGAATGATCTATGGAAAGCCATGTCATTTGCCCGCAGAATTGATTCATAAATCCGAATGGGCAATTAAAAAGATTAATTGGAGTTGTCACCTAGGGAAGCTTTGTCGAGACTTGAACTTGAACGAGCTCGTGGAAATCCGAAACAGGGCATATGACAACAGTTTGATTTATAAGGACAAAGTAAAGAGATGGCATGATCAGCACATTAGGTGCAAAGACTTTGTCCCTGGACAAAAGGTATGGTTGTTCAATGCCAGGTTGAAGATGTTCCATGGGAAGCTCAAATCTAAATGGATGGGTCCCTTTGTGGTTAAGAAAGTGCACGAGAATGGAAGTGTAGAGATAGCTGATCTCACAGATGGTGCACAATCTCATGTGGTGAATGGACAACTGTTGAAGCATTTTGTTGATTCCAAAGAGCAGTTAGTCCAAGTCGAGGTCATCAACTTCATACAGAGTGAGCACAGAGCAGATACATCTTATTACTCTTCATGAAGATGCAGCATCAAGATTCAACATCTTAGAAGATTCCATCACTCTTGTACATATTCTCCCTTCTTTGTATATTCTCGAGATCATGTCGGTTCTCACACTTACTCTTGTCATATACTTAGGCTGACCAAAGTCTAAGTATAGGGGGGACCGATGCCCGCCATGTGTATTTACTCATCATTTCTCCTCTTGACCTCGTCCGCCCCATTTTTGCTCTTCTTCTACACTTAGGCTGTCCAGAGCCTAAGTATAGAGGGGGCGGATCGACTTCTATACTTTTATTATTTTAGCTTTCCTACGCTTAGTACGAGCTATGTCTTTTTGTCACCTAGTGCCATGAGGACATAGCACAAGCTAAGTATAGGGGGGCGTGTATATATTACATATATACTTTACACATACCTCGTACTTTCACGTATTTTTTTTTATATATTATACAATAATTATGGGGTGGGTAAAAAAACAACAAAACAAAAGTAAACAAAAAAAAACTTTTTCTTAAAAAAACTCTTTTTCCTTATTTGCAAAAAAAAAACTTTTCAAAAAAAAAGCCTTTTTTATAAAAAAAAAACTTTTCAAAAAAAAGTATTTTCTTATTTACCTATCTTTAAAAAAAACTTCTTTGCCTTTATTTGTGAAAAAAAAACTTTTTGAAAAAAAAACTTTTTCTAAAACTTAAAAAAAAAACAACAAACAACAAAAAACATTCATAAAAAAACATAAAAAAACAAAAACTAAAACTAAAACTAAAAAAAACTAACTAATAAGTTGGTTTAATCCCTGACACAATTCACTTTCACACAAGACTAGTGATGTTCAAGAACACTTGGTTTATGAGGTCTTGAGATTTTGAGTTAACCAGCCTTAGTCATTAGGGTCCTTGACTTAATTATTCACATTTCCCTAGTTTGAAAGATGTGTGTGCTATATTGCATGCTTAGTCTCTACCTTAAGAATATGATCAGCACCTCACATACACGACTGCAGTTATGATGAGATGAGTTATAATTTCACTTGAGGAACTGGGATGAGGGATTTGAGTTTGGACTTGATTTAATGATGCTCGAGGATGGGATAAAATCAATGAAGGCTTCATGAAACCTGAGTGTCAGCACATTTAGCCAGTATGAGAACATGGTTCTTGTACTATCTCTTGATATTTACCTATGTGCCAGGGTGTGATAAAATAAAAAAAATTATTGATCAGTGTGCGCCAACTCTTGGTAAAAGCAGTGGAGCTAGCCACAAATACTACAAAGCAATGAAATGTCAAAGAAAAGCTCTCATTCCACAAAGTCAATTATCAAAAGAGCTTCCACCAAAGGCGAGCGCTCCCAACCCTTTCAAAGTGTCTACTTGGACCACCGCTATTAGGACCAGGAGTCGGGCTTGCACCAAAAAAGGGCTCTGCATCGTAAATGCTACAAGTCTGGGTGTAGAAGGTACGATAGGTACTCAAAAAAGGCACACCCCGGTGTACTCCCAGGAAAATAAGTGCAGACGGCTCCAACTTCTCTTGACGGACGCACTGATCAACACCAAAAAAATGCGTTGCGTAATAAGGCACTTGAGAGGATCCTTGTTCCAATGAGAGGGAGAGAAGAAATGACACAATCCTATGCCCTCCATCAACTGGCCTTCCATCTACACTTTCAAGTCTGACAACTAAAGAGACGGTGGATTGGATGCAAGAAATGATTTATTCCCTAGTGTTGAGGATCGGGTCCATATGAGAGTCTCTTGGACTAGAACCTTGGGTGACGTTGTGACTCTACTCTTATAACTGCAGTCCACACTTAAAGTCATATCCCTTATATATACGTATACAAAGAGAGTCTGATAATTAGGGGAATTGGATACCTTTTGACTAGAGCTTGGTTCAGCTTAGAATTTTAGGATCTCTGAAACCGAGAGTTCTTGAACGGATCAAGTCTTGTATTCACATGCACAGTCAGGGGTTAAGCCAACTTATTCATTCTTTATTTGCTCGAGGACTAGCAAAGTTTAAGTATAGGGGGGTGATGAATCCGCGATTCATCATCGCAATATCTTGATCTTAGCAAAATCCCCGAGTAAAATCCCAAATAAATGTCCATAAAATCAATAAATTAACAAAATGACTCTTGTAAATAAAATACACTAATTATTGTATATTAGATTGTACAAAATAAATTACACATAAAAAGCCGCAAAAATAAGGAGTTTCGTACTTGTAAATAGCCTAAAACTTCATATATTTTTAATAATTTCATTTCAACTCCTTTTTACCTAATTCTTTCTCTAACTTGTTTATAAAAATGTATATAAAAATATAAAAATACAAAATAAATTATATCTTAAATAAATGCTCCTAGATCCCAATGGGAAAAAGCCGTAAAGACCAACTTCCAAGCTAAATTCCCGCTCCGTATGAACTCCAAATTCACCAAACTCACTTTTAAAGTTCAAGTTAGAAAATTATCTATCCAACGAAAGTGGTTTCATTAAAATCGGAGCTCGTTTGCAAAAGTTGGGTTTTGGGACCTAGATGTACATTGTATACCTTGTATATATTCATTCTTTCTTTAATTTTTATTGTATCTTTTATAATTGCTAAAAATACAAAAATATCATGATTGTATTGTATTTTAATTATATTATTTTATAGTATTTTTCCGTTGTAAATATCTCTTATTAAAAAGACAAAAAAAATACAAATTAGAAAAGTAAACAAAAATTGTACATGTTGTATGTATTTATTTGTAAATTCACCACTATTTTTTTCCCTCTTTATTTTTGTTGTATTTAAAGTAGCATACTTTATATCATTATTTATGTATTTATTTTTTCCCGTTCTCTACAATAACTTCTCTACCACCAACTTCTATTCAACTCCATCATTTTTTAATAACTCCCATTCCACTCCATATTCTTCCACCAACCTCCCATTCAACTCCACCAATAATACAACTTCCCATTCAACACCACCACCATTCTAACCTCTCTTTCTCTTCTTTATATTCATTTGTACATCCTCATTTTTTCGCATCCACCATTCTTATAGAATAAGGAGAGAGCTTGGAGTGTTTTGTTGGTGACAGCTGCGAAGCATCGTCCTCAAGCGACGACCTCCTTCAGGTGAGATCCGCGGAGCTCCGCTTCGCGTCACGAGTTCCCCGTCGAGCTCGCGTAGCTTCTCCGATTTTTATTTCGCCAATTGGATCGAGGCGACGACAGGAGTCCAGCGTAGCTGCTCCGCCAATCCGGCGAAGACCAGGTAAGTATTTCCCTTCATTTATCTTGTTGTTTTATTTTATCTAAAATTTTGTTTTCCTTGTTGTTTCATAATTTTATCATTTTCATCCTTTCCATCACCACCATCACATTTTTCTTCCCATTTGTTTAATTTATTTTCATAACCATCATCATCATATCTTTTTTTTATATGTTTGTGTTTTTATGTTCCTGTCTAAAGAAAATTTAAAAAAAATTAAAAAAATTTAAAACAAAAATATCTTTTTTTTATCACAGCAGTAAAAAGAATTAAAAAAATCAAAAAAATCAAAAAAAAAACCGCAGCAGCAGCGGTGGGGGAGGAGCCCCACCGCCGCCGCCCATCTCCATCACCGGCGGCGCGGGCCGCGCGCGGCACCTCCAGGCCACCGCGGCCGAGCCCCGCGCCATCCACCCGCAGCCCTTCGCGCCGCCCTCCTGCCGTACACCTCCAGGCTCCGTCGCCGCCGAGCCACGCCTCGATAGTCATCTGCTACCTCACCGCGCGAGCGGCCGCGCGCGCCCCTAGCCGCAGCCCCGCTCGCCGCCGCCTCCAGCCCTCTCGCCCCTCCGCGCGCCGGTGCGGCGTGGCCGCCGACGCCGCCGACCTCGTTGTTGGGTTCATCCCCATCGATCGTGAGGAAGAAGGTCTCTTTCCCTTTTTTATTTTATTTATTATGTAAAAATTGCACTTATTTTCCATCAAGTTATTGTTATTACAAATCAGTCCCTGTAATTATTTTGTTCTGTTTAACTTAATTCATCTTTGCACGGATAACCCTGTGTTTGTGTCTTAATTTGGACATCTGTTGAGCATCATTTTATGCAATGAAAAATGCCCTTATGTTGTTCAACTAATTTTCTACGTGCTGAATATTTATTTATATTTTTGTGATCCTTGGGTAATTAATTAAAATTGTCAAACTAAAATATTGCATATTTTACCCATTCAGTGCTTATAAATTTATATCTCATACACTGTTGCTCCAAAAATTCCACAAAAATCATATGTGATGCCTTGATATGTGATGTAATTACTATCCAAATTTCATTCAAAATGGAGTTGTCTTGTGCCTTAAATAAATTGTAGAGTGATTTTAGTTTTTGATTTTTAATTAAATCCCCGTATATTCTTTTTGCAAAATTTCAACTCTCCTGGATTCTTCATAAAAATATCTGCTTGAGATAATTCGCAAGTTGATTAATTTGATAACGTGGATTTAATAGAAATTAATTACTCACTATCACTCTGTTTTCACTAAAAAATTCACTAAAAATTCATATTTTGTCATAAAAATCCAAAAAAATTACTGTAGTCTCCTTGCATGATGTTTTAGTTCCAGTAATTTTTTCATAATTTTTGCTTACTGTTTGTGTGATAAATTGCGAAAAAACCCATAAAAAGTGTGCATTTTTAGTTATTGCATTTTAACCCCTAAAATTCCAAAAAAATATGTTTTGTGTTCATCTTTGGATTAGGACTCTAGGAAAAATACGAATTGGCTAATTTGGACTTCTTTTCCATTAAAATTAATTTGGCCTTGTTGTATGTTTTCTTAGTGTTGTAATTCACCCGCTTTTTGTTTTTGGCATTCTACTTGCATAAAAAAAATCTAAAAAAATACGCATTGGAAATCTAAAACCTAATTTGCGAATTAACCCCCAAGTTGTTCCTTTGCCTCCCTGAGTTCGACCCCGGACTTGCCCGGGATATAAATTAAAGCCGAGACACTCTTCACGGAGATCTTCTCTCGGTTCTGACCGAATCGCTAAGTACACGTGCTACAACTTGACCAAATTAAACAACGTATCTAGCGACTCGGCAGAAGCCTAGTCTAATTTGCTTTCGTGTTTGGGGATGTCCAGCTGAGGCAAGGAATTACAAGCCTGATAAAAAAGAAAGTGGATGCAAGAACAATTAATTATCATTTTATTGGATACTTTACAAGATCAAAAGGATATAAAATTTATGATACCATAGCTAAGTCTATTTTTTTAGTCTTGCAATGCTAGATTTTTTTAGGCTGTTGAATTTGCAAGGGGATATATAGATAAAGATTTTACCTTTGAAAAGGAATATGTTGACATTCCTATAGGTGTTTTTGGACTTGATAAGGATCACACTCTTATTATTTCTGATGACACAAATATTCAAGACAATGTTACGAAATCAACACACCATGAGATTATAAAGGAGCAAATATCAACACCTACGGAATCTTTTCATTAAGAAAATCCACTAGAGCGAAAAGAAGTACGAAATCAGGTGAATATATTGTTTTTATTCAAGAACAAAATGTAGATATAGGAGCAGGCGCTAGAATCACCTTTTATCAAACCATGCAAAGTTTTCGCTCTTTGAAGTGGATAGATGCTATGATTGAGGAAATTAAATCCATGAAGGATAATTATATATGGAATCTTGTCTCATTACATGAATACGGGAAATACATTAGTTGTAGATGGATAGTTAAAATCAACAGGGATTAAAAAGTGACGTGAAAATATACAAATACCGCCTTGTCACAAAGGATTTTCACAAAATGAATGCATTGATTATCCTTGTCATTGTCACAAAGAGACTATCTCTCCAATTTCTTTGGAGACACTTTCAGAATTGTAATGACATTGGTTTCATTCTTTAGTTTAGAAGCGCATCACATGATAGGCAATGTTTCTCAATGGTAACATCTATAAAATACTATTTACAATGCAAATAGAAAACTTTGTGTCAAAAAGATAAAAAATAATATGATTTGCAAACTCAAGAAATCCATCTATGGACTCATATATGCTTCAAGACAACGGTATCTCAAATTTTTTTTCATACAATCATCTCTTTTAGTTTTGAAGTGAATTTGGCTGATGAATGCATATATAATTTTTTGTGGAAGTAATCATATTTTCTCGGTAGTATATATTGATGACATCTTCAATGATATGAACCTACTACATGGCACCGTGAAATTTCTTGCAAAGAATTTTGACATAAAAGATCTTAATTATGCTTTTTTTTGTATTGAGATATAAAAGAATCGCTCTCAGGATATCCCTTGCTTTGTCATAGAAGAGATATATTGAAAAGGTTCTCAAAAGGTATGACATGCAAGATGATAGACCAATGGATACTTTGTGGTAAGGGAGACAAGTTCAGTCTCCCTAAAAATGACTTTGAGAAAAGAGATATTCAAGGAATTTCTTATGCATCAGCAGTAGGGAGTCTAATGTATACGTAAGTTTGTACCCAGCTAGACTTGGCATATATTACATGGATGTTGGAAATATATTTGAGCAATATGGGAGATAACCATTGAAAAACAACTAAGTGGGACCCGAGATACGTGCAAACAACAAAAAATTATATGCTCACACACAGGAGATTGGACCAACTTGAGATCATTGGTCATACCAACTCCAATTTTGCTGGATGTTAAGATATCATGAAGTCGATATCATGCCATATCTATCGAGGCGGAGGTAGGATTTGTTTATAGGTGGGGCCAATTATAAATAAATCGAAACATGTGGATTGCGTACTGTGTACGTGTACTATACACTGAAAATAAGTAAATCTAATCTTGTAATTAATTACTATTTCATACAATATAATATCTATATTTATTGTATAAAAAATTATATAACCATATATGTATCCATGTCCCTAAAAAATGAAATTTCATTCATAAAATATAAGCATTCATGTCATTGTTTTGGTGTGGATAAAATTTTATGGAGCACATCCTCTAACTCGCTGACCAGCATTCAAAGGGCAAATGATTTCAATGGTGTCGAATCTAATGAAATTACACTAGACCACATTGTAATAGGATCAAGACTTTGGTATCGAGAAAAGGACCAAACAAATTTTGAGGACCCAATAGAAATATGATATTTATGAACTAATTAAAATCCTCCATGTGTGATCTAAGCTCTATATTATACAAAACATAAAGATCAAAATTTTGCAAAAACTTTAACAAATCAGCAAGCTATCTTCAATTTGTAGAAGATAATTTAAATTTGATAATATACAATATATGCGTATTTAATCTATCATCTAATGTATCATTAATCGTTCAAATTCCATTTAATATTAAACATTCATGTATAGTACTTATAGAAATATCAACCTACCTCCACGAAGATGCACAACTCGATACATCACAACACCACACCATTGTGATTTGTGTCGATGGAATAAAAGGATTACAAAGAGCCGTCTGCAAAACTTGTTTTGGAAGGATGTGTCGGTATAGATCTCATGCTGATTCAGAAAACCCAACTTTTGAAGTTATGGAAGGAGGTGATGGGTTGGGATTTCCTGCGTTGAGTCGACAATACGGTGATAGTGATGTCAGTGTCTTTACCACAAGTCTCACATGTCACAACTTCAAGGCAATAATGAAGTTTTAGATGGGAATTCTAGTACTTGAAAGAGAAGAAAAGGAGGGAAAAGTTTGCCGGATGAATCTTGAGGTGGGAAAAGATGAATAGAAAAGGTCTTTGGAATTAGGGGGACCTTGACGTGGGTAGGAGAGAATTTGGGGTGGGGAGAGTCGTAAATTCTAAGCATATAGATATCGAAATCCCATTTATTAATAAAAGGGTACAAACAATTGTCTATTGAGCATAACGACGCAAACTCCACTATTGCATACCCGCTTACTAAAGAATTGCAACCTAAATAATTAACGACCACATCGTGGATATGGATGTCATCCCAGTTAAAGACATTCAATTTTAGGTGGAGTTTGTGTTTCTATAGTACTTGTGTAAATAGACACTTTGGTACTAAAGTGTTTTCTTTGAGCGTTACGATTATTATTACGTAGAAATGATTCTTTTATTTTTCGCTTTTTATTATCCAAGTTTTATCTTAATAAGTAGACTTGTTGGAAATGATTCTTTTTATTCCATGATGCATACCCACTTTTAAATTCATGTTATTAAGTTGTATTGACACATGTGACCATTAAAGATTGAGTTACTGTAAATAAATTCTGTAATTGTAACAAAGTTGTTTTGATTGTATAATTATATAACTAAAAAACATGATTTGTGGATATGTTCTGAAGAGATGACATAAACTTTGAGTTCATCCGCATGTTATTTAGTTATAAAACTAGATATATAGTTAAGTGAGAGACTGTTAGAATATTAATCCAAATTCGGAAAAAGAAAAAGATTGAGGAAATCAAATTGTACCTCGAACTCAACAAAAAAATCAAGGAAACGAGGAGTGAAGTGCTTGGGGATCGAGCTTCGTCAGGAGCTCGGTCTTCATTACCTTTACGTGGCGACGGGGCAAAGGCCCAACAACTGGATCAACATGCAACCATGGTGGCACACATTGGACCAAATTCACAACCTCCTGCCATCTCCCTCGCTATTCCCTCGGAACTACTGTGACTCACGGGAATCCCTGTGTGACTGTGACTCACGGGAATCCCTGCTGGAGTTTGGAGGGAGGAGGGGGGTTGTGAGAGAGGTCTGAATAAAGACTTGATTTTGATTTATATACAGCAGTCGGAGGATGACTGGTTGGGCCAACGGAGGTCACTCTTCGGGACCTGGAAGATCATGCTAAAGCATTAGGCTACTGGTGTGATTGAAGATGACCCACGAATTAAGGTGATGCCGCCACAAAAATTCAAGGTCCAAAATTCCATAAGATGTCTCTAAAATCATGGGAAAATGTTCAAAATTAAATACTGTGCATTATTGCAGAAGACCATGTATTATAACAGAATCGTTGTGTACACTTGTTAATTAAATCATAATAATATATAGGTGTATAATACATGTATGTTATATTAATAAATTTATTTTGTTTTATATTTTATTGATTTAATTTATGCATATAAATATACTTGTTGATTTCACTTAAGGTAATAATTTTAATGTTGTATAAATTATAATTTGTTATCGTAGGGTATAACCGAACTATAATTTAGGGCTTTCAATTATTTGCGTGATTTTTCTTCATAATTATGTTTTTTAGATTTTTTAATAAAATAAAATACCATAAAATAAATAAAATCAAATTCACATTTAAAGGCATTAAATATAAGTTTGTACAATTTCTCAAGAAAAAACGGTTGTACTAAAAGCTCAAAATTTCATTTTTCACAAATGGGGTCCCCTCGAATCCAAGTATTTTTAGCACTTTGAAGTATTTTTCACATTGAACTTGAAGAGGCGAGCAGATCTTATCATGAGTATGTGTAAGCAAATTATATGTCATATGGCGAGCAGATCTTATCATGAGTATGTGTAAGCAAATTATAGGTCATATGACATAAGTAGTTTATCGATTAGGATTTCTGGTTTTTTAACATATTTACAGGTTGGATTTTTGGTAAAATATTTAATATCATTCTTTGTTTTTTCTTCTAGTTGCAAAAATAATTAGATGAAAATAGTTAAAATATTATATATATATATAGAAAATTTAAAGAATTAGCTTGTATACAATACAATTGTATAATTAATCCAAGAAAATAAAAATCACAACTTTATTGTATATAGAATTTCAAAGATCTGATCTTGTGTTTTCTTTCTTAAGTTAACTTTGATTATATTATGTAAACTTTTATATTTATCACATATATTATTATCATCGTAAAGAGAAAATTAACCAGTGAAAATTATTTCAACAGGAAGCTTGTAGATTTATTTGAGGTTTTACGTATAATTTACACAAATGTTCTGAAGCAGTAAAATAGTCGATTCTTTTTGGAGTTTTTTTCTCACCAGTTACCTCTTCCCACTTGTTAACTTGTCACCAAGTCAAGTTAACTCAGTCAATGGGATAGGGTTATAAATATATCTATCTTTAACAGTTGTGCTCCTCCGAGATATTGCAATATCAGTCATACCCCCTCCTTTTTTGGGAATATCAGTTGTGCCCACGGCTTCTTACAGTTCTATCACTTCTGCCCCTTGGGTTAATTGTTATCCATCAACAATGTAAATGGATGTTAACTTTAGGGACACAAGCAGAATTAATTTAAAAAAAGGTTGAGTGTCTTTCCTCACTCTATCCCTCTTCCTCCCCCTCCTCCTCCTCCTCCGCCCCAACCTCCTCCTCCCCCTCTGTCGCCCCAAGCCTCCTCCCCCTTCTCCACCCCAAGCCTCATCCCCCTCCTCTGCCTACACCTCCTCCTCCTCACCCCTCCTCTCGCAGCCTCCCCTCTGCCCCCGTCCTCCTCACCCCTCCGCCCGCATCCTCCATCTTCGCCCCCGTCCTCCTCACCCCTCTGCTCGCAGCCTCCTCCTCTGCCCCCATCCTCCTCACCCCTCTGCAGGCATCCTCCCCCTCTGACCCCGTCCTCCTCACCCCTCCACCCGCAACCTCCTCCTCCTCCCGCAGCCTTCCCCTCCGCCCCCTCCTCCGCACCCCTCTGCCCGCAGACTCCTCCTCTGCCCACAGCCTCCCCCTCCGCCCATGTCCTCTTTATCCCTCTGCCTGCAGCCTCCTCCTCCTCCCACGGCCTCCCCCTTCAAGCCCTCCTCCTCCGCCCAGAACTCGCAGATGACCTTGTTGGTCCTGGGATTGAGGAGGATGGTTGTGGCTCGTATTTGAACTCTCTTTGGCCACTGATGATGATGAACCTGAAGGGTGATGAGGCCAGATGGGTCTCTGTGCTCCGCCAACGTCTCCATCTTCGATTGTGGATTTCGATTTTGGGGGTGATCATTTTGAGAATGTGAGGAAGAAGATGAGGATTTCCAGTTTTACCCCTCCTACTCAAATCATGATTTGAAAAAAACATGGTTAAGTACAACTAATTGACAGCCAAAATAAAGAAGGGACACAAGTGATAGAACGACAAGAAGTCGGGGGCACACATTATATTCTAAAAAATGGAGAGGAATAACTAATATTGCAATATCTGGAGGAGCAAAAACTGATAAAAACCCTAAATATATCTTACAACTGTATTTACTATGGTTTTAGATGTTAGTCTGTACATATAATACATCCATGTGTTTCTTTTCTTTTTATAATTTTATTTCCTTTTTATTTTAAAATCTTAAAAATGCATTATGCTTGTTATACGCCCATGATAATAGGTTCATCGGAGACGAAAGTGCTTTTTCAGTGAAGAAGGTTTACCAAGGTGAAACGTGAACGGGTTCCTCTAGAGGAAGAGGAGATCGAGCCTATTGTGGTTATGGATTCAAGGATGTCATAAAATAGACAACCATAAATGTTGACGGAACCTACAAAAAGTTAAATTGGCATGTCATGTAAGTGATTCTCTGCATGCTGGTGTTTTCAAATAATTCTTTTTTGACATTTTTGTTGCTTATGTAAGTTTCATAGATCAAATTCTTGATTAAAAATATATAGTTGCAGTGAGAAAGATGAGAGAAATGAATATCCACCATCTATTTAAAAAAAATATTTTAGACCAATCGGTCAGTTTAGGGTGACAAATCGGTCAGTCAAGCCTCACGTGTTGGGCAACGGTGGGTATTAGCCATGTGATCCCGAGGCAAACTATTTCTATAATAAATGTTACTGCAATCTTCATATATCAATAAAAGTTATTGATTTATTTCACTCCTTGACTGAGATTAAATGAATGAATGCACTATAAAGGTCCCTTAGTACGATTAGGTTTATGTACCATGGCCATCTTAATGATCATACAGTTGTTGATTCAATCATAGAGGACGGTGCTTGGATGAATATCTAAAGAGTTAGATTGAGGACTCGTCAAGCATCATCAAATGATTATTAAGAGATGATCTCCAACCTAAGAAGGAGATGGCAATCCTTCTCTAAAGGATGATATATAACCGACCTCTTGATGTAGGTCCTCTGCATAGGAATGGAGATTCGGAGGTCTTAGATAAGTTAAGTCAAAAAGTTGACTTATTGAGATCAATATAACCAAGATCTATGTCGTATACTATCACGATATAGGCATGTATCCTCTGACCAGAGACAGGTGTATTGATATATGTATGAGTATGTACATTTGGCATACCAATAGGTTGATGGCCTTATTAAGATCTATACACCGACGAGCTGGTGTGCATGCAAAAGCATGTGAGTAATACGATCTCTCATATAAGATCATACAAGTTCATTAGTGAACCGGAAGACATGAGCTCAACCATGAGGTATTGGAACCAATCAAATTCCATGCATGGTCGTCTTGATTTATAAGCATGATAAGAATTTGTAGGCATGGTATATGCTTTTGGACAGCATATGATCGATACTAACTCTCAATGATCGAATGAGAAACTTAATGATAAAACTCTGAAGGAGACAGCCTAAAATCAATCTAAAACTTCAAATTTATTCTAAGTCTTCCAGTATGCAGGATGTACGGCTATTAGGAATACTCTAGGGCGATGTGATCATAAACGATTGTAAAACCATGACGCTTCCAATCCGAGGGAGTGATGAAACAGGTTTGGATTTTAGTGACCCCTCTTGACAGAGAAGTGATCTAATTTTAGTCCAAAAATTGAACATTGATCTGAATGTGATTCAGATGCAATGAGAAGATTAGATTTACGGTTTTGATTTAATCAAGTATCTTTGAGAGGTCCTCTAGATCTGGATTTGACATGTAATCTCAATATCCAACTCATTATACGTGGAACGTACAATCGTCATGTCCTTATTTTCAAGTATCCGTGGATAAAGCACATCATTCTTGAAAGCATTCAAGAA
Organism: Ottelia alismoides; assembly: GCA_037367405.1. Classification (NCBI taxonomy): domain Eukaryota; kingdom Viridiplantae; phylum Streptophyta; class Magnoliopsida; order Alismatales; family Hydrocharitaceae; genus Ottelia; species Ottelia alismoides. The sequence continues at coordinate 146,236 of JAZKJV010005903.1, read as the reverse complement.
TACTTCCGTTGTTAAATTGTATATATGAGCATTTAGAAATCGATAATAAAAGTGCTTTAATTATCATGAATAATGTGAATGTGAATCATATTATTTTGATGCATGAGAATGATGATCCAAAATGATTAAATGTGATATAATTATCATGGATATGAATATTGTGCATAGTAATATCCATATTAATAATACATATTTTAAATGTGGTTTATAATATATTAGAGAGAGAGGGAAACTTGTTTGTACTGAAGGATATTGAGAATCCTCAAGCGCATCACGGAAACGTCACGATCGCATCTCATGCGATCGGGGCGACTAGTCGCACTAGTCGCAATGGGCATCAGAATTTAAAATTTTACATCATATGATGAAACCACATGATCACAAGAACGTTTCTTGGATCGTTTCATCAAACCACAAAGTATTAGAAATACCTCTCGAAGCGTGGCTGCGATCACGAGAACTCTAAAGCAAGAGATCCTCTTGGCTCAAGTCCGATCCATGAAGATAGCACTTGTAGGCGCGATGATGAGACGCGTGACTCCCGCAATCCTCGACGAAGATCCAAGCTTCGAATCCCCTAATTTCGTCCAACAAAATCCATCATCTTCCTATAGAGCAAGCAGGCCCAAAGAAGATGGAGATCCTCGAGTAGTCGAAGACGAATGCGAGAAAGTCTCTCTCAAGGCATAAGATGGACGGCCACCGTAGAGAGAGAGAGACGATGAGAATGAGAAAGAGAGAGAGAGTAGGCGTGTACTCTTGATGTTGTACTCCAAAGGGCTAGGGTTGCCCTCCTTATATGTTAGTTTGGGATCCAATGGATCTCAATCCATGGCATACATAGATCTAACGGCTAGATTGATTTATGCATCAATCAACAGCCATGATGATTATTGGTTAAAAACCAACAACATTAAATAATATCAAATCAAATATATGTTGTATTATCATCAACATAATTTAATTAACATAAATCAATTATTGAGAGATAACAAGATAACAAAAAGGGAGACAATAAATCATCCCCTAAAATTGGGGGCGTCACCTATGACTAAGTCATTGGTGACGCCACCTCATTTGGTGGTGATTATCTCCTTTTTATTTTATCTTATTATTTCTTAATAAATTGCAATAACTTTTATTGCAATAATATCCACCAAATTAATTCCAAATTAATTTGTGAATATTTCAATCATGCCATTGAAAATATGTGAATCATATTCACAACCCAAACTAATTTGTAAATTACATTTCCAATTAATTACTTATTGTGACTCCAATTCACATTAATAATTAACAAATGTTATTTACAAAACTTCTCTCTCTCTCTAATATATCATAAATCATATTTATAATATATACATAGATATTATGGATAACACTATCCATGATCTGTATTTCCTTGATAATTAAATCTCATTTAATTATTTTGGATAATGATTATCACAATATGAATCTCATTCATATTATACTTGATAATTAAATCTCATTTAATCATCAAGACCTTCTTGGTTGGATACAAAATTCATCATAGGAATTATTCCTGAACTCCTTCAAGAATAATGTGCTTTCTCCGCAGATACTTGGAGATAAGGACAAGGCGATTGTATTGTTCCACGTATAGTGACTTGGGTGTTGAGATCTCATCTCAAATCCAGATCTCACTGACCTCCCATAGATGCTTGATTAAATCAAGTTCGTATACTTAATCTTCTCATTGCATCTGAAACTCATTCAAATCAATGTCCAACACTTGGACTAAGATCAAGTTACTTCTCTACTGAGAAGAGTCACTAAAATCCAGACCTGTTTCATCATTCCCTCGGACTGGAAGTGTCATGGTTATACAATCATTTATGATCACACCACCCTCAGGTATTCCCAATACATGCACATCCTGCATACTGGAAGACCCATGATCAACATGAAGATGAAGATCAATTTTACACTGTCTTCTTCAGGGTTTGATCACCAAGTTTCTCAATCTTGGTCATTGGGAATCAGTATCGATCATATGCTTTCCCAAAGCATATATCATACCTTCATATTCTTGTCATGCTTCCAAAGCACGACAACCATGCATGGAACTTGATCGGTCCCAATACCTCATGAGTGAGCTCATGACTTCCGGTTCATAAGTGAACCTGTATGATCCCTTTGAGAGATCGTATTACTCATATGCCCTTACATGCACACCAGCTCGTCGGTGTATAGACCTTGGTTAGGTCATCAACCTATTGGTCTGCCAAATGTAAACACTCAGACATACAGTAACACATCTGTCTTCGGTCAGAGGATGTGTGCCTATGATGTGACAGCATTCAACATAGGACTTAGGCTATCTCGATCTCGCTAAGTCAACATTTGACATAACTAATCTGACACCTCCGAATCACTATTCCCATGTAGAGGACATGCATCAAGAGGTCGGTCAGATATCAGCCTCTGTGAGAAAGGATTGCCATCTCCTACTCAGGCTGGAGATCATCTCTTAATAATCATTTGACGATGCTTGATGAGTCCTCTATCTAACTCATTAGATATTCATCTAAACACCAGCCTCTATGATTCATTTAATGAATCAACATCTATATGATTATCAATACGGTCATGGTACATAACCCTAATTGTACAGAGGGACCTTATAGTGCATTCATTCATTTAATTTCAGAAAGGGAGTGAAACAATCAATAATATTTATTGATAAAACATATTTATTACAATAACAATTATTGTAAGAATGATTCACCTCAGCTCGCATGGATAACAATCTCCCACTAGCCGTCAGAACCATTCAGGAACAGTCCTTAAACCCATACTCATACATGTTGGTTGAAAACCTTCTGCATCAGAGGTTTGGTAAGAGGATAAGCAACGTTGTCGGTAGTGGCCACCTTGGTGATGATGATATCACCATGCTTTTGAATCTCCCGAATGATGTGGTATTTCCTTTCCACATGCTTGCTCTTTTGATGCCATCTGGGTTCCTTTGCCTGGGCAATGGCTCTTGTGTTATCGCAGAGTAACGGGATGGGAGTATCAGAGGAAAATACGCCAAGCTCTAAGATGAACTTGCACAACTACACTGCCTCCTTTGCAGCATCCGATGCGGCAATGTATTTGACTTCTGTTGTTGAATACGTCGTAGTGTCCTGCTTCTTGCTTCTCTAGCTCACAGCACCACCGTTCAACAGGAATACAAACCCTGATGTTGACTTTCGATCATCAATATCCGACTGGAAGTCTGAATCTATATATCCCAAGACTTGGAGATCACCATCTCCATAGACCAAGATGTAATCTTACGTCCATCTTAGATATTTGAATATGTTCTTTACTGCATTCCAGTGTTGCTCTCCATATCAGGATTGGTAACGACTTACCACTCCCACTGCATGGTAGATGTATGGCCTAGTACACATCATGGCATATATCAAGCTTCCTACAGCTGATGCATAGGGGTATCCAGCCATGGCCTTCTTTTCCTCAACACTTTGAGAAGCCATCCCTTTAGACAGATGGATACCACGTCTTAAGGGGAGGAATCCTTTCTTGGACCTATCAATACGGAATCGTTCAAGAATCTTCTTAATGTATCCATGTTGTGACAATCCCAACATCCTCTTTTCTCGGTTTCTGAACAACTTCAGGCCTAAGATGTAAGAGACTTCTCCAAGATCTTTCATCTCAAAGGTATGAGATAGCCAAATCTTTACACTGGTCATCATTCATGTATCATTCCAAATGATAAGGATATCATCTACGTAAAGCACGATGAACACAATGGTGCTCCCACTAAGCTTCTTGTACACACAAGGTTCATCGGGATTCTGCACAAAATCATAACTCTTTATGGTTTCGTCAAATCTGATGTTCCAGCTACGAGAAGCTTTTTTGAGCCCATAGATGGATTTCTTTAGCATGCATATTTTTCCATCCTCGACTATGAAGCCCTGGGGCTGCTCCATATAGATATCCTCCTCGAGGTATCCATTGAGGAAAGTTGTCTTGACGTCCATCTGCCAGATGTTGTAGTCAAGAGAAGCAGCTATATCTAGCAGTGTCCTGATGGACTTAAGCATGTCCGTAGGAGAGAACGTCTCATCGTAGTCAATGCCTTCTCTCTGTGTGTAGCCCTTGGCTACAAGTCGTGCCTTGAAAGTCTCCACTTTCTCATCAGGTCCCCTTTTTCTCTTGAAGATCCATTTACACCCAATGGGTTTCACCCCTTTAGGTGGATCCTCTAGGGTCCATACACCATTCTTATGCATGGAGTCAATCTTTGACTTCATTGCGAGCATCCATTTATCCATGTCATGATCCACGAGTGCTTCATCAAATGAAGTAGGATCATTGTCGGTCTCACTTGACACATGGAATCCATACCTTTCAAGTGGTGCAACCACCCTCGAACTCCTTCGAAGAGGTATGGGTGGTTCATCTTCATTTATCTCTTTTAGTTTCTGGTTCAAGAATCTCAGAATCCTTAGGGGAGTAAATGAGTTCCTCTACTTTATTTTTATCTTGACCTTTAAGGAAATCATCCTCCAAAATCTCACATATCTGGAGACAAAAAATCTTTTGGGTCTCAGGGTCATAAAGCTAGTATCCAATACCATATTTAATGTACCCAATGAAGTAACACTCACAAGTGTGAGATTCTAGCTTACTTGTGTCCACATTCTTCGCATGGAGCAAGCAACCCCAAACTCTCAAGTGTCTAACACTTGGCTTGGTACCATACTAGAGCTCATGAGGAGTCTTGGGTACATATTTGCTAGGAATCTTATTCAGGATATATATTGCAGTCTCTACTGCATATCCCCAGAAACTAAGAGATAAACGTGCTTTGCTCATCATTGAACGGACCATGTCCGTGATGGTCCTGTTGCATCTTTCAACAACACCATTAACTTGGGGAGTTTAAGGGGGAGTGAGATTGGAGACAATTCCATTCTCTTTAAGGTACCCTTGAATTCATCTAAGAGGTACTCACCACCTCGATCAGATCGAATCCGTTTAATCTTTCTATCGGTTTGGTTTCAACCAAAGCCTTAAACTCTTTGAACTTTTCAAAGGTTTAGGATTTATGACGTAGTAGGAAGATGAACCCGTATCGTGAATGGTCATCAATAAATGTCAAATAATATCGATATCCATTCGGGGCGCGGTACTGAAGGGACCACATACATCAGTATGTATTAGATCAAGAATACCTTCGCATCTTGTGACCTTGTTACGTAAAGGCATCCTGGTCATTTTACCTCGAATGCAATGTTCACAGGTAGGTAAAGATTGGACCTGTAGAAAATATAAGGGTCCATCCTTTATCAATCTATTGATCCTATCAACAGATAAATGACCAAGCATTTGATGTCAAATCATATTCGAATGATTTCCATTCTCCCTGGATTTTTTTAGGGTTTTTATTAGTGGTAGTGACATTCATGACACATTCATCAATGCACAATTCATAGAGTCCTCCAGAAGTCAGAACACCATACGCAATAAATTTATCATATTGATTAATGACTAACTTATTACATAATAGGAAGGAATATCCATGTCTAACAAGCTTAGATACAGATATCAAATTCCTCCTGACTTCTACATAAAGACACTCTTTAAGTACTAAGACTTGACCACTAGATAATGATAGTCAGTAGGTCCCAATGGCGACTGCTGCAACGAATTACATACATGAACAGAAGCACCAGAATCTACAACCCAACTTCCTTCTCGTCCAATGAGAAAGCTAGTTTCAATGATGAAAGTAGAATTCATACATGTTGGGGCTTTACCTTTGTCAGCATACTTCAGGTATTCTGGGCAGTTACGCCGCCAGTGCCCCGGCTTCTTGAAGTGGTGACAGACATCGGTCTTCTTCGATGTCATCAACGTGGAAGCACTAGAAGATGAACCAAATCCTTGATTCTTCTTCTTTCTCTTCTGGGTCGGGCCCTTCCGAGAACCTTGCTTCTGACCGCGCTTTCCTTTTGCTTGTGTAACCATTGCACTGGCAGAGGGGTCGTCCTTCTTCATTACGTCTTCTACAGACTTTAATGCAGCTAACAGCCCAGCGTTAGTGAAATCAACTTTGCTCATGTGATATGACACGACAAAGTTGTTGAAAGACTTAGGGAGCGATAGGAGAATGAAATCAGCTTGCATATCAGCATCCATGTAGGCTCCCAGGGTTTCCAATTCAAATAGGTACCCAAACGCTTTGAGTACGTGTTCTCTGAAAGAGGTCCCTTCTTGCATCTTGCAGAGAATAAGTTCTTTCATCGCATTATAATGCTGTGTGTGGTTTATGTCACCTAACATATCTTTCAGATTCAGCATGATTTCTTGGCGGTGGTTCATTTCCACATGCTGCTTCTGAAGCACATCGGACAATGAGCCAAGGATATAACACCTTGCCAAGTTATGATCTTCATCATATTTCTCATTAAAAGATTTATCTTCCGGAGTCTGAGGGTATGCAATCTTGTCCTTGGTTAGCACATATGAGATGCACTCCGCAGATAGAACAAGATCCAAATTTCGGATCCAATCCGAATATTTTGGTCCGGTCAACTGATTGACCTCCAGGAGCCTGCTCAGTGGGTTCACGGTCTTCATTTTCTGAAATTAAGAATGCACTATATTAGAACATATAAATAATTACATATTCATTTTTAAAATATTTGATTAAGGCATTTTAAATCAAATTTATCTTGCTATGTCAACTTTGAAAGATTATTCCCTTATTGTCTCTCAAAGTAAGAGATATATTTACCGCTATATCTCAGGCAAGATCTGGGATCTCCTCTCTATCTTTATCACATCCCAATAATATGAGAACCTGTGACTCGAATAAAGAGAAGTGGGAACCCATTCCGCCTTGCAAGTCCAACTTGCATTTCTCAATTCGGTCTTTAACACCCCTAAGATGATGTTGACATGTCGCTAATTGAACCAACAGTCAACATGCTTAATACTCGTTATATGCAATCCAATATCGCCCCAATAATATGAGGACTCGATATTGGGGGAGGACTCGATATTGGGGTCACTACGTACACGGCCTTACTCTTTCGAGAAGCAAAGGGGATATAAATAATTGTATATAGGATCTGTCACTTCGGACAGGCGTCTCCTATATACAACTTTTGGCGACGAAATTCTTTGCCTTGACGGGAGACCATGGATGTCACTTATGTGATCCTCCACCTCATATTCAAATTATAAAAAATTAATTATCGTGAATCATATTCACATAATTAATTCTTCCAAGGGAAATACACATCTATTCATAATAGAGTGCTTTTAATAGGATATAATTAATTTAATCACATTAAATTAATTATCAATCCAATTTTTAATCAACAAACTTGATTATTACTTGAATAGTAGGTATAATCTCAAAGTACGTATTATTCGAATTTTAATAATTAAAAAAATATACTTTGATTTCTCCGGCATTATCGAGTCCCTACCCGCTGTCATGGACAATACCGACGAGAGTGGGACGGACCACATACGTTGCAACCCGCTACCCCAATGCTCTCTGACTAGACACCATATCCACCTCATGAAAGGATAATGCCAGATAGATCATCATGTACTTTGAGATGCTCATCGGTCTTTCAACCGAAATTATACCATATAATATACATCAAAACAATTTTTAATATATTATAAGGAGATTTGCTAAACAAATCCCCAATCCTATTCAAGCAAGCGGGTTTTGCATGTAAAAGTTGTCCTACAACTATTGTAGGATAAACTAGGGTTTTGTATGCAAACAATGTTTGTTTATGATTTCATATCAATGTCATTCAAGGAAATGATTATCATCTTTAAATATTTCACAAATACTTATCAATAATCATTTCATAAAATTTAAAATTAATTTTCATCAATTTATTTGAATGACTATCACAAGGTTCATGATCAAGTTTGTCAATTTCCAGCAGTGACCCCTACTCACTAAAGTTAACTTATGTTGATCAATTTAAATCCAAATTTTGCAAAATCAGTTTCCTAAGATTACAAATTTGATTTATGACAGAAACGTGATGTTTCATGCATTTCAAGGTACATAAAAACAGTAATTAACTCATTAACCACGTTCAGATTTACAGTTCCCGTAACAGTGAATACATGTTTGTTCAAAAAGCCATATCTTGAGCAAATGAAATTCAAATTTCGTAAACTCAGATCCTATGGTTTCATTATTTAATGGGGAACAAAATAAATTGAATATTTTTTGTTTCAACAATAAATAGTGCCGAAAAAATCCAATTAGGCAGAGGTGCGAAAATTGAAATGCGAGAAAACTTTCGCAACCCTTTCAAACCCAAGTCGTCCTAGGTTCACGGATCGTATCCAAAACCTTTTCCGACCTAAGGCTGTGATACCACTTGAAGGATATTGAGAATCCTCAAGTGCATCACGGAAGCGTGATGATCGCATCTCATGCAATCGGGACGACTAGTCGCACTAGTCGCAATGTGCAGCAGAATTTAAAATTTTAAATCATATGATGAAACCACATGATCACAAGGACATTTCTTGGACCGTTTCATAAAATCACAAAGTATCAGAAATACATCTCGAAGCGTGGTTGCGATCACGAGATCTCAAAAGCAAGAGATCCTCCTGGCTCAAGTCCGATCCACGAAGACAGCACTTGCGGGCGCGATGATGAGACGCGTGACTCCCGCAATCCTCGACGAAGATCCAAGCTTCGAATCCCCTGATTTCATCCAACAAAATCCACTGCCTTCCTCTAGATCAAGCAGCCCCAAAGAAGATGGAGATCCTCGAAGAGTCGAAGACGAAGGTGAGAAGGTCTCTCTCAACGCATAAGATGGACGGCCACCTTAGAGAGAGAGAGAGACAGCGAGAAGAGAGAGAGAGAGAGAGTAGGCGTGTACTCTTGATGTTGTACTCCAAAGGGATAGGGTTGCCCTCCTTATCTATTAGTTTGGGATCCAATGGATCTCAATCCATGGCATACATAGATCTAACGGCTAGATTGATCTATGCATCAATCAACGGCCATGATGATTGTTGGATAAAAACCAACAACATTAATTTATATCAAACCAAATATATGTTGTATTATCATCAACATAATTTAATTTAACATAAATAAATTATTAAGAGACAACAAGATAACAAAAAGGGAGACAATAAGTCACCCCCTAAAATTGGGGGGGCGTCACCTATGACTAAGTCATTGGTGACGCCACCTCATTTTGGTGGTGATTATCTCCTTTTTATTTTATCCTATTATTTCTTAATAAATTGTAATAACTTTTATTGCAATAATATCCACCAAATTAATTCCAAATTAATTTGTGAATATTTCAATCATGCCATTGAAAAATATGTGAATCATATTCACAACCCAAACTAATTTGTAAATTACATTTCCAATTAATTACTTAATGTGACTCCAATTCACATTAATAATTAACAAATGTTATTTACAAAGCTTCTCTCTCTCTAATATATCATAAATCATATTTATAATATATACACAGATATTATGGATAGCACTACCCACTATCTGTATTTCCTTGATAATTAAATCTCATTTAATTATTTTGGATAATCATTCTCACAATATGAATCTCATTCATATTATACTTGATAACTAGATCTCATTTAATCATTAAGACCTTCTTGCTTGGATACAAAATTCATCATAGGAATTATTCATGAACTCCTTCAAGAATAATGTGCTTTCTCCGCCGATACTTGGAGATAAGGACAGGGCGATTGTATTGTTCCACGTATAGTGACTTGGATGTTGAGATCTCATCTCAAATCCAGATCTCATGGACCTCCCATAGATGCTTGATTAAATCAAGTCCATATACTTAATCTTCTCATTGCATCTGAAACTCATTCAGATCAATGTGCAATACTTGGACTAAGATCAAGTTACTTCTCTACTGAGAGGAGTCACTAAAATCCAGACCTGTTTCATCACTTCCTCGTACTGGAAGCATCATGGTTATACAATCGTTTATGATCACATCACCCTCAAGTATTCCCAATACCTGCACATCCTGCATACTGGAAGACCCATGATCAACCTGAAGATGAAGATCAATTTGACATTGTCTTCTTCAGGGTTTGATCGCCAAGTTTCTCAATCTTTGTCATTAGGAATCGGTATCGATCATATGCTTTCCCAAAGCATATATCATAGCTTCATATTCTTGTCATGATTCCAAAGCACGACGACCGTGCATTGAATTTGATCGGTCCCAATACCTCATGAGTGAGCTCGTGCCTTCCAGTTCATAAGTGAACCTATGTGATCCCTTTGAGAGATCGTATTACTCATATGCCCTTACATGCACACCAGCTCGCTGGTGTATAGACCTTGGTTAGGTCATCAACCTATTGGTCTGCCAAATGTACACACTCAGACATACAGTAACACATCTTTCTCCGATCAGAGGATGTGTGCCTATGTTGTGACAGCATTCAACATATGACTTAGGTTATCTCGATCTCGCTAAGTCAACCCTTTGACATAACTAATCTGACACCTCTGAATCACTATTCCCATGCAGAGGATCTGCATCAAGATGTCGGTCAGATATCAGCCTCGGTGAGAAAGGATTGTCATCTCCTACTCAGGCTGGAGATCATCTCTTAATAATCATTTGACGATGCTTGATGAGTCATCTATCTAACTCACTAGATATTCATCCAAACACCAGCCTCTATTATTCATTTAATGAATTAACAGCTATATGATTATCAAGACGACCATGGTGCATAACCCTAATTGTACAGAGGGACCTTATAGTGCATTCATTCATTTAATTTCAGAAAGGGAGTGAAACAATCAATAACATTTATTGATAAAATATAGTTATTACAATAACATTTATTGTAAGAATTGTTCACCTCGAGCTCACATGGCTAACATGTACATAGTATTTACATTTTAAATGTTGATATGAATTGGATTCATATCGGATAATTAATTGAAAATACAATTTATATTTTATTTTCGGTGTGTGAATATGACACAAATTTCCATAAAATATAGAATGAATGAAATTATCACAAAAATAGTTTGGAATCATTTCTGTGAAATAATTTGTAATAAATTTTTTTTGTAAATAACTAAAGGATTATGCGAGATACATGATCTCACGTAATTAGAAAATAGGACCCCCCCCTCCATATAGAGAGGATGGACAACCACCCTCGAGTCCTAATTCAAGGTGCTCCCCCCTATATTAGGAAGGAGCTTGCCTCCTTTACTAATCCTTTAATGTATGTTGATTTTATTGAGTTAATTTATATTGATGATTATTCAATATATTAAATTAAATTAAATTAATTGTTGTATTCTTGAACAATAAAATCATGGCATAAAATAATCTCAACCATTGATTTTTTGTTGTCCATTGATTGTGATCCATGAACTCCCAAATAATTATAAAAGAAGAGGCAACCCTAGCTCTTATTTTACACAATAGAATTCACAAGCTCTCTCTCTCTCTCATCATCATCATACACTCTGCTCTCTCTCTCTCTCAGGAGTGGTCGTCCACCTCTTGACCTAGAGAAGATTGTCATCGTCGCTACGCTATCGTGATGTCGCTTCGACTGCTCGTGGATCTTCGTCTTCCTCGGTGCTTCTTGTACGTGAAGAAGACCATGGATTTCATGTGACAAAATCAGTAGATATGTTGCTTGGTTCTACATCTTGGATTGCGAGAAGGATGCGTCTCATCAATGCGCTCATAAGTGTCTCCTCTGTCAAGTCAGACTTAAGACAGGTGGTCTCTTCCTTTATATGCTTCGATTGCAACCACGTTTCAAGAGGTATTCTTATATCTAGTTTGTGATTTAGATGAAACGATTCAAGAAGTGTTCTCGGATTATGTGGTCTCTTCAAATTCTGCTATCCCGAGCCACTAGTATGACTAGTCGCTCCTGATCGCATATGATGCGATCTTCACACTTTTGCGATGCGCTTAAGATTTTTTTTCCTTAACCTTCGGTGGGCACTAATCAATCAGTCTCAGTGACTGGACGATCAATCAAGCTCCATGTTTGAGCACTTATCAAATGGTTTAGATGGATTGATTAATTAATAAGTCATTGATCGTTTAGTTGGAGAAAATGTATCGAATAGTAAGCATGTTGGGTTTAATTTATAAAAATGTGATTTTTTTATTATAGAAAATTGAAATATGTATATACAAGAGAAGAAGTTGGAAACAATACAAAAACGTATTGTATACATGAACTCTACGTATTCTGAGATTCAAATGTGTTTCTCCTAGTTTGGATGTAACATTGCAACTAGACAATGACAGGTGTTGTAAGGCATGAACATGCACCCTTCTAACCTTGGTTAGAAAGTTCACATGATATGAGAGAGAGAGAGTTTGTGACATGTACTATGATACCCAGTTGGATAAATCTCGTCATTAGCTCAATGGACGCAGTAGTGGCACATTTATACAGTCTTGTATTTGCACATATACATAAGGTTAGTACTTGGGCTAACACCAAGCATGCACGTGTGAGGTATACATGGAATCTTTTCATCATGAGCAGTATTCGAGGTTGTGATCACTAAATAAAAATGATGAAACGATTTCCTACATATAGAAAAATAATATTTTTATCACTTGTGTCCTTCCAAGATATTGCAATATCAATTTTGCCCCTCTTTTTTGGAATATCAATTATACCCCTCACTTCTTGAATCATTATCATTTGTACCCTTCTGTTAGTTTTACTATCAATGAATTGAATTTAACTATGGTTTATTCAAATCATGATGTGGTTAAGAAGGGTATAGCTTTCAATACTGGATTTGAATCCACTTTTCTAGTTTGATCTAGTAAATTTCAAACGCCACGATATCTTTTGATCTGATATGCAAAACCGAAATGGAAAATGTAAACATGTGTGGGTTTTGTTAGATTGACAAAGTGGATTGCAGATTTTTCTGTATTCTTGTGACAAATTAATACCAGTTTCATGCAGTGGATATTGTCCTTCTCATGTGATATTTGGGTCTGGTTCACATGAATCGAGATAAACTGAGTTGCAAGCCACCATCTTAAGATCATCAAGAACTGTTCTTCTCTGCCCCAGCACTCGCCATCAACCCAAAAAGAAGCAAAACATGATCTTCCATGAAGTGTCCATCTGACGAAGAATCGATATGTAGCGAGTAACCATATTTCATCTTGTCGAGGAGGTCGATCAATATCGACTAGCTGCATATTTCCAAATGTATTTAGGGCTCGTATCGACAGAAGGGACATCTGCTTGTTTTTGCTGCATGTGGGTATGATATGTTGTTGTCGATCAGGTTGATTGCTAATTAGTGATGGTTCTGGCTCATAATACCTTGTGCGAGGAAAATTCGCGTGGGGGGAAAGTTGATAAAGATATTAACTATATACGGTCGAAATTTTTTTTATTATGTACCGTACGTAAGCCGCCTCTTCAAGAGGCGGCTTTGGTTAAGTAAGAGCCGCCTCTTCAAGAGGCAGCTTTAGTGAAAGCTACCTCTTGAAGAAGCAGCTCTCAATGAAAGCCGCCTCTTGAAGAGGCGGCTTTTCGCCAGAACCTAAAAAAAGGGAAGCAGCAGCTCTGCTGCTTCCCCCTTTTAAAAAAATTCATACGTTGGCGAAGTGCATGCACAGTATGTAATACAAAATATGATATTAGAACAACTTTAAAAGACAAGATTCATAGATTAGAAAGTAAATTGTTCATATACAAGGTGCATAACGCAAACGACAAGACAATAGTTGCAAACACTATAAATTACATGCTTTCTTTACATTACAAAAAATTGCCAACATATCGTTCTATGGTCTACGCTCCCTCCTCCTTTTGTATTGTAATTTGACCGATCTTTCATCTGCCATGGTGGTCTCCGGTGGTCTAGGGTCAAATCCATGCAGTTGGCTGTTGCGATCTATGTCATCGATGTTGGTCATCTTGGTTCCTTCAACTCCAGAGAAGGACAACGGGAGGGGTGAATGATGTGAAGGTCCTGCATTGTGCTCCGCTCGATCCCTCCATGGTGCAGGCGACGTTGTAGGCTCTCTGGATGTCCCACACTCAGGAATTGGGGTCTCAAATTCTATGCCAGACTGAGGGGGTTGTTGTGTATCTACTGGGACATCTCCCTCGCCAGAAGGCCTCTCTCCCCTTTGTCGTTGACCACGTCCCCGTCCACGTCCTCGAACACGTGAATGGGGATGAGATGTAGCTTCTGCATCGGCATCTTCCTGTGAATGCTCGTCGGTAGGACCATCTCGGAACTGTCGCTGTATTGACTCACGTATCCTAGAACTTGCTTCAGCAGCAAGTTCTCTAATACGTGGAGCACCATCATCACAAAGTCGATCAATCTCCTCGAATTGAGACACCTGCAATATGAGCAATTGTTGTCAGAACATGTTAAATCATACTACAATATGTAATTTAAGTAAATGTTATCTTACCGCGTAATCAAGTGTGCATCCATGTCGTCCAATGAAACGTCTTGTAATTCGACGATACCATGGCAAGTACTCGACGGTCGTATCTGGTCCTCCCAATGAAATGGGAGTCATTGACACCACGTAGTCCCTACGGATGTTCCATAGTCTAATATAGACTGCATGGAACTCTGTCCAATCGACGTTGCTCTTCCCTCGGAGATCGATTGCATGCAATTGAGATGATGTGTCGCAAGCCATTGGAACTCCCTGAATGCCCCCAAACTGTCGAAGGACTCTATCCGGTTTGTGTAGCTCCACAATACAAAAATGAATCAGGAGGACACGAGCCACATGTAACTCCTCATTGCCACGGCAATACAATGGTAACAGGGACAACACCTCCTCTGTATATGGCCTCCATACCACCTGCGTTAAATAAGGAATATTAAAAAAACCGGTATAATTGAAAATAAATCGTAATAACGTGTTAACTGAATACCCGCTCGTCTAGCTATAGGTCAAGTGCATCCCTATATGGTCGAACCACATGTGTAGATTCTGCTGAGATATCAAACTCTGCATGCCATCTTGCCCCCAAGGGCTTCCCTTGCCAAAGAGGTCGGTGGTGAACTACCGGAACGATATGGGGGAATCGCTCCCAAGCCCACAACTGTAACAGTATCAAGGGACCACCAATCTCTACTGCCTCAGCCTTCGATGCAACACATAACTGCCTGTACAAGTAAGCCAAACAAGCTGAGCCCCAACTGTACCTGCCACAAGTCTCCAGGTCCTCCAAAAATGGTAGGTAGATCAGTAAGACCTCGTTTCCTGACTTGTCAGGAAAGATCACACCACCAAAAAGCTGTAGAATGTACGCTCGTGTGTATCGCAGAATGGTATCTTCATCGGCATCCTCTGGCAGAACTGAGAAGTGCTCTAGTAGCCAAGTCATTCGGACTCTAGCGCCATCAATGTTGGGTGGTTCTGGCCTGACCCCAAGCAACCGCTCACACAAGCCTGCCCAACTGGGAGAAGTAGTAGGACCAATCACTGCCTGACCATCTATCTGCAACCCAAATATGTAGGCGACATCCTACAATGTAACTGTCATCTCCCCGTGTCGCATGTGAAATGTGTGCGTCTCGGGACACCATCTCTCAACCAGAGCTGTAATCAGGTGCCAGTCCAAGGATATGAAATCCATCTGCATTACGCCCAAAAAACCCGCTACGCAAATGTGGTGAACTATGCGCTCGTCCAAGGGGACATGCCTCAGTGTGCTCTCCCGTCGTCGACATCGTAGGCATCTCGTCACCTGTAAAAGTAAACATATAGATTATGAAAATTATTCAAGGAAATATCATGTGAATACTTATAAAATCTATACTTACATCCCCTGCCCAAACAACAGTAGAACGGTTCTCCCTCTGCTGTCATAAAAGAGAACGGTCAAACTGGGCCCGGCTCCATCTGTTCATAAACAACAATAGAAATAACTAAACAATGACTTTAGATTTAAATAATTTAAAAATATATTCAAACAAAACATTCACATACTATCTCTGTTCGGACACTTCCTCCCGTTATGACCCAATCCCCCACATATACCACATTTATTTTGTGTCCTTCCATGCGTGGTGTTCCTCCTATTATGACCTTCAACACCACAAGTGCCGCATTGAGATTGCACGGTATTCTCCCTCATGTCCATCTCATTGTGAATCCTCTTACTCTTTGGTCGCCCCTTTTTTCTTATCCTGCTATCATCTGGAATAACTAATGGATGGTCGAAATTGGGCCACTTGTCTCTGTCACCAATGGGGTAGAACAACCCTTCGTAAATGTGGGACTGAGCTTGCCATGTATACCATGGGCCAACATATTCTTCCACATATGTGTTCAAGTGAGATAGAACGGCACATGCATGAGAACAAGGGATTCTGTGAGTTTGCCATTTTTGACATGTATGCGATGCATCGCTAACCAAGACAGTTTGTCTCTTTCCACCTTTTAGACCGAACTGTGTCATGCGTTGTCCTGTGACGACCTCATATATGTGCAAGGGTGCTCCTTGTATGCGAAAACAACGGTGGCCATTACTTCTGTCAATCCAACGCTTCAACATGTCATGCGCGTATTTGGTATATTTCTCACCCCGTAAAATACAGTTACTTGCCTCGTCCTGACGGTCACAGAAGTAGCTAATGCAGTTATAGTACGTCTTTAACACCAATGCCGCAACTGGCAGACTTCTTGCATCCTTAAGAACGGCATTGTAGCTCTCAGAAAAGTTTGTGGTTGTATAACCAAATCTGTATCCACCATCAAATGCAATCGTCCAACGTTCCTTTGGACAATCATGTGTGTCAAACCACTTTGCAGCATTCTCGTCGCATTCCTTCAGTTTGTCCATGTAAGATTGTCATTTTGCTTGCAGACTTTTCCCGCCCTCATGACCATTCGCTTCAGAGTATAGCCATCACCACCTCTCATGTTCAAAAATGGAATGTCAGACATGATACAGGTTCCTATATGATGATCCTCCTCCTCATTATCATCATTTTCCATCTCATCATCCGTATTCTGTGGCGAGGGTTCCATTAACATGTCCAGTTCCGGATCATTAACAGGATCCATGTCTACCATGGGAGCAGAAGCTGGAGGTATGGATCCACCTTGTGGTACAGAATCTTGAGGTCCGGATCCGGGTATGAGACAGTGACAGTAAATATCACGGGCTGATATGCAGCGCCCATCTCCTCAACATATTCGACAATCTCTCGGACATCATCGTCATACCCGACACACCCAATATAAAAACTTGCTCCATCTTGGGACATTTTATGAAATACCTGTAACTCAAGTCCTTGCGATAAATTCAACCTGAAGATGGACTTAATGTGCTCAATCAGTCCCGAGAATGACATTTCGTGACCAATTTTGATGGTTTTCATACGACCTCCTACATAGGTCACGTCTTTACTAGACTTCGATATTGTACCCCCACAGTGACAGAAACAACGAACTTCTCGAGACATCCTACATACCATTACGTCGACATCAATGTATTAGAGTGAAGAAAATATTTCAAACAATCATTTAAACCCTAATCATGTACCTAAAACCCTAAACCAATGACAAATCATACCTTCCTTGAGGTGGAGAAGGAGAGGAATAGCGAAAACGAGGCCAACGGACATTGGCAAGATGGCCGGAGAGCCGAGGGCAGCGGGAGGGGGAGGTCGAGTGAGCTTGGAGGAGGCGGGAGAGCTTCGGCGGAGGAGGGCTTCGGCGGAGGCTTCTGTGTACACGTGGGTCGGGCACTGCCTGCCCGCTGGGGTTTATGGCCGAACAAAGACGCCTCTTGAAGAGGCGACTTTCACTAAAGCCGACTCTTGAAGAGGCGGCTCTTACTTAACCAAAGCCGCCTCTTCAAGAGGTAGCTTACCTACGGTACATAATAAAAAAATATTTTCGACCGTATAAAGTAAATAAGTTTAATAACTTGCCCCCCACGTAAATTTTCCTCTACCTTGTGTTCTTGCCGAATTTGGTTTGTGTCATTGAAGATGATATGTACGGTAGAGGACAAAGGTGGTTCATGCCTCTAGCTCCGTTGAGCAGCATGGCATGGCCATCCTTGAAGCCAACCACTGCGAGACTCGTCCCGCAGCACGGGGCTATCTGCATCTGGCACCTCTCCACCACGGAGCCTCTTCGCCTCAGAACGAAGTGCTTCAGCCTCGGCATCTCGACCTGTCGTAGGAGGGGCTGGATTAGGAGGGAGGCACAAGTGGTGGAGGGAAGGGACTGGAGGGGGAAGGGATGGAGGAGGGTGAAGGATATGGTTAGATCCTCAAGCGCATCACGGAAGCATGAGCATCGTATCAAATACGACGAGGAGCGACAAGTCGCACTAGTTGCTCGATGCAGCGGAATTAAAAAAATTTCTTACGACGAAACAACATGATCCAAGAACACTTCTCGAATCGTTTCGTCTAAACCACAAACAAGTAATAGGATTACCTCTTGAAGCGTGGTTGCGATCGAGTCTCTAAACGAAGAGACCTTCTGTCTCAAGTCCGATCCGACGGAGGAGACGCTTGCGAGCGCGGGGATGAACCGCGTGCTTCTCGCAATCCATGTTGATGATCCAAGCGGCGGACCTTCTGATCTCGACACACGAGATCTGACGTCTTCTTCACGAGCGAGGCACACCGAAGGAGACAGAGATCCACGAGCAAAAGAACGGGCAGCATAACGACGATGCCGCGGCGATGGAGAATCTCTCTTAGGTCATCCACGGTGGACGACCACATGAGAAAGAGAGAGAGGGCTGTCGAGTAGAGAGAAGAGAGAGAGATGCTTCTCAAGCATTGTGTGTAAAATAGAGAGCATGGTATGCCTCTCTATTTATAGGGTTTTGGGATCCATGGATCTCAATCCATGTGACATATAAAATCAATGGATGAGATTGATATATGTCAATCCAATGGTCAAGATTATTGTTGGTAAAAACCAACAACTTGTGATTTAATTTTGATAAAATATATTTGATAAATCAAATAAATATTAATACCAAATTAAATCAATCAAATAAGGAGAGAAAATACAAAGGAGATCAACCTTCCCCTTTAGAGGGAGGTGACGGCCACCAATCCCACAAGGGATTTGGTGCCGCCCCCTCCTTTCCTAATGGGAGGGCAATCTCATGGATTCCCATGAGATTGCACATCTCCTTGATTTTCTCTCTACTTATTTTCCAACAACTATTTGTTGGGATTTTTATTCACCAAAATAATTCTCAATTAATTTTGGGAATATTGCAATCTTGACATTGGAATATTGTGAATCATATTCACAACCCAAAACAAAATATAATTTACATTGTCAATTAATTACACAATGTGTATCCAACACACATAATAATTAATAAATACATATAAATTATAATTAGCTCTCTTTAATACATTATAAATCACATTTATAATATATTATGAATAATTGGATATTACTATCCACATTATTCTTCATCCATAATAATTAAATCACATTTAATTATATTGGATAACTTATTCTTATGTGCCCAAATAATATGAATCACATTCACATTATTTACATCTTTGATAATCAAATCACATTTAATTATCTAAGATAACTCTCCTTATAATATGAATCAAATTCATATTATTCGTGATAATTAAATCGTATTTAATTATCCATTTTCTCAATGCTCGGATACATATATCAACAATAGAATTATCCATGAACTCTTTCAAGGATAATGCGCTTTATCCGCGAATACTTGGAAATAAGGACAGGGCGATTGTATTGTTGCACGTATAGTGGCATGGATATTGAGATCATATCTCAAATCCAGATCGCGGGCCTCCCATAGATGCTTGATTAAATCAAGACCGCAAATCTAATCTTCTCATTGCATCTGAATCACATTCAGATCAATGTCCAACATTTGGACTAAGATCAAATTACTTCTCTACTGAGAGGAGTCACTAAAATCCAAACCTGTTTCATCACTCCCTAGGAATGGAAGCGTCATGGTTATACAATCGTTTATGATCACATCACCCTCAGGTATTCCTAATACCTGTACATCCTGCATACTGGAAGACTCAGATTAATCCCGAAGTATTAGATCAACTTTACATTGTCTACTTCAGGGTTCTATCAGTAAGTTTCTCATTCGATCATTGGAAGTCAGTATCGATCATATACTTTCCAAAAGCATATATCATACCTAGGTCTTGATCATATGTTTTCCAAAAGTATATATCAAACCTACAAATTCAGTCAAGCTTCCAAAGCGAGACGACCATGCGCATGGAATTTGATTCTTCCCAATATCTCATGAGTGAGCTCATGTCTTCCGGTTCAGTAACTGAACCTGTATGATCCCTTTGAGAGATTGTATTACTCATATGCCCTTATATGCACACCAGCGCGCCGGTATATAGACCTTGATTAGGTCATCAACCTATTGGTCTGCCAAATGTACATACTCAAATATATAGTAACACATTTGTCTCCGGTCAGAGGATGTGTGCATGTATCGTGACAGCATACGATATAGGATTTTGGTTATCTCGATCTCGTTAAGTCAACTCTTTGACCTAACTAATTCGACACCTCCGAATCTCTATTCCTATACAGAGGACCTGCATCAAGAGGTCGGTCAGATATCAGCCTAACTGAGATAGGATTGCCATCTCCTACTCTGGCTGGAGATCATCTCTTAATAATCATTTGACGGTGCTTGACGAGTCCTCAATCTAACTCATTAGATATTCATCTAAGCACCAGCCTCTATGATTCAATAATTGAATCAACAACTGTATGATCATCAAGATGGCCATGGTACATAACCCTAATTGTACTAAGGGACCTATTATGCAAATTATTCATTCTTTATTTCAGATCAGGGAATGATATTCGCAATAACATTTATTGCATAATGGCTCGCCGTGGGCTCACATGTCCAACAATCTCCCACTAGCCCAAAGAGCCATTAATGGGCTAATCATTTAAACCCACACTCATGTGACAATCATAGGCTATTTAAAAAATAGCTAGGTAAGCCGATCAGTCACTCTGTTCCCAAGAGACTATGCTAAGTCCTTTTACGGCACTTGCATATCCCCTAGCAATAGTACTCGCATCCAATGTGAATGCTGCATCTTATGCAACCAATACTCAATTTTGTCGGTCATAGTGTCCTTGACACTACATCTTATTAAAGTGTTATAACCAGTATTTCCATAATCCTTATTAGAATACCTTTATCCCTAGAGATCACTATCTCTAGAGGTATCCAAAGTTAAGACCTTTTAGATCATTATCTATAAAGTCTTAAGTATTTGAAGATAAGACTTTGAGATCACTATCTAAAAAATCTTATCATCTATGAAGATTTTGTTATTACTGCAATCAAGTGTTTTATCTCCACAGTAGGATTAGTAACAGTTCACTACTCCCACTGCATGGCAGACATCTGGTATTCGTACACATCCAGCATACACTCAGCTTCACGTAACTGATGCACAAGTGCAAACAGTTCTAGCATTCACTTCCTCAACCTTTTTGAGGTGCTATCCCTTTGAAAGGTCAGTAACATATCTTAAGGGAAGGAAGCTTTTCTTGGAATTTTCCAGAAAATGAAATAAGACCAAGGTGTATTACTAATGTGTTGATCCCAATACCCTCTTCTCTTTGCTTATGAATGACTTCAGAAACTAAGATCTAAGAGATATCTTTGAGATCATATCTCAATGTATGGGATAACCAGATTATAAAACACTTATTATTATCATCCTTAGATCATTCTAAATGATCAGGATAATATCTACATTTAGCACGATGAACACAATGGCACTCCCACTAAGCTTCATATGGTTTATCAAGATTTTATCTGAAACCATAACATTTATGATTTCATTAAATCCAATATTCCAACTACAAGAAGCTTATTTGAGAGTAGCTATGGTTAGCAATATTCTGATGGGTTAAAGCAAGGTCACTGGAGAGCAAGTCTCATCACAAGTGATGTCTTCTCTTCGGTGTGTAGCTCATAGCTACGAACCGTGCTTTGAAGGCCTCTACCTTCTCATTAGGTTCCCTCTTTCTCTTGAAGATCCATTTAAACTTTAATGAGTCTTACCCATATAGGTGGATCCTCGAGGGTCCATATACAACGCTTGTATATGAAGTCTACTTTAGACTTTATTGCTAACATCCATCTTTCCTTGTTATGATCCTCAGGAATTTCATCACATGAAATCCGATCATTGTCAGATTTCTCTGACACATGGAATCCATCCTCAAACTCATTTGAAGAGGTATTAGTATTTCATCTTTAATTGTCCTTTTAGTTTCCAATTTTAGGAGCCTCATTATCTTCTCAAGATTAAATGAGTTCCTTTACTTCATTTTATCTTGATTCTTAAGAGAGTCATTCACTAAGAATCACATTCTCAGAGATGAGATCCTTTAAGAATCTCAAGGTCATAAAGTAGGTATACAATACCATCCTTTATTTTCCTAATGAAGTAGCACTCTCTAGTGCTAGATTCCAGCTTACATGCATGGAACCTTATTAAGTATATAATGTAGTCTCTACTACATATATACCTTGGAAACTAAGAGATAATTATGCTAGGATTAATCATTGATTAAATCATGTCACACATGATCAATTGTATCTCCCTACAACTCCATTGAGTTCAGGTTCATTAGGAGGATTGAGATAGGAATGATATTCATATCTACATAAGGTATTTCTTGAATTCATCTAATAGGTACAGGCTACCTTGGTTAGATCAAATTCATTTCATCTTCCTTCAAACTTTGGTTCTAAACCAAAATTTTTGAAATCTTTGAACATTTCAAAGTTTTTCTAGTGAAGAGAAGAATTCTCATATCACAAATAATCACTAATAGATATCACATATCCATAATGTTTATTCTGATATAGATGATTCACATACATCAATATGTATGAGATCTTGAATACCTTAACATCTTACACCTTTCCCAAAGAAGGGTGTATTGGACATTTTTACTTTGAATACAATATTCACAAGTATGTGAGATTTGAATCTTTAGACAATCTAAAGTTTCATGTCTTACTAGTCCATTGATCTCATCAACAGACATATGTCCAAAACTTGATGCCAGATCATTGTCAAATGATCTTTATCCTCCTATTGATCTTTAAAGGTTTAATTTTCAGTATTAGAAATCTTAATGAACCATTCATTAATTTTCTAATTTAATAGAGTCCACTAGATTTTAGATTACTATCTGAAATATCTCCATCATAACTCTTTATGATAGATTTATTACAGAATTCATGTTTATATCCAACAATTAGAAATAAACAATGAGTGTATTCTAATATCTAGGTCATAGAGACATTCTCTAAGACTAAGGGCTCCCACTAAAAATATGAAGTTCATTGATCCAATGGAAATTGTTGCAACACTTGCATCACTTTCAACATGGATGACCAATAAACCTTAAGATCAAATTTCTAATATTCTAATACATATGCAACCAATTGCAAGTGTCATTAGAAGATTGAGATACAATTTTTAGACTTTACCTTATCAAATAAGTAAGTCAATTTCAATGATTATATGTAGGTTATTTTGATGTATTATCCGATTCCTTCTCTAAGAATTCTAGATAGATTTGATAGTCATACTATCAATACATCAACATATTGCAGTATTGGCATTTATCCAACTCTTTGGATGTCATATGTAAGTCACAGAAGTACAGTCAACTCTTTGATTATACTTATTGCTTGGGTCCAACCCATGCTTCCACTGCGCTCCCTTTATCTATAAACAACCATTGCTTAAGACTAAGGATCTCTTATGTTAAATTCAAAAGAATTTAATGTAAGAGCATTTCGATATTTATGCATGCTTCACCTTATTCATACAATATAAATATTATGAAGCTTCATGAATGACTAGAGTATAGACAGTAGAATGATGACACTCATCATCTATATCCATCTAAACTTTTAAAAACATAGGTTCAGGTAGGTACTCAAACAATTTGAATACATCATCTCTTATAGAGCTACCATTCTACATGATGCAGAGAACCATGTCATTCATGATTAAATGTCAAGAGCACATATGCATGCCAGAAAATCTTTATTGATTTTATAAGGATTATTTGATAATTACGATCGTCATCGACATGTCACTTCCAAAGTACATTTTATGAGATCAAGACTTATAGAGACATACAAACCCTAGGGTTTTAGTCCTATTGTCTTATTTAATTATCATTCCTCATTATTGTGAGGAAACTTGCACATTGCAACCACATACATTATGTGTCCAATTGCAAGTATAATATCTGGATCAAAAGGTCCAATCCATGAGATTTTACTGGTTATCATTGAGTATAACATTGAGTGGGATTAATGAAGGATTATCTGAAATAATAAATTTGCATAAATATATATAAATATTTAATTTACTTTGATTTAGGAATTTTTATATCAAAGTTGTCTTGCCTTGTAAACACTGAAAGTTCATTCCCTTAATCACTTTCAATGTAAGAGATATACTTATCATCATATCTCAGCAAGATCTGGGATCTCCTTCCTTGTCTTTGTTACATCCCAATAATATGAGAAACTGCAACTCGGATAAAAAGAAGCGGGAACACATTCTGCCTTGCAAGTCCAACTTGCATCTCCCAATTCGGTCTTTAATACATGGGCCCACCACCCCTAAGGTGATGTTGACCCGTCATTAATTGAACCAACCGTTAACAGGAATAGAACTCGCTATGCGCAATCCAATATCGCCCCAATAATATGAGGATCCGATATTGGGGTCACTACGCATACAGCCTTACTCTTTCGAGGAGCAAAGAGCCCGATCCAGATGCGCTTGCATATAGGAGCTGTCACTTAGGACAGGCGTCTCCTACATACAATCCCTGGCGACGGAACCCTTCGCCTTGACGGGAGATCATGGATGTCACTTATGTGATCCTTTATATCATATTCAAATTATAATTAATCATTATGAATCACATTCATTACGATTAATTCTTCCAAGGGAAATGATAACTCTATTCATAATAGAGTGTTCTTAATTGGATATAATTAACTTAATCATATTAAATTAATTTTTCAATCCAATTCAATCAACAAACTTGATTTTACTTGAATATGTGGTATTATCTCAAAATACGTATTAATTCGCATTTTAATAATTAGAAAAATACAACTTAATCCCTCGGACATTATCCCGGCCCTACCCGCTGTCATGGCCAGTACCGGCGGGAGTGGGACGGATCGCATACGTTGCAACCCGCTACCCCAGCGATCCCCGACTAGACACCATATCCGCCTCGGGAAAGGATAATGCCAAATTGATTAATTTGTACTTGAGATGATCATCGGTTCTTCAACCGAAATTATACCATATAGTAATCAAGACAATTTTGATTATAAGGAAATTTGCTAGACAAATTCCCAATCCTATTCAAGCAAGGAGTTTGATGATTGTGTTTCCAATTATGATCTAGATCACATCTAATCAATTAATTGGTTGAGGCCAAGTCAATTAAAGAAATAATCATCTTCCAATATTTCTCAAATATTTTCCATAATTATTTCTTGAAATTAACAATTAATTTCATTAATTGACAATCACATAGTTCTTGATTAGGAAAGTTAATTTCAGCAGTGACCCCTACTTACTAAAATTAGCATATCTCAATCAATTTAAATCCAAATTAAGCAAAGTAAGTTTCTATAGTTTGATAATTTGATTTACAACAGGATATATATGATTTGCATGTATTTCGAGGTGTTTCTAAACAGTAATTAACTCCTTAATTACGTTAAGATTCGCAGTTCCCGTAACAGTGAATACATGTTCATTAAAACAACCATATCTCAAGCATACGAAATCCGATTTACACAAACTCAGATCCTATGGTTTTCTTATTTAATGGGGAACAAAATCCAAGTACTATTTTCGTGTTTAAACAATTTAAACAGGGCCGGAAAAATACACTAAACAGATCTGTGAAATCAAATGCGATAAAAAACTTTCGCGACCTTAACGAACCCAAGTCGTCCTCGGTTAGCGAATCATATTCGAAACCATCAACCTAAGGCTCTGATACCACTTGAAGGATATGGTTAGATCCTCAAGCGCATCACGGAAGCGTGAGCGTCGTATCAAATACGACGAGGAGCGACTAGTCACACTAGTTGCTCGATGCAGCGGAATTAAAAAATTTTCTTACGACGAAACCACATGATCCAAGAACACTTCTCGGATCGTTTCGTCTAAACCACAAAAAAGTAATAGGATTACCTCTTGAAGCGTGGTTGTGATCGAGTCTCTAAACGAAGAGACATTATGTCTCAAATCCGATCCGACGGAGGAGACGCTTGCGAGCTCGGGGATGAACCGCGTGCTTCTCGCAATCCATGTTGATGATCCAAGCGGCGGATCTTCTGATCTCGACACACGAGATCCGACGTCTTCTTCACGAGAGAGGCGCACCGAAGGAGACGGAGATCCACGAGCAGAAGAACATGCAGCATAACGACGATGCCACGGCGATGGAGAACCTCTCTTAGGTCATCCATGGTGGACGACCACATGAGAGGGAGAGAGAGGGTTGTCGAGTAGAGAGAAGAGAGAGAGATGCTTCTCAAGTATTGTGTGTAAAATAGAGAGCATGGTATGCCTCTCTATTTATAGGGTTTTGGGATCCATGGATCTCAATCCATGTGACATATAAAATCAATGGATGATATTGATTTATGTCAATCCAATGGTCAAGATTATTGTTGGTAAAAACCAACAACTTGTGATTTAATTTTGATAAAATATATTTGATAAATCAAATAAATATTAATACCAAATTAAATCAATCAAATAAGGAGAGAAAATACAAAAGAGATCAACCTTCCCCTTTAGAGGGAGGCGACGGCCACCAATCCCACAAGGGATTTGGTGCCGCCCCCTCCTTTCCTAATGGGAGGGCAATCTCATGGATTCCCATGAGATTGCACATCTCCTTGATTTTCTCTCTACTTATTTTCCAACAACTATTTGTTGGGATTTTTATTCATCAAAATAATTCTCAATTAATTTTAGGAATATTGCAATCTTGACATTGGAATATTGTGAATCATATTCACAACCCAAAACAAAATATAATTTACATTGTCAATTAATTACACAATGTGTATCCAATACATATAATAATTAATCAACACATATAAATTATAATTAGCTCTCTTTAATACATTATAAATCACATTTATAATATATTATGAATAATTGGATATTACTATCCACATTATTCTTCATCCATAATAATTAAATCACATTTAATTATATTGGATAACTTATTCTCATGTGCCCAAATAATATGAATCACATTCACATTATTTACATCTTTGATAATCAAATCACATTTAATTATCTAAGATAACTCTCCTTATAATATGAATCAAATTCATATTATTCATGATAATTAAATCGTATTTAATAATCCATTTTCTCAATGCTCGGATACATATATCAACATTAGAATTATCCATGAACTCTTTCAAGGATAACGTGCTTTCTCCGCGAATACTTGGAGATAAGGACAGGGCGATTGCACGTATAGTGGCATGGATATTGAGATCATATCTCAAGTCCAGATCGCGGGCCTCCCATAGATGCTTGATTAAATCAAGACCGCAAATCTAATCTTCTCATTGCATATGAATCACATTCGGATCAATGTCTAACATTTGGACTAAGATCAGATTACTTCTCTACTGAGAGGAGTCACTAAAATCCAACCCCGTTTCATCACTCCCTAGGAATGAAAGCGTCATGGTTATACAATCGTTTATGATCACAACACCCTCAGGTATTCCTAATACCTGTACATCCTGCATACTGGAAGACTCTGATTAAACCTGAAGTATTAGATCAACTTTACACTGTCTACTTCAGGGTTCTATCAGTAAGTTTCTCATTCGATCATTGGAAGTCAGTATCGATCATATACTTTCCAAAAGCATATATCATACATAGGTCTTGATCATATACTTTCCAAAAGTATATATCAAACCTACAAATTCAGTCAAGCTTCCAAAACGAGACGACCATGCGCATGGAATTTGATTCTTCCCAATATCTCATGAGTGAGCTCATGTCTTCCGGTTCAGTAACTGAACCTGTATGATCCCTTTGAGAGATCGTATTACTCATATGCCCTTATATGCACACCAGCGTGTCAGTATATAGACCTTGATTAGGTCATCAACCTATTGGTCTGCCAAATGTACATACTCAAACATATAGTAACACATCTGTCTCCGATCAGAGGACGTGTGCATGTATCGTGACAGCATACGATATAGGACTTTGGTTATCTCGATCTCGTTAAGTCAACTCTTTGCCTAACTAATCCGACACCTCTGAATCTCTATTCCTATACAGAGGATATGCATCAAGAGGTTGGTCAGATATCAGCCTAACTGAGATAGGATTGCCATCTCCTACTCTGGCTGGAGATCATCTCTTAATAATCATTTGACGGTGCTTGACGAGTCTTCAATCTAACTCATTAGATATTCATCTAAGCACCAGCCTCTATGATTCAATAATTGAATCAACAGCTGTATGATCATCAAGATGGCCATAGTACATAACCCTAATTGTACTAAGGGACCTATTATGCAAATTATTCATTCTTCATTTCAGATCAGGGAATGATATTCGTAATAACATTTATTGCATAATGACTCGCTGTGGGCTCACATGTCCAACAGAGGGGGGCGTAGGAAGAGAGTGGTGGTCGATGGAGGAGGAGAAGGGGCTGGAGGGGGAGGGGCGGAGGAAGAGAATGGTAGTCGACGGAGGAGGATAAGGGGCTGAAAGGGGAGGGGCGGATGAGGAGATGGTCGGAGGAGGATGAGAGGCTGGAGGGGGAGTAGGGAGGAAGAGTGGAACAAATAAAAGAAAAAGGGAAGAAAAAGATTAGTTTACCCTCGATTTTTTATCTAGTCACCTTTGTATCTCAAATTTTAACGATTGTTTAAGATGCGGATGGATGACAACTAATCTGAGGGATATATGTGATAAATTTGAAAGAAATCGGGGGCACAAATGATATTTAAAAAAAAGGAGCATAATTGATATTGCAATATCTCATAGGGCACATGCGATAAAAACAAAAAAAAAGATATATATCCTCGGATAATTATATCTAAATCTGATGTAAGAATGAATGATTGACAAATCCACTTGTACCCTACACTACTGAGAACGTTTTACAATGGGTAGTGAACTTGAGGCACATTACACTTATTTTCCTAAATAACTAAAGAAATGATATACTTGTTAGGCGTGTGACTTGATGCGAGTTAGTAAGTTTCGGCATGTTGTGTCGCAAATGTCCACACATGTACCTACAAGAGAGTGAATATGCTTCGTGTTACCCTTATGCAAGTGGTCAGTGTTTGTGATGTTGTTGGACAACCGGGGATACTGTTACCTTTTGTGTAGGCCCAACATCAGTGCTCGAGGATCGACAACAATATCCGCCATTTTTGTTCAAGCTTTACGCTTAAGCTTGCATCCGATAGGGTTTTTGACTTTTTGTGCAGGTTCTTTGCTTCCATTTGCAACGTTTTTGGTTGAGAGACACTATAGAGAAATATTTTGAAAGCATAATGTGGTAGTTTTACGTTTATGCATATGTAACTCTTGTGGACATATACTAAATATTAGATAAGATTAATGGGGAAAATGTAGCCATTCATCTTGTCTATTCATTTTAATAACTTTCTCGTATGATTTTAATGTAATTCTCATACGACCATTGTATTCGAATCCCGGTCTATTCATTTATGCACCAATCTTTGGGATTTTTTTGGAGGGGGATTGGTAGGATTGTCACATGTATTAGGAGATTCAAGTATTTTTATATTGATTTGTTGAGATATTATAGTACTTCCATGGATATTTCATTACATGCATGTCTTTCAGCTTCCATAACTCATTCTATAGAGTGAATGATAATGTATATTCAACTTTTATCTCACACAATGTTTCTCATAACTGCGCGTACTTTAAATTTACCTATAATACAAGTGCAAGTGGTTTGCGGAGTATTTCTGATCATGGACAATATTGCTCACAACACATTCTTGTTCATCAACCGCGATGGCCAATACAGCAACGTCTTCATTCTATGTGGAACACAAATCTTGGTATCCATGCCTCATAATCAAGGAGAATAAAGGGTAATTTGTTAGGACTACGCAAATGCCGATATAGTCATTAGCAAAACATCCAATTAAGCAACAAAAATCAGGTAATTAGGGTAACCTCTACTTTTCGAGCACCACTATGCCCACTTCTTTTGTTATCAAACATCGTGTATCTACATGAATAGGTAAGCCATTTGTTCTGGAGCATATACATGGTGTTATTTTTTTTAGTTTCAATCAATATTAATGGAAATTTTTTGAAATTACATCGAAATATTGGACAAGCGAGCAACTAGTCGCGTCGCTAGTCCTTTTTGAATTGAAAACTTATTCTTCTAAATGCTACATCCAAAAACCTAGGAGCCATAACATTACTACTCGTGACTTCTTGGACCCTCTTCAAAACAACAAGTTATGGTGCTAAGAATCCAAAGGTATCAAAATCAAAAGGGATGAAGGCATGTTGATTCTCGATGCACGCTTTCTCGTGTTCCACCACCTTTGTTGCAACAGCTTTAATGGAAGCATGTCCCATCGTAAAGGTCCCACTCTTCAACCCCACATGTGGAGAAACCCTTGACAGATCTACGCAAGCATGTCTCCCTATGACCCATCCAGAAATCAAAATATCAGCAGGTCTAAGTGTGGACTTCCCTCTTGCGGATCAGTTAAAAAGTTCATAGATATCTTTTTCTTAGCAGCAACACTTGCACATCTGAATACATCAAATAAAACGTCCCTAACAAGGTCATGTCTGTACTTAAAATCAGGAAGCTCTCTGCAATGAACTGCATGATCTCCAAAAATATCTAAGCATGCCTTACGACAAACTAGGCATATCTCATCAGCTAGAAAATAAAGGAATCGTGAGACGATATCTGAGGATATTGTGATACTCCACGGTGACATGTATGAACCAAGTCTCTAAGAGGAATGTTAAGGAGAAAATATTGAGCATGATCATCTCGAAGACACTGAAATTTTTCCTTTTTGTCGAACGATCATGTCAAATTTCACCTCTATGTCCTCAATTAGTTTGCTAAAAAAGTGCACTCGTCAAAATATTTTGGGTCTTTGGGGGGACAGTGTCCTTTTTAGAGAAACAACTAAGGTTGAATGAGGGAATCGTACCATGAAGTCAATTAAGAGCATAATCAAAGTCGGAGTCCATATTGTAAATCTCACTGTCTCATAAGATATGTTCTTGGAGCTCCCAGGATTGTGCCCTGGAAGCCATGGAGGCATACGAAGAAGCCTCAATTACCGAAAGTAGCCCAAATCGTCGAGCTAGATGAACAATGAAGCCACCCTCCATTGGAGGACTCCAAAAAAGGGGCCTCCACAACCGAAATATCTTCTATAGACTCACGTAAGCCTTTGTCAAATAATACTGACACCTCCTACATTAACATAGGTTGACAAGTCCTCAAGCCAAATAAAAGTTTTGTAACACCATTACGCAAATAGAGTAAAAGAAGCTCACTTTGATGGTCACCTAACTGAGGAAGAAGATGCATCAACTCCACAGCTTTAGCAACTCTCTCCAAGGCCAAACCTTCAATAAAATTTTTATCCATACTAACGGCTCCTCCAAGCAACTTCACACCAGATAAAGGTCCTCTAATACCTACAAGGAACACTCCTTTGTGAAAATTGCTACCATTACATGTATGCCAAAAGAGTTTGATCTTATGAATGTTTTGAAACTCGGCCCAAGTCTGGCCCACACTGATGGATGGTCCCCAAAACCTTGGCCACCCCATCCGTGTCTCTAATAAATATACCATCATTAAGATAACATGCATGAAGAAGTAACTTGCAATTATCTCCGATATAATGGATAAGTGGGTGCAGTACGAGGGGAAAAAGGAGCGGTCCTAGAGGATCACCTTGTTGCACTCTAGCTGAAGACCAGATATGTCTGTCTCCAAGGTATAACCTTGCTAGATGTCCATATAAGAAATCCACCTACAAATAGATAGATGGGAATCTTACTCTCACATGTCATCATAAAGCAGATCTATCAACCATATTGAAGGCATTAGAAAAATCCACTGTGAGCATGGAAAGAGAACCATCATTATGATGAGCGTCCAATTTTCTGTTTGATACTGTGTAGAATTGCCTCAACTCCACTAGAAGCACTCACTCCAACCTGGAAGTCATTGAGATATTTGGTCATATCTTTACTTACTCCCACCATAGCAACTTTAGACACAAGCCGCCTCCAAATAGTGCCAACTGCAATAGGGAGAATACTGTTGTCTGGCTTAAGCAGTGGTGTAAGCAGTGCAGACGCTATAAATTCTAACAAACACAAGGTACATCTCCTCCCAACCATAAATTAACCATAAGGGCGATGGCATGTAAAAGATCTGTGGCCACGATAGACCCCTCTCCACGCATAGCATCAAGGAGGTGTTGGGCCCACAAACCATCTCTACCATAGGAAGCCCCTTTAGGGAAAGACTTGATACACCCAAGAACGATATCAACATCAGCAACAAGAGGAGCTTCATAAAGAGGAAATCTGACCGAGATGGGGGTGGATTCAGAGGGTGCTTCCCCTCCCAATCGTAATGATATCTTCATTGAAAGGTGTCACACCGGATGAAGACAAAACTTAAACCGCAGATGTAAAATGGTCATTTGCAACCTTATAAAGGCAATGTCTGATGTTGGCATTTATTTATTTTATCTTCCTCCTTAGAGCAACCACCGTTATGTTCTATATACTCAAACACAGAAGCGTTCAACACCTGGTCCACTGGCTTAGAAATACCGTTGACTTCTCCCCAGGTAGAGAGTGAGCTAAGGATAAGACGTTGTTGTAGAGACTTTTTGTTGTCAGACCTAAACTCATGTCTGTTCTGAGGACAGAACATCTGCAAAGTGCAATGTGGAAGAAGAAACATCATCACCCATGCATATTCGGATCCTGACTCAGCAATCGCCTTATAAAGAGATGTCTTTAAAGCTTGAGAGAAGGCAAGTCGACAACTAAGAGGATGCTCTTCACTCTCAAGGCAGGTGCTTTAAAGGCCCGATCAAGGAGCCCACCATCAAAGACAATCCCTCCATAGTAGTTGGCACCTCAAGACTCTTCTGGAGAGGCTTAATGATGCTGACAAGACATATCTCTCCAGTCTCCTTAGTGACCCGAAAAATACCACCATCATAATGGTGTTGACGATCGCGAAAATACCATGTTTAATTCATCAATTTTATGGTGTAATCAGGCATTTAAGAATCAATAAAAATAAACCACACGAATGATTAATTTAATCAATTTAAGCGAAGAGTGGCTATGTGTTTATTTAACTTGGGAAAGCCCCAAGGTCAGCTCAAAGGGGTAAAGGAACAACTTAAAGCTCAAATTATCAAACTTAATGCATGGTTTCAAAGTGGATCTTTTTGTATTTTTTATGCAATTAAAAATGAAAATTCAATTTTGGCAAAGTTTGAAAATTATAATGCAAATTTCAATCAAATGGTATCCAAAAATCCTAAAACTTGGTTGAAATGTGAAAATATACAAAATTAGGCTTTTTTATTTTTATTTTTTTGGATTTTTTGATGCACGATAAATTTAATATGAATAAAAAATGTAGATTATGTAATTTTTGAGTAATTTACTTTTGATAGATTACAAACCAAATTATTTCTCAGAATCTAAATCATCCTAGATAGGTCTATGTGAGAGGTATCCATAATGACTTTGATTTCCTTAAAATACTAAGTATACAATTAATTAAAAATCAATTACTCAGATCACAAAAAAATTATTTTGACCTAGATATGCGTACAAATGCATGATTTTTGGGCGTGTAATAGAGAGAAATTAAATCTACCTATTGCGATTCTTTAGCAATTTTTGGAGCATAGGATAATTTAATACAAATCAAAGAGTGCACAGTGGGTAAAATATGCTAATTTTCACCAAACTAATTAAATTAAAACAAGCATAGCTCACAAAAATACTATTAAACAACCACAAGGTAGAGAATAACTTGTTCTACAACATATAAATTTTGAAACTAAAAGGTGATGCTAAATGATGTTCAAATTAACAAATAAAGATAGAGGTGTGAATGTAATACATATAATAAAAATAAAATAATACGAGAAGAGACTAAGAGATAATTACCAAAACTCGTAGGGATTTGGTGCAAATTTTCCATGTGCCACGTGCCCCGCATGTGACACTAACGTCAACAAGTTAGGGTGCTTTGTGATTTTTGGACGCATCGGGGATGGGGGGCGTAATTTGCCACCACCCCACGTGCTCCTCACGTGAGGGGGGCTCTAGGCGGTGGGAGTTGTTGCAGGCACGGTTTCCAAAGCAGGCGGAGCTGTCGCACGCAACTGCAAGAGCGTTAGATGCGGTGGGGCGCATCTCAAGGCGAAAGCGACAAGCTGGCGACGAACAGTCGCGGGTCTCCACGGCGGAGAATGGATGGTGTAGTCTGGGTGCGGGGGGGCGCGACTGGCTAGAAGGTGATGGCGAGCAGCCGCACATGACTTGCGCGTCGAGGCGGCCTGGTGGGAGGTGAGTTGCAAACATGGAGTGTACGGTGAAGGGAGAAGGATCATAGAAGGAGAAGAAGAGCATGGGGAGAAGGAATATGGATGAAAGTGCTTGGGAACCTAAAGCTGAAGCTCTAGGGGATCTTCGCTCAACACAATGACATCGTGGAGCTTGGTGGTTGCTCGGCGAAGAGGACCGCTGCAACGCTCTGTCACTGCCTTAGACCACGTCGGATGGAGTCGACGTCTCTCGAGGGCACAAAGAAGCCCGAGCTGCTGAGTTATCTCAAGTGGCGGATGATGGAGCAACGAGGGGGATCGACGACTTATGGGGAAGGATGTTGAAATGGTCAAGGGTGGTGGAGCGAAGACGGAGTGAAGGCGGTCAACCATTGCGGGGGGAAGGAGGAGCAACGATCGACAGAGAGGGAACGACTTGGAGGTACGATACGTGCACAACACGTGCTAGAGAGAGAAAATAGAGAAGAGAAAATAGAGGAGAGAGAAAAAGAGAGAAGAGAGAGGGGAAGAGAGAAGGGAGGAGAAAGGAGTGAGAGAAAGGAATAAAAATGGAGAGTAAAATAAAATATTTGATTAAATAAATAAAAGTAAGATAAATAAATAAAATAAATAAGAAGAAAATAAAAAAGAATAGTAAATGAAGTCAAATTAAAAAGTAGTCCACATATAAGTTGCTTGTCTCGATGAAATCTACAGCTTTTATAGAGGACCAAAATAAAAAAACAATTTGCATAATAAATTTTTTAGAGGTACTCTGTAGATAATAAAATATTGTATTTTTGTATTTTGTGCTTTTTGTAATTTTAAATAAGATAAAATAAAGATAAAATCTGATAAAATATAAAATAAATTAATACACATCAAATATTTTTTTTTGGATTTTTAATAAATAAGAAAAAGGTGAAATAAAATCAACAATATAAAGTATGTACAAAATATATAATGTGCAATTAGGTCCCAAAATTGACATTTGCAAATGAGCTCCGATTTTAATGAAATCACTTTCATTGGATAGATAATTTCATAACTTGAACATTAAAAGTGAGTTTGGTAAATTTGAAGTTCATACAAATCAAGAATTTAGCCGATAAGTTGGACTTTACAGCTTTTTCAATTCAAGATCTAAGAGTATTTATTCAAGTAAAAATTATTCTGTATTTTTTCATTTTTTATATATACAAGTTACAAAAAGAAAAAAGGAGTTAATGTGAATTTATTAAAAAAACAAGAAAGTTAGGGTATTTACAGTGGATTATTTATAAATATTTTCAACACTTTATATATATATATATTTGTGATTTTTATTTTGAATTATTTTGTGGACTTGTTTACACGATAATTAGTCTATTTTATTAAGAGTTATATTTATGTACAAGTTCCCCCTATACTTAGGCTGAAGAGTATCCTAAGTATTCACATGAAGAGCTAAGGATGGGGAATCGTGCTTTGTTAGGGTTAGAGAGGGAGGAGGAGGAGGATGATGGATTGATTTACAAAGTGGTTGAATCTTCGAAGATGATTAGTGGATACGGGAGGGTTAGGTAGAATATACAAATCGGACTCAACCAGGTAAGCATAAACCCTGGATTCACCAACACACATATGAGAACCGTAAAGGTTCGATCAAATTTATCTTGTCTTGTTTTAGTTGGATATCATCAAGAATTTCAAGTTCATTATGCATGGTTTAAAGATAGGTTTTGGGTATTGCTTATCTCTCAACATTCAATCAAAAGCTACGTACAATGAGGGTATTACTCTTCCGTAAACTAAGGTTCATTTTATTCCATTTTATTTTGTCGACTTGCATTACAATCCCAAATTTAGCTTAAGGTTATCGTTGTATTAATGCGAGCACGTATCAAGCATTAATCGTCTGAGTGTCCATTCCTAATTTCCTTTAATATCCCAAGTGATAAATCAGGGGAATCGAGAAAAGCCAATGCATTCGTGAAAACCGTGACGCATGCTTGAGAGAATACTTACAGTGCCTCCAGCAATCTTCATGCACGTGCGGAACTAGATTAAAATTTTATGTTATATGCATGTAAGTCGAGGAAACCTCACCTAGACATGATAATATTAGCAGGAAGAATTGGATTAAGTTTGGCTAGATAGATCGATGTTTGAGTGTGTCTCAATGAGTCGGGGAGATAAAGTGCATCTCCTCGACTCTTATTGTGTGTCCTATCCTGTGAATTAAGCACAAAATATTTGAAATGGAAGAAGCTCGGAGAGACGTGTGCCTAACCTTAGGTTCGAACACTCAAGTGAAGCCCCACCTAGACTGTGGTGAAACATTCTCCATGAACACATGCAAAGTCCAGGTCCATGCTACATGCGCGAGCCCTCGAACGAGGACTGCTAGAAATGTAGTTATTACAATAATATACAAAGCATGAAAATGGAATGATTTGTTAATTAAAATCCTCGAGATCTTCAAAATTTATCTTATACAGCTCCGTGTAGCAGGAGCTCCCAACTCCACGCCTCCATGCAGATCGAGCATCCTCCATCTCCATAGGCCCTTCCACAAAAGAATAATGTTATAAATATATCAAGAAAATCAATCAACAAAAACCATGCAAAAAACAAACACAACACGAGACCTATATTTTTCAAAATAATCAGCTCAAAAATAACAGAATAAAATCCAATAAACAAATAAGGATGAGACATGTCACCGACAACGACACCATTTGATGAACGACGAAATTGCCTCTTTCAAATGTCATTTTTATCTTCGTAGTATAGGAGACGATCTCGAAATTCATGCAGAATACCACCCCCTTGAATATATGGATAATTATTTTACTTGGCAAGTCTACCAAAGTCGAACACATGGACAGGAGGCCTCCTGGTCAATTTATCGGAAATTATTGATTAAATAGGAGTGAATAAATTCATTGATCTAGGTCTTCTGATGCAGGAAAATTGGACAAATCACAAAAAATGCATGGAAAATATGTATAAATTAAATGATGCAAATGATGCAAGACATACAATGATAATGTCTAAATAATAATGCACATGAACAAAATGATAAATCACTTTTTATTTCTTTTTTTACAAAATAAATCAGACACAAAATGCAAAGAAAACGGACGATGCATGAAAGTGTGATTAAGATGTAATGTAGAGAATGATGGGCTATGTGCCATTTTTCCTTTTGATTTAAAAAATATAAAAATGATGCAATGAGATGCTATGATAAACAAATATGACCTAAAAATAGTTGAATTAATGATCAATTAAAAGAAGATCATTTTCGATGTCGTTTGTGCATGAAAATAATTCACAGGTTAATTAAAGGCATCTCAATTAAGAGTAATCGACACATTAATCAATTAAAATAGAGCATATAAAATCATGCCAAATAAGTTAGATAATGGGGCCATCGGGAAGAGAATAAAATTAGCATTAAAATGAAATTGAAATCAATAAGTTTGAAGTCCATATGCTCACATTACGAACAAAAGAGTGCAAGGGCATAATTGTAATGAAAATATGGAGATGGAATATGAAAAATATGCAAAGAGGTCATCGATAGGGGCATTTATGTAATATAAAAAAGGTAGTGGGGCTTCTTTGCAAAATTCCCAAACGCATCACGTAAGGCACGCAAGCCTATGGAGAACTTCTTTGTAATTCTAGAGAAGACACAGGGGTGGACTGCAAAATTCCCATCCTACACACGAATGGCAGGCACGTGGGCTAGGCTCGTATGGCAGTAAGGGTCGGTTGCAGGTCCCGGGGCATGTGGCACACCCAGGTGCTTCGGGACATGCCTCGGATCCATTGAGGCTTCAGGCATGGCGCGGAGGCTCGGGACACCTGTGAATCGTCCAATCTTAATGATTTGAATGGTATGTGCTCTTCGTCGAAGCTTAATCTCCTCCTTACCCGACTACATTGAAGCAGGGCTTCGGTGATGACCACTTTGCTCCGCCACCCATCTCCTGTTGCTCTGAAGCTCTAACAACCATAGCAAAGGCACAGTGAAGGTGTTGGAGTGTCAAGGGATCAACCAAGGAACTTCGATCAATGAGACAAATGGGATCCACCGGACCTCGTGCTCTAGAATGGAGCATGCCTCGTCGCTCCGACCAGTGAAGGATTGGCTGCAAATCGTTAGCAGAAAAACATAGCAGAAGTGATATCGTGCGTGCATGAGGCGAGTGGATGCCTTTAGGAGGTGAAGAAGATGTATGCTCTACAGGTTCATCTCCAGCTCCACCGGAGATGAAAGCTTGGGGTGGAGGGAGTTTGCGGATGAAGGAGATGGTGTTCGAGATAGTACGCATCGGTGATTGATGTGCTACGAAGCTCGTGGGGGTTCGAATTTAGGTTTTGCAATGTGTAACCGCGCAGATAAAAATAAGAAATCAAGAAGCAGAAGTGGATAAGGAGCTTACCTGATCAGAGAACAAACTTGGGCGGAGTGACGAGTCGCTAGATACGTTGTTTAATTCGTTCACGTTGTAGCACATGTACTCAGCGATTCGGTCAGAACCAAGAGAAGATCTCGTGAAGAGTGTCTCGGCTTAATTTATATCCCGGGCAAGTCCGGGGTCGAACTCAGGGAGGCAAAGGAACAACTTGGGTTTAATTTGAAAATAAAGATTTTAGATTTCCAATTGGTATTTTTTTATATTTTTTTAATGCAAATAGAAAATAGAATGCAAATGCAAGTGAACCAAGACACTTAGAAAACACAAATAAGGCCAAATTAATTTTAATGGAAAAGAAGTCCAATTTAGCTAATTTGTATTTTTCCTAGAATCCTAATCCAGTGATGAATGCAAAACACATTTTTTTTAGAATTTTAGGGGTTAATATGCAATAAATAAAAATACACACTTTTTATGGGTTTTTTCGCAATTTATCACACAAACAGTAAGCAAAAATCATGAAAAAATTACTGGAATGAAAACATGATGCAAGGAAGCTACAATAATATTTTTGGAATTTTTTGACAAAATATGATTTTTTTATTGATTTTTTAGTGAAGACAGAGTGGAAATGAGTAATTAATTCCTATTAAATCCACGTTATCAAATTAGTCAGAGATCAAATTATCTCAAATAGATATTTAGATTAGCAATCCATGAGAGGTGAAATTTCGCAAAAAAGATATTTGTGGATTTAATTAAAAAAACGATTACTAAATACACTCTATAATTTATTTAAGGCACAAGACAACTCCAATAGATGTGAAATTTGGATAGTAAGTTAAGCACATCTTAAGGCATCATATATAATTTTTGTGGAATTTTAGAGCAACCGTGTGTGAGATATTAATTTAATAGCTCAATATGGGTAAAATATGAAGATTTTCAATCAACCAATTTTAATTAATTACCCACAAGTCACAAAAATACAAAAAAATATCCAGAATGTAGAAAACTAGTTGCTCAACATAATGACATTTTTCCTTGAATAAAATGATGCCAAAATGAGGTCCAAATTAATGCCTAAACATAGGGGTATCTCTGCAAATATGTAAATGACTTAATAACACAACAAAAGCACAGGACTGTTTTGTAATTACAAGAACTTGACGGGAAAAGTTTGCAATTTGTACAATAAAATAATAATAAAAAAAGTGGACCTTTCTTCTTCCTGCTTGGGCGTGAGGAGGAGAACCCAAACGGGGATGAAGTCGGCGGCGGTGGCGGACGGCGGGTGGAGGTGCACCGCGCGCGCGGTCGCGCGGTACCACCTGGCTGGAGGCGGCGGCGGAGGGTGTTGACGGCGGAGGGCGGTGGGGGCAGCGAGGGGCTGCTGGCGCGGGTTGTGGGGTGTTGCGCCAACCACAGGAGCTCGCGGCCGGCGGGCGATGTATTGGTCGCGCGGCTGCGCCAACGCGAGGAGAGTTGGGGGGCGGAGCCGGTAGCGGTGTTGCCGCTGGCTGGGAAGCCGCCGGCGGTCGGCGGTGGAAAGGAGGGGCGGCGGCGGTGGGTACCTCCCACTGCTGCTGCCGTATTATTTTTTTTGTTTTTTTTTAATTTTTTTTTGATTTTTTTACTGCTGTAATAAAAGGGAATTTTTTTTTGTTTTAGATTTTAATTTTTTTTATAATTTTGATTAGACAGGGATTAAACATGGTAAAAAAATGATGATGGTGAGGATGATAAACTAAACAAATGAGGGGGAAAATGGTGTGATGGTGGTGGTGGAAGGGATGATATGTTTGTGCTAAAAAAATTGCAAAAAGACTAGATAAACTAAAATTACCTACGTGAACGCGGATGCCTATGGAGTGCTCGTGAGAGCACGGTCTTCGCTCGAATCGCCGGCGCGCGATGAGCTTGAGCAGCGCGCGGTTGCGGCTGCGATGTTGGCCAGAAAACCAACGGATCACACCGGAGAGAGGGCCGTCGTCGCTCGACCGCGGTTGCGTCGCTGTCACCGATTCAACTCAGGGAACTAGACTCTCCTCACATAAAGATGGATCAAAGGCAAAAATGAGGAGAATGGCATGTATATAAAGAAGAAGAAAAATGGAAGTTAGAATTAAGATGGAGTGGGATGGAGGTTAATAAAATGGTGGAGTTGAATTAGAAGTTAGAAAATATGGTGGAGTAATGGAGTTGAATTGGTGGTTATTGTAGAGAATGTAAAATAAAATAAATAAATAAATAAAATAAAGTTATCTACTTTAATTACAATAAAATAAAAAAGAATAAAATAGATAGTGGACAATTTACAAGGGAAGACAAACAACATGTACATATTTTTTTTACTTTTCTAATATGTAATTTTTTGTCTTTTTAATAAGAGATATTTACAACAGAAAAATACAATAAAATAGTACAACTAAAATACAACACAAGTATGATTTTTTTTGTATTTTTAATAATTAAGAGAGATACAATAAAAAATGAAGAAAGTATGAATATATACATACTGTACAATGTACATCTAGGTCCCAAAACCCAACTTTTGCAAATGAGCTCCGATTTTAATGAAACCACTTCCGTTGGATAGATAATTTTCTAACTTGAACTTTAAAAGTGAGTTTGGTGAATTTGGAGTTCATACGGAGCGGGAATTTAGCTTGGAAGTTAGTCTTTACGGCTTTTTTCCATTGGGATCTAGGAGCATTTATTTAAGGTAAAATTTGTTTTCTATTTTTGTATTTTTATATACATTTTTATAAACAAGTTAGAGAAAGAATTAGGCAAAAAGGAGTTGAAATAAAATTATTAAAAATCCATGAAGTTTTGGGCTATTTACAAGTATAAAACTCCTTTGATTTTGCGGCTTTTTATTGTTAATTCATTTTGTGCAGTCTTATATACAGTAATTGGTGAGTTTTATTTACAAGAGATATTTTGTTAATTTATGAATTTTATGGATATTTATTTGGGATTTTACTTGGGGATTTTGCTAAGATCAAGATATTAAGATGATGAATCGTGGATTCATCACGGAGGAAGCATCATGAGAGGAGCACTAGAGGTGCTCAGGGTCTTTGCATGACTGATAACCGCCCCGCACCCTATGCTAACTCGATCAAGTTAATGTCCAAATTAATTTAAAGTTTCGTTGCAGTTGGATACGAGAGGGAATATCAAAAACCACTTTAATTAAATTCGAGTTAATTTCAAGCGGCAATTTTTTTACTTGGTAGTGTCCAAGGTCGAACTCAGGGAGGCATCTGTCTCCTTAGATTTATTTCAGCAACTTTTCAAGTGTGTGATTTTCGGGAAAATATTTTTTTTGGTCTTTTTATGTTTTCTTATGCGAGACTCGTGTATAATCAGGCCAACTTGCAAGTTAAATCAGAAATATGGTCAAAATAAATCCAAAAATTATGAAACTTGGCCAGATTATGAAATGGGATGAACTTACGCTACCTTAATTTTTTTAGAATTTTCTGAAGCACGGATAATAAAATATGTAGACTTTAGTGAAAATGACTAAAACAATTTTAAAAATTACCAAACGATTATATTTTTTAGAAACAAAATTAATCCAATTAGGTCTAATTAAGAGCTATCCAAATCAACTTGAATTTCTTTAAAACACTTCACGGTTGATTAACTAAAAATTGATTAAGGTTTTCACTAAATGATTTTTTCTAAGACAAACTATATGTGCAAATGAAATGATTTTTGGATATGTTGTAGCATAGACTTATATCTACCAATGGTGATTTTTCAGAGATTTTTCGATACGCAGAGAAGACGCAATCAATTAATCAATCAAAATGGGCAAAATATTGCAATTTTTCACCAAATTAATTTCCATAAATATTCTGTGAATGAGAAAAATAATAATAAATGCTATGATGGTAGAACAAGAGATATGCTACACAATGAAACTTTTGGAATTAAAAATAGATAACAAAATGGTGATAAAATAAACGTGCAAATGCAGGGGTATGAATGAAATACAAAAAATGGAAGATAAATGAACAACTGTGCACAGGGATACTTTTGCAAATAAGGAAACATGCAGGGGTAACCTCGCAATTTTCACAAAAAATAAATAAAATAATAAAAATGGACCTTAGCTTGTAACGTGGGTTCCAAGAAAGGAACCCACTTCCCAACGCCTAGGGCAGAAGCGACTAGGGCTCTCTGGAGGCAACGGCGGCGTGCTTGCGGAGGTTGGCGGCCGCACGATGTCGGTGGGGCGGCTCGCGGCGGAGAGAGGGTGGCGCGGCTGGCGGTGAAGGACGGGGCCGCCTTGCACGCTTAAGGCGGCGTGGCTGGGAGCAGCCGCGCGCTCGTCCGCGTGCGTGGAGCTGCGGCGGCAATGGCGGAGTCGGCGCGAGGCATTGGACGGCGGTGGCGCTACGTGTCGTGCGAGGTGGCTACGGGAGCGGTGCGGCGCACGGGGCGGCGCTGGCGGGGACGGGCACGCGCTGCCGTGCGCGGTGGCAGAGCGCGCGGTTGCACGGTGATGGAGGGGTGCGCGTGCGGCGCTGGGCGGAGGCCGCGGCGGTTGGAGCTGGGCGGCGGTGCGCGCGTCGTGGGGCCGGTGAGCAGCGGCCTCGCGTCGACGGCGAGGAAGGCGGAGGCCAAGGGAGCAGACGACGCTTGGGGGCTGGTGACGTGGTGGGAGCAGCCGGCTGCTGGTGGTGCGAGGCCGCCGGCGGCCTGGAGCTTGGCGGCGAGGGCAGGGGCGCACAACGCCGGTGGTGAGGGGCTGTTGCGGCTCCTGTTTTAATTTTTTTTGTATTTTTGTGTGTTTTTTTTGTATTTTCTTTGTTTGAACAGCAGATAAAAAGTGAAATATATGAAATGAAGTGGTGTGTGTGTTGGTGATCGTGATTGTGTTGATGTTTGTGAAATGTTTGGTGACGAACAAGGAACAAAATATGTTAGATAAAAAAATTGAAATGAAAAGATATGATAGAAAATACTTACCTGTGTGGTTCGCCGAAAGTGGAGCCGCGTCTTGGGGCTTCCGTCGTGGCCTCGAGAAGGATGGCGGAATCCTTCGAAGCTGAGCGAGTTCGATGGGAATCTCGCGACGCGGCAATGGTGATGCCGCGGATCTCGCCTGCAGGTCGTCGTCGCTCAACGTCTAAGGGGGAGCTGTCACCTCTCAACTTAAAACGGGCTCGAACCTCTCTTCTCTCGAAAACGGCGGATGAGTGTGAATGGAGGAGTGGAGGAGATTATAAAGAGGATGGATGGAGTTAGAGAAGAGATGGAGAGAGTGGAGAAAATGGTGGAGGAAGTGGAGAAGATGTGGCTTGGAGTGGGGGAAAAGAAAGGAGAAGAGGTAAAAGGGGATTAAAAGAAATAAATTAATAAAAT
This sequence comes from Ottelia alismoides, assembly GCA_037367405.1. Classification (NCBI taxonomy): domain Eukaryota; kingdom Viridiplantae; phylum Streptophyta; class Magnoliopsida; order Alismatales; family Hydrocharitaceae; genus Ottelia; species Ottelia alismoides. Next base: position 101,639 of record JAZKJV010005903.1, on the reverse strand, counting down.
AATATAAGTAGGCTACTTAAAATAATTAAAATAATAATAATAAAATAATAATAATAAATTCGAAAATAATAAAAATATCCGAAAATAATAAAATAAAGGGGTGACATGTGGCGGCTCCAGGAGCTGCCACATGTCGCTCCTAGAAAATTCAAAAATTAAATGTAAAGAAAAATAAAAAAGAAATAATAAAAGGGATTAAATCAAAAAGTAATCAACACGAAAGTTGCTCGTCTCGATGAGATCTACAATTTTTGTGAAGAGTCGAAAATCAAATGAGATCATCTGTACAAACTGTATTTTTGGGCGGTACCTTATAGATATAAAATATCACATTTTATCTTTTGTATTTTTTTGTCATTTTTAATTAAGAGAAAAATCAAAATAAATATAGAGAAAATATGAGAAGAATATTTACAACTTAATCTATTTTTTTGGATTTTTAATAATTAAGAAAATAAAAAGATAAAATACAGGGGCAAAACGGTCAATATGCACAATATACAAAAGGGGCCCAAAACTCAAGTTTTGCATACAAGCTCCGATTTTGATGAAATTGGTCTTGTTTTGAAGGTATTTGAATGTATATTACTTTAAAAGTAAGTAGACCTAATTCGGAGACTGTATGAGAGAGATATGTATATTTTAAGGCTCCTAATTTCAAACTTGGATTGAGGGTTTATTGGATAATTTTACAAGTTAGTATTTTTTTGATATTTTTTCTTTATTAATGTTAGTCATATATACACTATGGAGTTGGTTTTATTGGATTTGGAATTAGTATGAAATATATACAAATAAGGTGTTTTATCTAATATACAGGTGAATATTTACAAGTGAATTTGGCTTCTTATTTTATGCAAATATGAATGCTAAAATGCAGATGTTATCAATGCATGCGTGAATGCTACTTATGCAATATAAGTGGAAATATGCAGCTATTTACTCGGGAACAAAGCTCTATTTTCAACTTTTAGAGTGATGAATCACATATTCATCAATGACGTGCTCGGCCGGAGCATGGTGCTCATGGTGAGCATAGGGTGGTCGTAACATAGTCAAGCTGACTATGGGTCAACACCTGGGCGGAGATGCCATCGTGGTCCCTCAATTTGACCTCTGTCTGTCACATGGAGGTAGAGAGGGGCTAGGCTCAGATCCCTAAATGGTGGACGAAGGGATCGGTAACCGGAGGAGAGGTATTTATAGGTGGTCGTGTTCGACTGTTATAGTGGTGGCGACGAAGATGTAACGGCTAGGTAGAGTGGAGAAATGCAAGGAACGTGGGTATTGAAGGTCCCGCGAAGGAGGGGGACGTTAGGGCTTTGTAGAGGAGGCGTTGGATTGGGAAGAGGGTGACTGAGGTGATGGAGAAAATGGGAAGGGGGTGAGAGTGCAGCGAGGCGACCAACACGAGGAGATGTTATTGAAGGTACGAGACAAAGATTTTACCGTTGGATCCCAATGGTTGATGTTAAGGCATGGGGGAGCGTGTTGGATTATATCAGAGTGATCTGATAGAGTGGTTGCAAGTGAGGTGGGAGCAAGTTGCTCTGATGAGATCTGATGATCTCATCAGACGACTGGAAAAAGAGCGGGCAAGGACGATGAAGATTGGATCCAGCACAGAGATCCAATGGCTGAGAGATGAAGCGGAGAGGAACAATTTGGATGGAGGCAGGGCGGGGTTGATAATATGGCCAGAAAGAAGGCATGTCGCGCGAGGAGAAGGGGTCGTGTGGTAGCTCCAGAGAGCGCCTCGTGGCCCAATGAAAATTATTCAAAAAGGACAAATAAGAAGAAAATATAAAAGAAATAAAAAGAAATCGATTTAACAAAAAGTCAAAACATGAAAGTTGTAGATCTCGATGAGATGTACACATTTTACGTTGGATAAAAATCAAAATATACCAGATAAACAAGGAAATATTATTTGATGCATTTTTAATAGATTAAAAACACTTGTTTTTAATGGTTTTGTGATTTTTTATCTTTTTAGTTTCTTTTTAAACCAAAACAAATATCTACAGTATTTAATCTAATTTCAAGGAGTTTTAAATATGAAATAAAGTAAGGAAAATAGAGACAGTAAAAGGTGTTAATTTATAAATAATGATTAGGGTTATTTATGAGGAGGAAGGTTTATTGTCAATAATACGAAATTAATGAAGATTTTTATTGAGTTATTCAATCAAGGAGGATAATAATTGATAGATAGTATGATTAATGAGAGATTCATCAGTCATGCATGACTCCTTGCTTGTATGTTCATACACTTCCCACATAACCAATGATCAAGGACCCTCAAGGTCTCATCCACAACAAGAATAAGTCACGATCTTTTTAAAGAGCTCTGGTCAACAAGGTATAACACTCTTCACTACAGAGATGCACTCTTTTAAGATGAGAGATCAAACGTACAAAGCCTTTGCTATATTCTCTATCATCCAGGCAACAATGAAAATCCTGAAATGGACACGATAAGATCCCTCTAGATGAAGTTTCAGGAGGACATAAATAAGGTAATTGGCGATTGCATACATGAAGCACATCTTTAAGAATTTCAACATTTTCAAGATCGGACATAATATTGCCCTCCAAGTATTAAAGCGAGTGAAGTAAAACTCCGAACACCTACTAGCCACTCCAAACTAAAATTGAGTCCAACCTTCCTGAGTGTGCGAGGTACTAGAGATGCCGCAGGAGGAGTAGGGTATGTGAAGAGAGAGCTTTGGACTACTCGGGAGGAAGAGAGCACCGTGGAGGAGCCACACAAAGGTGTCGAGGAGGTCACACGTGCACTAGCTGGGGAGGCTGCGTGAGGTCGTCCAGGTAGAGGAGGGTACGTGGGGGCGCATAAGCAGTGGAGGGCACACTGGTTGGGGAGGGTGCAGGACCACACAGGTGCTAGAAGGTGTGCTGGTGTTGGAATTAGGAAGAGGGCACTCTTACCCACAACACATAGAAAGAAAGCAAATACTCTTACCCACGGTAGGGGGGATTGTCGTGCTTCTGCGGTGGTTGTTGGCACGTGACCTTCGCGAGGATTAAAGAAATGATATGAATGTGATCGTTGTTATCCCCAACAATCCCATGACAAACAAACATTTTTTGCCACTTATTTACCTGTATAGCGGACAGGATCGAACTCAGGGATGCTACAATTCTCGAGGGTTATTCTATTAATCGAAGATCAATTAAAAGAAAAAGAAGGAATCTCAAAGGCAAACTATCCTTAGTTTTTGTAGATGTTTTTAATTTTTGTTTATTTTAAAATGTTTTTATTTTCTGAATTTCAAATTTTTATGAATTTTCAAATTTCAGGCAGACAACAAGATGTTGTTTTTTATTTTTTAAAAATATCAAATGACAATAAAAACTGATGAAAAATTTACACAATGATAAAAACTACAACAAGAACATACATAATTTTTTTGAGAATTTTTCAAATAATAAAATATTTATTCTATCAATAAAAGCATGCGAAGTTTACGTCTGGAAGCACAAGGATGTAATTGCAAATATTTAAAAGTTTTACACTGAATATAAAAATAAATAAAGGCGGGGCTCAGTCGTAAATTACCCAAGTAGCACGTGCACTACGCATGACCTTTAATTTGGAGCAAAGGGTGTTTTGGAGATTTTGATAACTCCTAAGGATTTTCTTGCAATTTACCCAATATTTAATTCCCCTTAGGGTTCCTTCGTTCTGCTCATTCTTCTCAAAGGGGTGTCGTCCCTGTCCTTCTTCTTCAACCCAAAGGGATAGGGCAGCCGCCGCCCACGGCAATCGGTGCTGGCGTCGCTGGACGGAGTCGCGGGCTTAACGCCGCCCGGGATGTGGAGGTCGGTGGGAGAGCGGGAGGTGCTTCCGCGTGGGGGCGGACGGAAGTCACGGAAGGGGTCGCCGCAGAGAGCGACACTCGGTGGCGCTCGGGCGGAGGTCGCCGGTGTGGACTGGAGCGGCGGGCGGACTGGCGGCGCCGCACGGAGGGGCCACGGGAGCCGGACGGTCGTCACAGAGGCGCCGCTGGGCGCGCGGAGTGGTTGGTGTTTGCGAGGGTCGCGCCCAGCGCGGAGGTGCAGCGGAGTGACGGGCGGCGCAACAACCTGGCTTGGCTGGATGTCGGTGGACGGAGCTGCGGGATGCGGAGGTCGGCGGGAGCAGGAGCGCCGCCCGTGAGTGGTTGTGGCGCACTAAAGAAGACGGTCGGCCGTGACTTGCTGGAATTTTTATTTTTTGTTTTTATGTATTGTAATCAGAATTGAAAAGAATTTTTTTATTCTTTTTTTTCAAAATGGAAAATGTAAAAAGAAGAAAATTTTTTATTTAGTTTTTAGATGATCATGCAAAGCAAATGTTAGAGAGCAAGAAAACAAATATAATTATTTTTTAAAAAATTTTTATATAGTTTTTATTTATCAAAAATTAGGAAGCAAACATGATGACTCAATCTCAAATCAAATCATACAGAAGATGTGAATGAATGCAGTTCCGCGGAAGATGGCGGATGGAACCGGATCTCCGACCATAGTGCGTGCTCGGAGGCGAGCGATCATGCAAGGTAGAAAAGAACACGTAGAGGTTGAGAAAGTGAGATGGAAAATCGAGTTGGTGGCGATCAAATCGTGGTGGATTTTAAGTTCTAAATAAAAAAACGATGGTGAAATAAATATGCGACAAATTAAAATAAGGTTGATCTAGAATAAAAATAAGAAAAGAGAAATGTAGATCTCACCTTACGAGTGGAAAAGACCTTGATCACCTCGACGAAGGCCGACACACTGTCACCAGATGGCTCGGAGGCTAGGAACCCTTCTACGACAAGAAGACTTTCAGAGATCAGGATCCTCTCACCAAAGATTGATCAAGTTGGAATGAGAGAGAAGGACCTATACAAATAAAAAATATAACAGAGTTTGAATTTTTGGATGAAGATAAGAGATAAGAGAGAACTAAATTGAAATGAGATAAAATAACAAGATAAGCATTAAAAGAATATTTACAAAAATTAACTATTTGTTAAAATTTTTGTCACCTTATTTATTTGAATAAAACATGTTATTTTTAATTTTTTATGATGGTTAGTTAAGAATAGCAACTATATACATATACTATATACATATGGTACATTATATACATAGTTAAATAACGAAATTAGTTTTTTATTTTATTTTTTTTATTTTAATTTTATTTTTATATACAAGAATTAGTAAAAAAATTACAAATATTTACAAAATACAATATGTACAAAATACATGGAAAATTGCACAAACCATCCCAGAAAACTAACTTTTCACCCGTAATTCAAAAAATTGTGAAATCATAGCCATTTTAAAGATATTTTAATTTAGAATACAATGGAAGTGAGATTGGTTCAATTTGAGTTCATATGGAGCCGGAATTGGTCATTCAATTATTGCTTAATGGCTTTTTCCAAGTATGGTTGCTTTTATTTTGTACATGATTTGATTGTGCAATTATTTTTATTATTTAGAATAGTTTTTTGTTTACAACTTTTGTTTTGAACATTATTTTGTTTGAGATCGATTTATGTACAAATAAATTAATGTCAGTATACAAATATACACACCACATACATTTTTTTGGATTTTCTGAATAAAGACCCTATCTCGCACTACTTTATTCCTGATCGATCAGTCAAGTCTTGACCTTCTCTTGGGGTGCAGGTCAGCCTGTATCTATTATATATACAGTCTTCTTTTTTGTTTTCTTTTCTTTATTTTTCTTTTCTTTCTTTCTTTATTTATGTTAGGTTAAAATGGTAAGAAGTGTACAATATTTACACACAAATGCAAGTTAGTAAGAATATGAAGTTAGTGTTATATACGGATGTTTTATAGGGATTTTAAGCTAAAATAAATGAATAAATATGACGAATCTTAGATTCATCAGCGGGTTGGCGACACAAGGAGGAGGAGGAGGTCGTGGTGGAGGCGCGATGGGAGGCGACAACAGTTGCGCTAGCAGAGGAAGATTATAAACTTAAAATCTTAAAACACACAATCTTGTTAGTCCATACCTTTTTCATTTATGCCTCGTATAAACCTTTCAAGTTACACATCCATCTACATTTTCATACATAGGCCGAGATGAAGGAATAAATTCGAAGTTCAATAGGCTTCATATTGTAAATATGAGGCATTACTTTGGTCACGAAACACCTTTGACAGCTTTTATTTTAGAAACAATTAATTTCTTTTGATTTCAAGTTTCAAATAGATTACTACATATTGCTTTTGTATCCTTCATCTTTTTTTTTCAGTGATGTCCACCTCGTCTGGTTATGAGCATACCGCCGGTATGTTACCTTTGGAGTAGAAGGACAACTCGTTGGGAAGCACAATACTAACTCTTAAACCTCTCGTTGGCTGTTTAGAGGACCAGAACAAAAAGACGAGTACTGGTCATGACCGTTGCTGGTGTTTTTGGTCACCTTCATGCTCATCCTAAAAAGGGAGGAGGTCAACTCGTTGGTGAAGCACAATACTAACTCTTAAACCTCTCGTTGGCTGTTTAGAGGACCGGAACAAAAAGACAAGTACATGTCATGATTGTTGGTGGTGTTTTTGGTCGCTTTTATGCTCATCCTAAAAAAACTAAGAGGATCTGTTTTTTGTCCGTTCGTTTGGTTTTGCAATATTGTGGGGTTTTGATGTGAGGAAAATGCTCCCACAGTGTCTCGGGTCCTTGTTGGGTTACCTTTTATTGGCTTTGGTGGGCCTTAAGCCATTGAGCCATCCACCTACGGATCATAGGTAGCTCCAGGATTTCAACCGACCAAAATCGGGAGGTAGCCTGAGGCGAGGGAGTAGATAGAACGGCCTACTTATCCCGATCCCTCCCGTAGCTATTTCCATGCGCATGCCGCCAAAGAGAAATTCTATATATAAATGCCAATCTATACTTGATTCAAAAAAGCTATTCTATACGGAAATTCGTTAGCAAGGTTGCCCCTCGCCCAATAGTGCCTTTTCAAGGCCGGTAACCGAGGGACGTAATCATTCCTTTGCTTCTTCTTTCCGCGGAATTAGCGCATTTGATATCGCGATCTTTATTTCCCGGAAATCTTGCTTGCAGGGTTGTCTCCCGCCCAAAAGAGCCTTCTTAGGCCGGTAACCGGGGGGCTTAATCATTCCTATGCTTCGGATTGCCGGACAACTTCGGGACGCGATATCAACTTCAAGTTAGAATATGCGCGATATAATCAGACAAAGAAGAGGTTTGATAAATGCTCGACCGTAGGGAGAGGGAAGATTTTGCGCAGCAGGCTCATTTCCCTATTCATCACTGCATTCCAAGAGGGAAGATGAATGCTCGACCGTAGGGAGAGGGAAGTTTTCCTACGGCTCTCTTCCTTTAGGAAATTTTCCTATGAAATGGAAAGAAGGAAATTTCCCTATTCATCACATCATTCCGGGTCTCCTGCTTCTATCAAAGCAGCTCTATCTCCGAAATGTTTTGAGCTTTCCAGCAAGCGTATCGGGCGTCAAGCAGTTTGAGTTTCTGAGGGCGACGTTTATTGGGTTATAGATATTATAGTCTAGTTAAGGAAGCTCTTGCAGAAGACTGAGGTCTTTGATGTCACGTTTCCGTAGTAGGGATATGGTCGTTCGTAGAACTCTGCTACTACGTCCTACACAGCTGCTGTATAGTATTGGACCTGCCTTGGAAAATCATCCGTAGCTTTCTTCTCTGCTAATTAGTAGCAGTGTGATGTTTGAAAAGCCCTATCCCACCTTTGACTGTGGGACCAGTTGAGTAGCGAAATCCCCAGGTTCAGATGCCTCTCCACAGGCCTCTTCCTCGATGCACGCCTGCTCTGTCCATGGTGCATGCTTGCCTCACCTCGCCGGAGGCGCGGCAGCCGGTTGGTCAAGACTCTCGCTTATTGGGCTTTCGCTATAACTATAAGTCGAAATACCACCTTTCTTCCCCTGCTTCCGTGGAAAGGAAAGCGCTTGGGTCAGTTCAAGTTGCGCGGTCAGGCTCGTAGTTAGTACATTCTCCTGCTTGCGCAATCATACTCCGCGTGAATAGACAATCGCCAACGAGTCGAAAGAAAAGTGTGCGGAAAGTCTTCTGTCTGAGCCGTCCGACTAGCTCACCCTCAGCCTGGGGAATCCCCTTATCTGAACACTGTCCTACTCGCGATAGTCCTTTCCGCACATTCGAGGCTATGCAGCTTCCAATCGTCTCACTCAGAAAGCAAAAGTGAGTGAAAGCGTCGAATTGCCGATTCATCATCTGAACTTCACGTGGTAGTGGTACTGATTCCGGTTCACCAAGAGGACGAAAGAGCTCAGCGAACGGGAGGGCACTCCACTCCATCCCCTAGAGAAAGAAAGAAGAACAGCCCCCGTACTGATACTATATCTTGTCTTGCCCCCTCAACGGAATGCACTGAGACTAGTGAGAAGGGAACAAGCTAATTCTGGGGGGATTGTAGTCTCCATGCCCCCCAGAATTAGCTTGCCTCCTTCCAGCCCTGAATGCTGGGCCTCCTGCGCCAAGTCTTTCTTTTGGATCGTTTCATGCCCCCGGGCCCGCGCATTCCGCCACGCTGCCAGGAATGAAAACGAATCCTACCCAGCTGACTTACTAAAGAATCCAATTTCGGGAGGGGAAAGTCGGATAGGATAGCGACTCGGACCCCTTGCTACTGCTTCTACCTTCTTTCCCCTTGTGTATGTCCCACCTCATTATCCTTCTTAGACCCTGACCGTGAAAGCCTACCTAGTCGTCGAGTATGACTTTCTTCACCCCCTGGCATACTTCTATGTGCTGGGTCTGATTACTTACATACATGGGGTCTGCCTAACTACGCGATATATAAAGCAGCTTTCACCCAAGCACATTCATTGAGAGAAAATTGGAACTCCTCCTTTTTCTTGAATTTAAAGAGCATTTGACCTCTTGCTGATCTTTCAGACCTCCCTGGCACCCACTGTCCCGCGCAATCGAGGCTGACACACTGAAGTTCAACTATGGACTGATCGTGCCTTTTTTGTAAGCATCTTTGGATGTCTTTTATCTTAGATGAAAGAAACAATGCAATCTTTTGTTGAAAAGTTAATGTGGCATTACTGTGAATATGAAGATACACGGGTACAAGTGTAATTGCAATAATGAGCGAGTATGAAGATACAAACATAATTGCAATAACAATAAATATAAAAAATAAACACCTGATCACAAATTAAGGCTCGTTTGATTACAAGATTACTATGAGATAATATAGTTTACCCTGTACATTTTTGAGTGGGAATTCCATGACAAACTAATAAACATCTCATCGCGTAACCATACAAACAATTGCTCCAACCCATCCATACTCGGTTATCAAACAAACGCGAGAACCGACTCTCCCAAATCCTTTCCCGCCTATTCGTCCCGCGCGTCGCTTTGCGTTGGCGTTCCTTCCTCCGCGGCAACCAAAACGCTATCATCGACACTCGAGAGTTAGAGAGGAGAAAGTAGAACTCGCAGGAGATGGGGATACACGGGCTCCTACCGCAGCTGAAGTCGATCATGGTGCCGATCCACGTGAAGGAGCTCCGCGGCCAATGCGTGGCCATCGACACCTACTCTTGGCTCCACAAGGGCGCCCTGTCCTGCAGCCGCGAGCTCTGCAAGGGCCTCCCTACCTCCAGGTTCATTCCTCAGCTTATCGCCCTACGTATTTCGTCTTCCGATCTCTCCGTCTTCCTGTTTCTTATGGGGTTTTAATCTGGCATTTTTGGATCTCGCTTCCGACTTGATCCGCAACCAGTGTTTCTATATCGTATTATGCGAATGTCATCTATTTTTTACCCGGTTGCCGGAATATGCAAATGGGACGTCTTCGGTTGGGACGTCTAATGTCGGGTGACTTGAAGTCGAGCCAGCTCGGTTTGATCAAACCGTAGATGTACACAAAGGCGTACCAACTCGTGGACAATCGAGATCAGTAACCATAATTCTGTAAAAAAAACATCTTTCTATGACTATATATCAATGCCTACGGGTACCTCATCATCTGCAAGAACCCTTAAACAATCGGTCAAGATAATATTTGTAACCATCACAGAGTGATCAGCAGATGACTTTGAAACGAACCCCCTTAACCGATACTAATCCTGCCTTTCAGGCACCAAGTATGAATCTTTCTCAGATCGATGCCTTTAGGGCGACTGGCTGCTTAAGGCTAGAGTGAAAGGAATTCATCACAATATGTGATGCTTATTACCCAATTGTTGTTATCAAATCATGTTCACACGCATTTTTTCTGACACAGATTTTATTATTCGTCACAATTTCCAGAGCGATATGATAATGATCCTACAATTATGAATATGTAAAGATTGGTTCGTGATCATGGACAATTAATCCTGTTCATCATCTTGCAGGCATATAGACTACTGCATGCACAGAGTTAACCTGTTGAGACATTATGGCGTGAAGCCTCTTCTTGTTTTCGATGGTGGACTCCTGCCAATGAAAGCTGATCAAGAGGCCAAGCGGGCAAGGTAAGGTCTCTGTTTTGTTTATCCTACTATAACAAAGTGTCTATCTAGTGCAAGAAATCCTAGTGTATCTCAAATGGATATTCACAGTGTAGCATCAATTATTAGTTGAGTCCAGCAATCCTAGAGTTGATGCACCTTTGCAATTGCTATGTATGTGACCTAAAATGGAAGTGGAAAAAGACATCCTAGATGCTGTAATAGTACACATTTTTCTAAGATAGCTGAACACATTTCCAACATTAGTTTTTCCATGTAATATCGGGCCAATCCTATTAGGAAGATGCCGTTTTGTGGGCAGGGAATTCTAGGAGAATGCATTTCCAAGACAAGTAGGCGGTGGTCTAATTTCTGTATAAAATTAAACAAATCACTTTAGAAAGGGAATCTCCTGTAGAGCTCGGATCTTTCGGCCAATACATTTGAGTATATTTTTCTTCATGTATGTTTTATTTTTTTAAATGACAACACCAACGGTGGTTAAATCCACGAGGAAAAATCGTTTTCAAATGACGCTAGAGGTTTTGGTGCAAAAAACAATGCACTTCCAGTATGGAAAAGCAATTACACAGAATACATACTAATAAACACATGTTTATGTGGAAGTTTTTCAGGGAGCATCAAATGTCAAGTTGCATTGCATCCCCCATCCAAGTCTCCTTCATCAAATGATCGATCGATCAAATTTGAGGTTCACACTTACTCCTCGACAACTAGGCATCCTTAGATGCATGCAACACATGGTTTCTTCGAGGTGCATGCAAATTAGTAACACCATGGTTGCAAGCGAAGGTATGTGAATAAGCATGAGAAGCGAAAAATCTATGTTGAAAATGCCTGCTCGTGAAATTCTCGAAACCTATTACATCCCTTAAATGGGTGGATATACATGATGTTTGAAGTATCCCTCGTGTTATGCAGATATAGATTATTGATGGGGTGTTTGAGGTTATTACTCATTAGATATTATGTAATTGTGGTGTTGAATTCACCTACTACGACACCCTGTTGGTAGGAAACATGACAATGCATAGACTATCGCTTTATTTAGAATTGAAGAAGACCTATCCCAGAATGGTTTAAATGGTTGAGATGCAAATACTCATTGTTCTATTGCGCAACTTAAAAAATGGCAAAGCCTTCACCCATTTTAAGTAGGGTCGGTTATACAGATTCTTGTTCCAATCCATGTTGAAAGATTCGAGTAATTTTTACACCGGCTGTTGACTACCTAATGCAATCCCCATAAGGGGTTATTTGAACCCTGGTCTTCTGGGCGGCAGAGGCACTGCACTACCACAAGACCATTCAAGTGGGCATGGAAAAAAGGGTAGACATCTAGATATTGTAAAACTTACGACAAAAAAAATCAATCTCCATCTAGATATAGCCTGTGAGAGGGTGACACTGAGAGGGTGACACTGTTATACATGTGTAACACTCAGGTTCGAACTACCTAAATCCGAAATTGAATCCAACCCGACTTGGGTCCATATGAACTGATAAAAATCCAATTAATATCGAATAAACTCTGATAAATCCACATATCGCAGATCGGATCCTGTCTGGATGTGACCACCTAAAAAATTGATCGCATTGAATCTCGTGTCGCAGAAAAAGTCCGTGACACGATTCGAACGGTAAAATGAATGGAAACCATCATTAATCCCGTTTTGATGAATCGGAAACGGAATCGATCGCTTGTCGATCGGAGGTCATTTGACCGGTTTTAATCGTGAAATTTAATGAATGAATCAAACCCACATTTTTTGGATTTATGGACTCATATTATGTCGGAAAAAATATGAATATTGGGCTTATTTCTATCGTCACTCTGAGACGGTCGAAACAAGACATTATATGCCTGAATCGAAGATTCGAGGTGATATTGGTGATGAATTGAGCCATTCACCAAGAATAAGAAATGAAATGAAAAATAGAAGAGAAAGAGGGCACACACACCCCCTTTTCCCTCGAATTCTTCCACGATATCCCCCTTCCTCCTTATTTCTGTCACCCCGATGCCTTTCTTCTTCCCCAACTTCTTTCAGACTCCATTCTCCTATGAGGAGACTTCTTTCAGACTCCATTCTCCAGCAACTGTGGACTCCGACGAGGATTGTACTCCACATCTCTTTTTCAGTTTGGCCCTTTTCAGAGATGAAGCAGTTGTCCACGTTGTTGTGGGGGGCCAGAGTACTCCGACGAGGAGACTCATTTTCAGTTGTAGTGACTCTGACAGACGCGGTACATAGCACATGCTCTCCGACGAGGAGACTCGGTTGACTCACACTCCATCCCATTCGTCCTCCTCACCTACACGACATGAGAAGCAACGTCCTCGACAACAGCCGACAGTTGTGCACGTTGAATTGATATTGTCTGTAACAGGGTTCACGAAATCGGTCTGTGCGGCCGCATATGCGGCCGCATATGCGTGTGCGGGCCTTAAGGCGCACCGCATTGCTGAAGCCCCGTGTTATGCGGGTCTGGCGCATATGCGGCCCGCATATGCGGGATGTGCGGCCGCATATGCGGACCAAGCGCCGCATGGCGTTCAGTCCCGATCATTCCCGATTATCATCGATCAACGTCGATCATTCTCGGTAGAGGCATCCCGATCATTCTCGATCATTACCGGCAATGATCGGTAGAAGCGCCACCGATCATTATCGATCATCCTTGATCATTACCGGTAATGATCGGTAGAGGCCCACCGATCATTCTCGATCAATATCGATCAATACCGATCATCCCGATCATTCTCGATCATTACCGGTAATGATCGGTAGAGTCCCACCGATCATTATCGATCATCCTTGATCATTACCGGTAATGATCGGTAGAGGCCCACCGATCATTCTCGATCAATATCGATCAATACCGATCATCCCGATCATTCTCGATCATTACCGGTAATGATCGGTAGAGTCCCACCGATCATTACCGGTAATGATCGGCGGCAATGGCACAGCACCTTTTACATAAACTCCTTATATGCATATTAAAGTTTTTGTTTATATTTTTATGCATTAATATTTGTTGATAGAGACTGTTTTGAGCTATATATGAAAGTCATTTTCTTAGAACTTCTGTTGGACCACAATTATACATAATTTTTGTTCAGTTGTAGTCACTTTTGCATATATTTATTTATTTTTAAATAAAAAATTAGAAAACCGCGTAGAACCGCATATACCCCGCATATGCCCCCGCATACCGCTTAATCGCTATTCAGTGACCTGACCGAACGCATACGCATACCGCTTTCCTGAACCTTGGTCTGTAATGTCATGTAGCGTGAGCTGAGTTTCTTTCTATTTGTCCAAGCTGAGCATTGCATGCTCCAGCTTGAGGGGGAGTGTTGGAGTATTTGGTTGTGTGCAGGTTGAGTTGTAGACGGGTAAATGGATACCTCCAGGACCCATTTACCCCATCCATGTGTTTAGTCCCACATCTACTAGTGGTGGGACTTGGAGGCTCTGTGGAGGCTATATAAGGGGCCCCAAACCTCTTGTATCCATTGAGAAAAAAACAATGAAGCATATGGCCCTTTGAGGCCTTCTCCCGTGGTTTCATCCCGCTCCTTAGGGAATAGGGTTCTATGTTAAATCTCTTGTTTTTCATGTTTATCATTCTAGTTTATTCTCTGTTTATCATTATCGCTTCCACATTCCTATTTTCTAACACCTATCAACTTGCTTCTCTTATATTGCAACCACATAAATTCCTGTTTAACAGTGCATTGGACAATCTTGTATAGACGATGATTACTTTTGGTGTTCAGCAGGACTCTTAGCTTTTGGTGTTCAGACGATGATTACTTTTAACAGTGCATTGGACAATCTTGTATAGACAGCTATATTTGTATTGTGTTTTCTTTCTCTTTTGCCATATTTTGGCGATACATGTATAAAACATTAATTTTGCTTGTAGTATATATTTACTATATGGAAGCTAAAGCAATGTTTTTTGGTGGCACATGTCTTGATGTGGTTTATTATGTCATTATGAATGCCCTTCAAACTCGTGTAAAATTTTCCTTGTTTTTCATAACTTGATGCGATCAATCGTGAATTAAAAAGTACGAATGTCATGTAAACGGGTAACTCGGATCCTGAAGTGCCACAATATGTGGAAGAGAATACTTTGTTGTTTATTCATAGAGTCCAAGGGTTCTCTTATATAGAAGAGAGAAAGCTTAATGGGTAAATTACATATTAAGGACAACGAAACAAACTGTAAAATAGAAACTTAACATAAAACTCTCAACACCCCCTCCTCAAGCTGGAGCATAGATACCTATCAGGTTCAGCTTGGGACAACATATCTGAAAAGGTCCTCGGGCTAGAGCCTTGGTGAGCACGTCTGCTGTTTGCTCACTTGAGCTAACATGAGATGCAGAAATGAGACTCGTTTGAATCATGTCTCGAGTATAGTGACAATCTACCTCGATATGCTTAGTTCTATCATGGATGGCTGGATTAGAATCAGTAAAAAATGCAGCTTGATTGTCACATTTGAGGTGCAGGAAGAATGCACTTTAGTAGCTAGGTCAGTCAGAAAGGATCCGACTCACATCACCTCTGTACTCCCCTGTGCAATAGCTCCGTATTCTGATTCTGTACAGGATCTGGTGACAACTGTCTGCTTCTTGCTCTTCAATGACACCATGGAACCCCCTATGAACACAATGAAGCTATAAGTAGACTTCCTGTCATTGGGACATCCTGCACAGTCTACATCTGCACAAGCTGTAACAACAAGGGATGTAGACTTCCTGTCATTGGGGTATCCTGCACAGTCTACATCTGCACAAGCTGTAACAGCAAGGGATGTGCCTTTGCTAAATAAGAGACCAGTGCCAGGTGAGGTCTTCAAATACCTCACAATCATATGGACTGCATCCATATGTGCTTGTCTCGGTCGTTCCATGAACTGACTCACTTTGCTCACTATAAAGGATATGTCTGACATGGTGATGGTCACATATAGAAGCTTTCCAACTAGCTCCTTGTATCTCCTCTTGTCTACTTCCTCAGTGTTATCATATAGCTTCATGATCGGGTCCATAAGAGTAGTAGCTGGCTTGTAATCTGCCATATATGTCTCTGAGAGAAGGTCCGTAACATACTTCCTCTAGGTCATCACAAGACCTCGGGGGTTCCTAGCGAGCTCCAGTCCAAGGAAGTAGCTTAGACTACCAAGGTCCTTGGTAGCAAACTGTTGTCCAGGAAAAGCCTTAGCTGCTTGAATGCTGTTGGAGTATTTGGTTGTGCGTTTGTTGTGTTGTAGATAGGTAAATGGATACCTCCAGGATCCATTTACCACATCCAGTCTTTAGTCCCACATCTACCAGTTTGGAGATGTGGAGACTTCGTGGGTGCTATATATAGAGCCCCACACCCCTGTAGTTAGATGAGAAAAGCAATGCAACATATGCCCCTTTGAGGGCTTCTCCTGTGGTTTCATCCCGCTCCTTAGGGCCTGTTTGGTTGCAGGGTTGGACAGGGTTGGGTTGGGCAGGGGTACCCCTGTGAATAGTAAACTGTGAGGAGGAGAACCTTGTTTGGTTGGAAGGGTAACCCGGGTTGGGCCAAGCCAACCCTTCCCAACCCTGCAACCAAACAGGCCCTTAGGGAGTAGGGTTCTATGTAAAATCTTGTGTTCAATGATGTTTATTCTTTATTTTTAATACTCGCTTCTGCATTCTCTATTTTCTAACATGGTATCAGAGCGGGTCGATTCTCGAGAATTTTATATTCATTTTTTTAGATTTGAGAATCAATTTTAGGGTTTTTATTGAAGCCCTAACTTTGTTCTTGAGAATTATTTTAAATATGTATTGTAATTTTTCGAGTTCTGCGCATCATTTTCCAAGCGGCAAGACATCAGGCCGCCCTTCCAGATTGCGTCAAAATAGGGTTTTCACACATAAACCCTACTTTTATTCGAAGATAGAAGCAACTACTTGCGCAACCATGCATGCAGTTCGGAGTTCCAGTTCGAAGGAGATCCAAGTTCCTGTTCTAGGGGTTTTTAAATCCTAGATTTATTCTCCAAGCTGAGCCCTGCGTTTCCTCCAACCTCAAGCTTCGATGCATTCTCCAGACTGAGCCCTGTGTTTTTGAAACCTTAGATGTTTATCATTCCGGCATTCCGTCAGCTGCAAGGGCATGGAAAATCCCAGACCTCCCGAGGCGTTGCCGCCATTCATCGAAGGCGGTGCTCCTCTCGGATCTCGCACATCCTTCGTTTCATCGTAACAGGACACCCATGCCGTAACACTACTGCGCGCAACCCTCTCCTCAGACGCGAGCCACAACCTCCAGGATCAGAAGGCGTCGCCGTGCGTGAAGCCTACGCGAAGCCCCTTCCATCGCTCTAGGCAAGTCCTACCGATCGCAGGCGACTCTCAGGCGGGCACACCCATCTCCGATCCCCTTCGTTCTCGTACGACTCCAGGCGACTTCCTCCATGGTGCGATCCTCGCCTAGACGGCACCCTCCGTGAGCGCTGTTCGGGAAGAAGGAACCCCCCACGCGCCGTGCTCTGAGGCGTCGCTCGTTCTTCTTCAACTGCATCAGGCGGCAAAGGTAGCATACCCCAACAACCGAACTCCACGTCATGAGCTCCAATGCAGCGCTCCCTCCTTGATGTGTAAGATAAAAGTTCTCAGGCAGGCGACTGCCTCGTTTTGACGAAGGGGTTCTTACGAAGGGAACCCTAAATAATAGGGAACCCGAAGTAGGGTTTTAGCCCCAAGGAGGGCACGTGGCCATCATTTAGAAAAGGGGAGGGGAGCGTGAGTGGAAGAGAGAGTTCAGTAAAACTCAAATGAGCCATTGTATTTCGGTCCAATTGGACCACATTTTCTTTGTTAAAAAAACCAAAAGGTAAAAGGTGCATACATACAAAAGCCATACACAAATTGCAAAAAAATGATGCGAGAAAAGTCGAACAAAAAATGAAATGATTTTAAAAAAATTCGAGACGGCTATTAAAAAAATTAAAGCTGTGAGAAAAAAAGAAGAAAAGAGTTGAGATCATTTTTCCCAATGTCTTGTCTTCTCCCAACTTTGTCGATTTCATTGTTTTCCGACAAGTACGGGAGAAAGGGAGTATTATGTAGAGTCACAGGTATATTCCAGATTCAGATTATCCAATCCAAAGACATGCCAGATTCCAGACTCTACAGTTCAATTTTTCAGGCTCGACATCAGATGTTTCGAGTCTCCGATTTCTGACACGCACATGTATGCGATCTTTTCAGATGTGCACGTGTATGCCATCGATTGTTGTGGTCCTCATCATTCTTGTTGTTTCGGCAAGAGTTTTCATGTGAGCCATAGGGACTTCAGAGTAGAGGACCATTCCCTATGTCATGTGGGCAAGGGTTTTCATGTGGTATCATAGGGACTCCAGAGTAGAGTACCATTCTCTAAGTCAGATGGGAGAGACCCAATTCTTCGACGAGGAGACTCCAGGCACAGTTTCAGACTCGATGGTCATATTCCGAGTCCTCTATTTGACTTACACTCCAGCCCCTTCGTCCTCCTCACCTGTACGGCATGAGAAGCAACGTCCTTGACAACAGCCGATAATTGTGCGCGTTGAGTTGATATTGTTTATAGTGTCATGTATTGAGTTTCTTTCTGTTTGTCCAAGCTGAGCATTGCATGCTCCAGCTTGAGGAGTGTTGGAGTACTTGGTTGTGCGCCTGCTGTGTTGTAGATGGGTAAATAGATACTTCCAGGATCCATTTACCACACCCAGTCTTTAGTCCCACATCTACCAGTTTGGAGATGTGGAGACTCCGTGGGTGCTATATATAGAGCCCCACACCCTTGTAGTCAGATGAGAAAAGCAATGCAACATATGCCTCTTTAAGGGTTTCTCCCGTGGTTTCATTCCGCTCCTTAGGGAGTAGGGTTCCACGTAAAATCCCGTGTTCAATGATGTTTATTCTTTATTTTTGATACTTATTTCCGCATTCTCTATTTTCTAACAAATGGGCTGTACGTTATCCCATGTAATGATAATATCATCAACATGCACTAGTATAACAATAATACACTTCTGGGACCTCTGAACAAACAAGGAGTGATCTGCAATTGATCTCACGAACCCCCTCTTTTCTATCACGTCCGAGAGCTTATGAAATCATGCTCTTAGACTCAGATTAAGGCTATAGATTGCCTTATGAAGTCTGCACACCTTTTGACACTCCCCCTTAACAATGAACCCAGGTGGCTGCTGCATGTAGACTTCCTCCTGTAGATTACCATAGAGGAAAGCATTTGTTAAATCGAGTTGATACATAGGCTAATCCCTTGTGACTGTAACAGAAAGAAGAATCCGGAGCGTGGAGTGCAGAGCTACTTGAGAGAAGGTGTCCTAATAGTCCACTCCATATGCTTGGGTGAACCCACGAGCCACAAGCCTTGGCTTGTAGTGATCAATGCTGTCATATGCTCGATGCTTCACAATGAACACCCACTTGCATCCCATGATGAGCATATTTACAGGAGCTGTAACAGTGCTCCACGTGCCATGCGACTATAAAGCGACCATCTCCATCTCCATGGCTAGTGTAAAGTCATGAACTTAGCATCTCTCGGATCCTGTATTATAATATCCGACTCGTCGAGAGGAAACCAACGGAATTCGTTTCGTATGAATCGGACTTCGTTTCGATTTGTTATGATTTTCAGAAGAAAGAGAAGGAGGGTTAAGAAGTCATTAACCCATAATGACTGTCATTAAGACTAATTAAGTGTGATTAAAGAAACTAATGGCAGATTGAAAACTACTAATGATAATTAGTAACACTAATCAATAGTTAGCAAAAGATAAGCATAAGCCGTGAAAGTTAGACTGCGATTAGTGAAAGTTAATCACGATTAGTGTTAATTAAGCGCCATTAGCGAATCTAGAATCCTCTGGAATGTTCTAACTTAAGCCCTAAGTTTCGGATAAGTTTTGGCCAAAACCATGAGCCGCTAAACCATGGTTAAGGTCTAAACCATAGTTTTCTAACCATGGTTAGTGGTTTTCTGGAGCCTATAAATACCCCCCTACCCATTCATTCTCTACGATTTCCACTGGCACCACCACCCAAGGGCTAGGATTTAGAGTTCGGGAGGAGGAGTGGGAGGCGGGGAAAGAGCGCTAGCGAAGCGCTGCCGGGAGAACGAGGAGGAAGGTATGATCCTCTCTTAGTTTGCTTCGTAAGCTAGGCTTTCTATTCATCCTCTTTTCTTCCAAGTTTTGTCTTTCTTTCCGATTCGTTTCCTGTTGTGGTTCGAGGAGAAATCTGTGTAACACCCTACTTAGGTGCGGGCGGCTATGCAGTCAGTGAACCTTGTGATTCATCACACATTCACTCACCTAAGACGCGTGGTGTCTACAGATTCTCCATTGCTTATTGTTCTTTCTTTTCCGCTTTTATAGTTATTTTGATGGAGAAATTCATGTAATACTCTACTTAGGTGCGGGCGGCTGTGCACGTCAGTGAACCCTGTGATTCATCACACATTCACTCACCTAAGACGCGTGGTGTCTACCGATTCTCCTTCGCTTGCAGTTTAATTATATTCTCCCAGTTTCGCTGTTATTTTCCTCTTGATTGATTTTATAGAGGAAACTCTTTTCATTTTTATTTTGAAATATGTCCCGATATAAGGGGAAATTCTACCGAAATTTTCCAAGAAATATGTCTCGATATAAAGGGAAACTCTGCCAAAGTTTTCCTAGAACTATCACCCATATAAGGGGAAGCTCTGCCGAAATTTCAAGAGAAAATATGTTCTTGACGTTCTTCGCATTCTTCATGTTCTTCGTTCGTTCTTCGTGTTCTTGGCACGTTCTTAGTGTTTTTGATACGAAAATGAAATTCGATCGTTTCAGGAGCCTTAAATCATCCTTTCTGAAAACGAAACACGATAAAGCACTGCATACGCGAGAGAGAACTCGATTAGGTAACGAAATCCTTCCTTTTGCTGTTGGGTTTTCATATGAGATCGTTGAAATTTCTGATTTTATGTTCTTTGCTACGAAGAACCCTAATTTGGTTATTTTTGAGAAAATATGAAAAGTTGCTTTGTGACTTCAACTAAAATAAGGTCTAAGCATCGAATTGATGCAGTGGTTTGGAAAGTTAGGGTTTGGAAGTTAAAATGGGCATAATTATGAGTATATAAATATATGAATTAATATATGTGTAAATCTATACTCTGTATTTTATGGTTATGCAAATATAAGTCTGAATTGAGTAATTACATCATGGGAATTGATGTGTTTTGAGTTGGATCCTGAAAAGGGTCGTGAGTCACGTTAAGGATGACTGGGAGTAGAACTACAGGTCGGGCATGCAACCTGTAGGTTTGTCGGAAGGAACCCGTATTGGCATTTCCCTACCTAGGTGGTACACAGTTGCCCTGTTATGATAAGTGCGCACGAAATGAATGATTTGCAACGCGTGGTACCGGAAGCTAATATATTCGGGTTGAACGATAGAAGATGTGGTCGTGCCATGTAGAGGCACGGGTGATTCAATAGCGGCTAGGACACGACAACATGTATTTAAGCCGTTAGGTTATAATGTTAGCCTGAGGTTTTAAACAACCGAGCCCTCGAGGACGGTGTGTTCATTTGTTTTCCCGGTTGAGGATTGAGACCCTGGTTAATAAAAGAAAGAGTAACTGTCAGGGTAGTATTGGAGCATTGGTTGAGGCGATGTGCGGCGGCATAAGCTTACCAAGATCAACACAATCTCCAATCCCAAAGGGTCCACAGCTTCGGAGTCCAAGAATGGTGGGGTTCCCCTGGACTAATCCCTGACGTGGAATAGAAAGGAATATGACTTAAATTAATGAAAAGGAATCAAATTTTTTGTGATAACAAGTTTTGCAAAATTGCACAATTTGTTTGCTTTTCTCTTCTTCGTTACTTAGCATTCGCTAATTTTTATCCTATATTTATGGAAAACCCAACAGGTGTCGGTGAGACATCACAAGGACTTTAGTAATCCAGCCAGCTTACCTAGCAAACATCCAGCCAGCCAGGGTAGCTTTACTTTGTAAGGTGGTTAGTAATCTTTCTGTGTATTTCCTTTTAGCTGATGTACATGTAAATGGTTGTAGTGGAACAATGGATCAAATAAACTTTTTTTTGTAAATGAAAAAGTATTAAATACTTCTTTTTAAGTATTTTTATTTGTAATTTATTTCTGAATATTAGTTGTGATTGCTGGATAAATTATTGCCGAGTAACCAGATCCAGATATGGGAGGATCCGACGGCTCGGAATCGGGGTCACGACAGCTAGGTACCATTGGTTCACCTTGAGAGCCTCCTGATATGTACGCGTGATTTCAGCGGTAGATAATCTCACAATAAATTGCTCGAAATCTGGTGAAAGTTGTGCCAGAGACACATGACCTACGAGGGGGTATCATGACAAGAACATTTGCCTTTTTGCAAGGTAATAGACTGCTCAGATCAATCTCCCATGGTGGTTTTGGTTCATCCTGCATATCTGCATGTTCATCCTGTAATTGACCTTGTACATCATGCACGCCACTAATACCATTGGTCAAAATCAAATTTTTTAGAAGTGTAAATTACAAAAAAGGGCCTCAACTATACCTCGATTCTCAATTAGGGACCTCATTTTTCAATTGTAACAAATTGGGGCCTGAACTATCAACTTAAGGGTTTAACATCGACATATAAGGGTCGTTGAAGCTTATATAGGCCTCTATTTGAGATAAAAACATTAGATCATGCCCCTCTTTGTTACAATTGAAAAATGAGTCCCTTAATTGGGAATTGAGGCATAGTTGAGGTCCTTTTTTGTAATTTACTCTTTTTAGAATTTATTTGAGGTGTGGTGGATTCTATGCAAGGAATTAGAACATGGATGATAGGATGAGGTGCATGCGTAGATGGAGGTAGAAGAACAACCACATCCGCAGACTTAGAGGGACTAAATCTATCACCTGTAGGAGAGTTGTACATGATGGGCTCGAAGAAGGTAACATCGACACTGACATAGTATTTTCCTTTTACATGATCAAAACATTGATAAAACTTTTGGGTGCGAAAGTACACAATGAACACATTTGACAGCTCGAGGAGCAAGCTTGTCATGACCAGGATGCAAGAGATGAACAAATACCACACAACCAAATACACACGATGTAAGAGAGAGAAAAGGTCCTTACGAAAAGCGAGGGAGAAGGGAGCCTTTTTACCCAAAATGGCAGAGGGCATTCGATTTATAAGATAAGATGCTGTCATCACAGCATCACCCCATAATAAATGAGGATGCCAACTCTGTATGTGGAGAGTCTTGGTGATAACTAGAAGATGATGTGTTTGCATTCAACAACACCGTTCTATTGAGAAGTAGACACGAAGTCTGATGGATAATGCCACGTGAGTTGAAAAATGAGACACTTGTGTAGTACAAAACTCAAGAGCATTGTCGAAACTTTTATAAAATCAGGGAAAATGTTCTTTATATAAACCACAAAGTTTTGAATTGACGTACTAGCTTCAAACTTATGCTTTAACAAAAATACCCGAGACAATATGGAAAAATCATCAACACAAACCAAATATTACCTGTGTCTCTGATGATCAGGTACACGACTTGGACCATACATATTAAGATGAAATAACTCAAAAAGACTTTGATTACTACGACCTTGACAACTTGGAAAGATGGACCGATAATACTTTTCAAGTTGACATGGTTCACACTGGAAACTGGACTTGGTAAAGACGCCAGGTATGAGACGACAAATCTTTTGCAATGGTAGATGACCAAATCTGAGATGCCACAAACTGGGAGAAATCAACTTTACAGAAAGAGATGTGACACCCGCACAAGGAGACTGGGTCAACCTGTACAACCCTCCATGTTTACGACCACATCCAATCGCGCTGCCTGTGAGTATATCCTAAAAAACAAGGAAACTATGGTAAAAAATAGCACAACAATGTAAATCTTTGGTAATCTGGCTGATAGGAAGTAAATTCATGGAGAAGGCAGTGCATGAAGAATGTTTTTTTGACGTATGAAGGGAGTCAAATGAACCTCCCCCTGTCCATTAAGAGGGGAATCTATCCCATCAGCAATCACCACTGATCTAGCTTGTTGTGCTTGACTATAAGTACCAAACTACAAGCGATCTCCACATATTGATGTGAAGCTGTAGAGTCCATTATCTGTTCTGAAGGGGCTGGTTTAGAGCGACCAGTAAATGTATGAGCAATACCTGAAGTACTAGTAGATGCAAAAGTTGCAATATCTGATGGATTGGGACTAGAAGATTCGACGACTAGCGACATGATCTCTCTCAGACGGGTAGCGAAGTCATTGTAACGATGGTTGATGAGGTCAAGAGCAGTTTGAACATGTTCAGCAACACATGCCGATGGTGGGAAGCTGTGCTTGGAGTCAATGTTCAGGAAGGCGGTATGCGGTATTCTGTCGAAAGGATTACTGCATAGCGAGTATGCGGTATACGTGAGAGAATGTGAGGAGTATGCGGTTTTTATGCGGTTTGTATTTTTTATTATTAAAAATATAAATAAATATTTAATATTATGTTAATATCCTCTAAATATTACATCTCTTGATGATAATAATAATGTATCCTTTCCTTTTGCCATTTGATGCTCCCTCAATCTTGAGTTAAATTTAATAAATACCAAACATTCAACCTTTTGATTTCAACTTTATTCCTCTTCTTTGTATAAATCTACAATTGGAACAATATATCATTATATTCACTATTTATAAATGACAAGTATTAACAATAGACTTTGAATTACTGATGAGAAAATGCTCGAATTCCTTTCACATCCAGAAGAGGAGGATGTCAACTTCAAAATCCTCATTGCCCTAGCCGTTAAATGAGGACATTCTCCACCATATAGCGTCCACCAATTATCTACATATGAGAAATTTTAGGATTAAATCGTACTGTAAAAAACTAAATTAATGATGCTAATTAATATGAAATAATCACAATACCCGGCCTAAAGCACTCGTCAAGTGTTGACCTTTGTTTCACGGCTAACGGCTTGCCAAAAGATCCTTGTACATTTTTGTACAAGATCAACTCCTTTGATGTGATTACATCTTGAATTTCCAAATCAGGATAAAAGATTTCTGTACATTGCATAAAGCCATCCACAACATAGCTCCCCCTTTCAATGACACTACTTTCTCTATAGTAGTAATATGGATTAAGAAAATAGGCAGCAAGATGAAGAGGGATATCCAACCCACCCTTTGATTTTGCGTTAATGCCCTCGATAAAGAGTTTGTATTATGCTTCCTTATGTTTGAACACTGACATTATTGCCTTTTTAGCATCCAATAACACACCATATACAAATCCCATGGATGGTCTTTGATCCCCAATAACAATACACAAAACATAAATCAATGAAGAGAAGATCTTCAAGGTCATAAAAACTTGACTCCAAAATACAACACGGAAAGCAAGAGAAGAAGACATTTCTCTTTTCTTTGTCCTTGATAACTTGCATTGCCTCTATTCATCAGATGAGAACATCAATCTTGACTTCTCTTTTTTGTCCATCACACTTTGTAATGTAAGAATTAAGAAATGTGGTAGCAAACCTTGTTTGTCCTAGCCGTACAATCTCTCCCTTTTATGTGAATTGCCTCATCAAGCTCAAGGTTTTCGCATGGCTATAGATGAATGTAGTGAGAGATCTTGCCTTGGTAATTGCATTTTTGACCTTGTGTTTTTTCTCAAATTCTTCCGGCATAAGGTTTATGCAATGAGTTACACATGAAGACTAAAAGATCCTTGGATACTTAGTCCTAAGTATCATTCCAACAACTAAATTGGCCGATGTATTATTAGTGACGGCATGGACAACATCATCAACTCCAACCTCTTTAACAGTTTCATCTACCAACTTGGATATATACTCTGCAGTGTGGGACTCAAATGATGAATCAACAAACTTTAAGAAGCATGCGGCCGACTCAGAATTCACATAAAAGTTCATGATACCGCTAATCTCATATCTATCTAAGCATCCATCATGATAGAACAACCATCCTTCTTCTATGGCCCTTATGAGTACTTATGAACTCCTTAGACTCCTTAACTTCATCATTCAACTATGTCTCTGAGATCTCATAAGAAGAGGGAGGCTTGTATCCAGGTCCATATTGACCAATTACCTCACAGATACGAATAAAGGACTTGTGGGTGACCACATTGAAAGGAATTTCACAGTCATAAAATAACTTGGCTGTATACTTATTGACTCGTGTACATTGTTCCTTGCAAAATGCATCTTTGATTAAACTTTGATGCATATTGCATTCTTCAATTGATTCTGACACTTTCTTTCTTTTTTCCTCTTTTTCATGTAGAGTTGACCTTGAACTCATGAATAACTTGCCAACTTCATCCCTCGTTTCTTACAAATCTTTTGATTTAGCCCACTTCTTTTTCTATGTATTGTCTAAGTAATCCTAATTTCCTTTCTTATTTCGAAGTCACCCTTTTGACAAGATGCTACATTTCATTTGACATATGTTAGATGCTGCTTCATTCTATTTATACCGCCCTTTGCAATCTTGCAACATAGTGCACATGTAACTGTATTTGGATCATTCTTTGATGTGAGGAATGCATGTTTCCTATCAGGAGCACCAGATCCTGGGACATAACTGTAGAGATATTCTACGTTTTTATATACTTTTCTGTTATTTTATTTCTTTATGTTCATCTTATGTAATTTACCCATAGGTCTTTCCTTTATATAAAAGAGTCTAGGGTGCCCAGGAATAAACAACTCTTTGATTTTTCCCAACATGGTATCAAAGCAACTGTCCTAGATCGAAGCTCCGTCCCTAACCCAAACCCTAAACCCCCACTCGTCGACCCCCTTCCTCTCCTCCTCTCTCCGTCGCCGTCGCAACTAGTGGCCCCGGCTCCAGACTGCGACCGCCTCTCCAGCTGCGGCTGCCTTTCTAGCCGCCTCTCCAGCCGCTGCCTACTCGTCGCGACTGCCTCTCCAGCCACCGCCTACCCGCTGCGCCGCCATCGAACGACACAGTCAGTGTTGCCGTGGCCATCTTCTGTCTCCGGCCTTCTTTTTTTGTATCGAGCACATTTTTGGGTTAATGGATTTGGGTGCATATGTCTACATATGCATTCAAATCCACATATGTCTTTGTAGACATTCATTCATTGGTCTACAAAATCCTAGTTATCTACATCCGACAATATGTCAGAAAACAAAGTTGATGTACCTGCCACATGCGCTTTCAGAGGTCCAACGTCTATTGTCAAAATAGATGGGACAAACTATGAGCTCTGAGCTATGCAGTTCCTGAGCCTTGTGAAGTTTAACGATAAGAAACACATTCTTACCGAGGAGGAGCCAGTGGAGAAAACTGGGGTTAGCGCCTCATGGGAGGCGGATGATGTATATGCCAAAGTTTGGCTCTCTGGTACATTGACGATAAAGATCACCAATGATGTGTTTCATCAGCCCACAGCTAAGGCGATGTGAGACATCCTCACAGCAACCTTTTCTCAAGCGAGGAACGAGACCAAGATCTTCCAACTCCAGCATGGTATATTTACTATCAAGCAGAATGGACGGCCTCTTCATTCGCTATATACATCCTTGTGTGGGATGTTTGAGAAGCTCCACAGCTTCATGCCTCTCACGACGACTCCATAGCAACAAAAAACATATAGGAATGCTACCATGGTTGGTGTATTCCTAGCAGCCCTTGACCATGAATATGATGCTGCTCGCTCCCAGATTCTAGCAGATGCCACTATTCTTCCTATAGAGGAAGCTTTCCGCAGGCTCAACAGGATTTCTGTTTCATCCACAACTACTAGCCAGGTGTCTTCGACTATGGCAGTCTCTCGAGGCAGAGGAGGCTCTTCTTCTTTTCATAGACGCACGCCTCGTGGTAGAGGAGTTCGTATTCATCAGTCCTGCACATACTGTTACCGTCCAGGTTGTACTGAGAATACATGCTACTCCAAGCATGGTTTTCCTGCATCAGCCCATGTAACGGAGCGTGTTGAGTCTCCAACTGCTCCTACTTCATATCATAGGTTTGATGACCTTGTAGCCATACTGCGGGATATCATGCCGCCTGCTTCTTCACCATCTCCAGGAGGCCATTCAGATGTAGCAGCCTCCGTATCTGGCAGTACATCTGCTACGGCTAGTACCTCAGGTAGTACTTATGCTTTTACATCTTCTTACGGATATGAGATTACTGAGTGGATTATAGATTTTGGGGCAACACATCATTTATGCAGGGACAGAGATCAGCTTACAACATATAGACATGTTCCACCAGGGAGAACTGTTGTGATAGCCGATGAGACTCATTCCCCGATCACCGGATATGGGGAAATTCGTTTGATGCCTTCGATGCATCTGTAGAACGTGTTACATGCTCCTGATTTCTCTATGAATACTATCTATTAGTCAGATCACGAAGGATTTGCATTGTAGAGTTATCTGTGACCCATCGTCTCTTGTTTTTCAGAGCATTCTCACGAGCAAAGTGATTGGGTGTGGTCGTGAGTAGGGTGGACTTTATCGCCTGGTCTGAACTCCCTATGCCGACGTATCCTCTCATACAACATGACTGGTTTCTCCTTTCATCTAGCACCTACGCTTTGGTCACCTCCCTGTGTCATATTTGCCGCAGATTTCACCGGGTTCTTCCTTCCAGTGCGAGGCATGTTTGTTGGGAAAGCATCATCGGTCTGCTTTTCCTAGTTGTCAGAGTTGGAGCAGTAGCACCCCTTTTGAGTTATTTCATGTTGACAGTTGGGGTCCGAGTTGTGTTCCTGATCACCAGAGACACCGATTTTATCTTGTTGCTGTTAATGACTTTTCTCATTTTTCATGGGTCTTTTTATTGAAAAATAAATCTGAAGCATGGTATGTGATTAAAACTTTTATCAATGAAGTGCAGAATATTTTCTCTACCTTTGTGAATTGGGTACGAACTGATTATGCTTTGGAATACTATACCCATGCTCTCACATTTCTTTTCATCCTGTGGAATTATTCATCAAATAACTTGCACTTACACTTCTCAACAGAATGGTGTTGCATAAAGAAAACATCGCCATCTACTTGATATCCCTTAGACTCTTCTCATTCAGAGTCGTGCCCCACATTCCTTTTGGGGTGATGCTGTTCTTATGGCATGTTATCTGCTGAATCGCATGCCATCGTCTGTCTTGGGTGAGAAAATTCCTTTCTCTATAGCTTTACTTGAGAAGTTGTTCGCATTTACTCCTTGTGTGCTTGACTCTGTTGCTTATGTTCACCAGTTGATTCCAGGTCTTGATAAGCTCTCTCCTAGGGCCGTCAAATGTGTGTTTGTTGGGTATTCCAGGATCCAGAAGGGATACAAGTGTTATGGTCCATTGTGCAGGAAATACTATATCAGTGCTGATGTCACATTTTTTGAGTCCGTGATGTATTTCTCTCCTACAGATGACAAGCTGGCTTCATCGGACTCTGATAATGAGGTTTATATGCCACCCCTTCTATGAGTCCGTCATCTCCTCCTCCTGTGCATGCTGTTCCACCACCACTGCCACCACCACCACCACCTCCTCCACCCCTCCTTCTACCCAGTTGCATGTGCCCATTGTTCAACCATTACCAAAATTCTATACCCGTTGGCCTGCTTCTGCTCATGGTTATCACCCGTTATTCAGCATGCTCCAGGTTTATTCTGATAACATGATTTCTAACGATGGGTCTAGAGATATATCTGTGCAGGAATCATTGCAGGAGACTAGCCCACTGATGGAGGAGGTTCCTAATGACCTGGATATACCCATTGCAGTTCGGAAGTAGAAGTGTACTTGTGCTTCATACCCTCTTGCCTCTCAGGTCTCCTTTCATTGTCTGTCAGGGGAATTTCAGAGATTTGCAGTGGCTCTATCTGCTGTAGACATTCCACGAAGTTATCAGGAGGTCTTGAAGGATAGTTGTTGGTGCTTGGCTATGGAGGAAGAGATGGATGCTTTGCAATCATGTGGTACACGGAGTTTGGTGTCTGCTCCTCCTGGGGCGTCTGTTGTCAGCTGCAAATAGGTGTTTACTGTTAAACATCATTCATATGGGAGCCCTGATCGTTATAAGGCAAGATTAGTGGCATAAGGATTTACTCAGACCTACGGCGTGGATTATATGGACACATTCTCTCCTGTTGCTCGTCATTCAACTCTACGTGTCCTACTTTCAGTTGCAGTGGTACGCGATTGGCCTTTGTTTCAACTAGATGTTAGAAATGCATTTTTGTATGGAGATCTACATGAGGAGGTTTACATGCAGCAGCCTCCGAGGTTTGCTGTTGAGGGGGAGTGTCAGCATGTTTGTAGACTCCATAAAGTAATATATGGCCTTAAGCAAAGTCCAAGGGCATAGTTTCAGAAGCTCTCGGATTTGATTGAAAGGCATGGGTTTAAGAGGCCAAATGCAGATCATTCACTCTTTGTGCAGAGGACACCTAGAGGTACTGTTGTTATCATGGTCTACGTTGATGATATACTTGTTACAGGAGATGGTGTGCTGGGGATCAAGATGGTAAAAGAATTTCTGGGTCGTCAGTTTGCTACCAAGGATCTTGGCACCCTAAAGTATTTCTTAGGGTTAAAATTTGTTAGGAATGCGCAAGGTCATGTGGTGACCCAAAGGAAGTATGTTACATACATGCTTGTTGAGACAAATATGATTGGGTGCCGAACCTCTACTACTCCTATGAATCCTAGCATGAAGTTATACGATGATGATAAAGATGAGGTCGACAGGAGGAGATACATAGAGATGGTGGGAAAGCTCCTCTATATTACTATTACTAGACCCGATATCTCTTTTGAGTGAGTCTGGTGAGTCAGTTCATGGAGCAGCCCCGACATGTACATATGGATGCTATATACATGATTTTGAAATATCTAAAATCTTCTTCAGGTATAGGATTACTATTCAGAAAAGGAGCAACTCTTTCTATTTCTGTATGTGCTGATGCAGACTATGCAGGGTGTCATAAGGATAGAAAGTCTACTTCGGGCTTCGCTGTGTTTGTTGGTAGTTCTGTTGTTTCTTGGAAAGCAAGAAACAAATGGTTGTGGCTAGATCAAGTGCCGAATCTGAGTATAGAGCTATGACACAAGCAAATACATGAATGATGTGGGTTCGAGCAGTATTAGCAGATTTGCATATAGATGTACCTTTACCCATGCAGTTACAATGTGATAATCAGGTTGCCTTATTCATTGCAAATAATCTTTCACTCCATGAAAGAACGAAGCATATTGAGGTAGACTGCCATTATATAGAGATATGATTCAGAAGGTTCGATTTCTACCTTCCATATCAGTTCAGGAGAGCAAACGACAGATATCTTTACCAAGGCATTGCTCAGGTGGCCATTTCAGAAGTGTTCTTCCAATCTGAGCATGATTGATATCTATGATCCATCTTGAGGGGGGCTGTAGGGATTTTCTATGTTCCTATGTACTTTTATGTTATTTTATCTTTATGTTCATCTTATATAATTTATCCATAGGTCTCTTCTCTATATAAGAGAGCCTAGGGTTCCCAAGAATAAACAACTCTTCGATTTTTCCCAACAATAGCGGCTGGCTTGCTGTTGCATCCCCAACAACTTCAGAAGTTGGTTGTGAAGCCATTGCTGCCATCAAATATTAAACCACGAAACTTTTTTTACATAAATCAAGCAATAAGTGCAATTAAACAATATAATTGAATCATCCAACTTTGAAGCGTGAAAGGCCAAAACATGTAACAAGCAGAAACAATATTATGTACAAAACCATGTTATGTTAATACAATCTCTTTCACAATCATGTTAAATACTCACCAACTCAAGACAATATACATTTAGCCCCAAGTTAGTGGAAAAATTAAGCGAAAGCAATATTATGTATGGATTTTTTATATAAAACGTTATATAAAAATTAAGCATAAACATGAATAAAACCTCTCATATATCTTGAATGCTTACTTCTTATATGTGAGCATAGCTGGTGCTTGGTGGTGCCGTTGGAGGCGAGGGGAGCTCGCGAGCTGGTGATGCTAGAGGTGTTGGTGGAGGCAGTGGAGGTGATAGTGAGTGTCGAGCGAGCTCGAGTTCGAGAGTCGTACTCTTGAGTTCTCGAGTTAGGGCTCAATAAGCGCTTTGAGGGGTAGGATGCGTGGGAAGAGCTTTTACTTTAAGGTTGGTGGGGTTATTTGGGTTTGGGGTAAATAAAATTTTTATTAGAAAAGTGGCCGAGTAGGCGGCGGCAGGCTGCGTGCGTGACAAGGAGAGGGTCGACAGGTGAGGGCTAGGTTACGAATGTGCTACAAGAACATCGGTCTAGGACCGTCGCTCTGATACAATGTGAAGAGAAAATACTGAGTTGTTTATTCATGAAGCCATAGGGTTCTCTTATACAGAGGAAAAACCTGTTGGGCAAATTACATAAAGTTGTTGAAAAGAAAAGGAAGTACGTAAAAATAATAAACGACAAGTAATATCTCAACAACGATGAATCTACTTTTCAAGGAGACAACAATGGAGATGTGGGAAGAGTTGGAACATGCCTACTTCTAGCAAATGACCAAGTCCACTGTTGCAGACACACACACACATTTGGATTTAGTTTGCATCTTAGGGAGAGTCTACCCTTAATCGAGTACTACCGGCTTCTTAGTGGTCTATATGAGGAGCTTGCTATTTTTCAGTTGGCATATTGCCCTAAACAGGTGACAAAGAGGTTCCAGTGGCAAGTCTATCGATTTCTTGTCGAATTACATCCACGTTATCAGATGGTGAAGGAGCAATTTCTCATACCATTAAGTTCATTTTGGCCGACTTCAGGAGCTGGAGACTTTTGCTGGCCGTACCTTCTCTTTAAATCCTGCAAAGAACTCTACTTACATTGTCTCCTCTGGAAGGGGAGGTCGACACATATTTCATGGTGGACAAGGTCGCGACTCTGGTTGTGGTCATGAGACATGTTGTGGTAATAACTCAAGCCATGGTGGTGGCTGTGCCATTGGGTATCCACAATGCATTCATTGCCAGGAATCATACATCAGAGCGCTGTTGGGCAAAATTTTGCTATGCTCCTGATTGAGACAATATCGCTTCTATATCTGACTATGATGCAGCCGGGACAAAGACTTCCTTTAACCATGATTCTAGTGGACAGACAATCCAGCTCACTATTATTGACTACTCAAGACTGATACAACTGCTTCAGAACTCCAGTGCCACCACTAGTGAGGCTACTCCTACTGTACACCTAGCTACCACTTCAGGTACCATAGCCAACTCCGCTATTGCCTCAACACCTACTTGGATCATTGACTCCGATGCTTCTACTCATCTGATGGGAGAAGGTATCCTGCTAACCTCCTCTCAACCCTCTTCTACTGTAAAGTCGGTTAGAGTTGCCAACGCGGCTCGTTCCCCTGTTACTATTGTTGGGATCATGGAGTTCTCCAGGCTCTAACTCATTGGGGTTCACTGTGCTTCTGACTTTCTTTTGAGTCTTCTATCTATTCATAAGCTTTGTGCTGAGCTAAATTATCACATGCTTTTATGAGCTTTTTCGTTGCTTTCAGGACATTCGGACAACACAATTTTTTGGTTGGGGACATGAGAAGAATGGCCTCTACTATCTTGACATTCCTTTAGATACTACCTTTACTGGTATTGCATCCATCTCCACTAACCTGTTCTTCTGGCACTTGCATCTTGGGCACCGCTCTACGAAATCTCTATCCATCCGTTTGAGGATGAGGCACGTCTATTCGGCAAACATCATATGACCTCCTTTCTTGCTAGGGTCGAGCTGCGTTGGACTTAACCTTTTACTTTTGTTCACTGTGATGTTCGGGGATCTTGTTCGGTCCACACTTTAGGTAATCATAAATATTTTGTGTTCTTTTTAAATGATTATAACCGATCTTGGGTTTATTTAATAAAGGAACTATTAGAGATTGATAAAACAATCAAGTCCTTTCAATTTAAACATATTTTCTACTTGTATGCAAATATACAAACTGACAATGCTCTTGAGTTTACCCAACATGTTTTGGTCTCGTTCTTTGCCTCTTAGGGTAAACCTCATCAGACTTCCTATCCGCATACCTCCTAACAAAATAGGGTAGCAGAAAGGAAGCTTTGCTACCTACTTGACATTGCATGTTTCTTACTCATTCTCAATAAGGTTCCCAAGACTTTGGGTTGGGGATGCCATTCTTACTGCTACTCATCTCGTTAACATGGCCCCATTGTTTGTTTTAAATGAAGGATATGAGAGACTCCTTAAGCGCATCACAGAAGCGTGAGAATCACATCATATACGTGCTATGATCCCATTAGCCTTCGCTACTGTGTCTCAACTGATGTCAATTTCTTTGAACAAACAGGCTATTTTACGTAATCTGTCAGTGACATTCCCTTGAAGCTACTGCCCCCATCCATTGTCTACAAACGAAAACATACTACTCATTTTGATTTTCTACCATTGCATGTTCCTTACTTGTAGGATGATGTGCCCCTTCGAGTGTCCCTATCCTTACAGCTCCGGATGCTCCACTAAACTTCTCTATAGCTTTGTAATGAATAAAAAATAATGTACTATACATCCCATGTCACGTTTTACTTTCACCAATAATCTATCCAGTTATGACAAGCACTTTACAGATGCTTTGATGACCATTTTCTGTTCCTCGAGATCATCATACTGCATTACATGACCATGGTTGGAAAAATACCATGGATGAGGAGATGGATACACTCACATCTAGGGGCACGTGGGATCTTGTGCCATGTCTCCCTGGTATTAAGCCCGTTGCTTGTAGATGTGTCTTCAGGACCAAACAATCACATGATTCTATTGACAGGTTGAAGGCCCAACTTGTATCCAAAGGGCTTTAATGAGACCTATGGTGTGGAATCCTATGAGAGTTTTTCTCCAGTGGTGAGGATGGGATCTATCCACACTACTATCTCTATTACTGCTAATTGAAATTGGCTTATCTTTCAGCTAGATGTGAAGAATGCTTTTCTTTATGGCGACCTTGAGGAGGTCTATATGATGCAACCATCGGGTCACTTCGTCAAAAGGAAGCATGTGTGTTGACTTTGTAACGCCATGTATGACCTAAAGCAGAACCCACGAGCTTGGTTTGACATGCTTACTACTGAGATCAAGTCTTTTTGCTTCCACAGGATAACATCTGACTAGCTGTTTTTGTCAGCCGATGTCTTATTGGCACAATTATACTAGCCGTCTATGTTGATGATATGGTGGTTATTGATGATGATAAAGCCGACATTCTAGAGACCAAGACCTTCCTCCGGAAGGCGTTTGTCATCATGACCTTGATCAACTATGATATTTCCTTGGCATTGAAGTGATAAACACTACAGAGGGATTAACATATCACAAAAGAAGTTTTGCTTAGATATTGCTACAGAGATTGGCCTACTTGGATGCAAACCATCTAGCTAGTAGCATTCCTTGCAAAACTGCGAGAACATTCTACATCTACTGATTCTAAATTTGAAAATATCACACAATGTAGAAGCCTAGTAGGAAAATTGCTCTATGTCACTGTCACTAGGCCAACTATGTCATATTTGTGAGCAGAGCTAGCTAGTACATGGAGAGATGTCTTTATATCCATTGGTAGGATGTTCTTCTGATTCTCATATACTTGACAAAATCTCCAGGGCAAGGCCTCTTCTACGGGGTCAATGGCCACATTGATGTCACTGTTTATATTGTTGCAAATTATGCTAGTTCACACGAGGACCAACAGTCTACTGCATGTTATGCTATGTTTGTTTGTAGCAACCTTTTACATGGCGGAGTAAGAAGCAAACAATGGTTTCTAGATTGAGTGCAGAGGTAGAATCTACGACGCTTGTGAGATTACCTAGCTCGTCTCTTTTCTACGGGAGTTTGGACTTCGTGCCACTACTCCGATACCTTTATATTGTGAAAACAAGTCTGCTACATACATTGCCACCAATCCAGTGTTTCATTAGCGGATTAAGCACATTGAAGTTGACTTTTACTTCATTTGAGATGCAGTTCGAGGAGGGAAGTTCATTACTCATATCTCCACAGATGTTCAGCTCATAGATATATTCATGAAGGTGCTACCTAAGAAACGTGATGCAGTTCATATTTGTTTTCTATGTTATTTTATTGTAATTTTTAACTCTTGTAAAAAAACCAAAAGTCACAATCTTGGGACGTGCCTTATGGATTTGCATGTGTCTTTTAGGTGAAAGATTGCATCTTTTAATGGGTTAAATCCCTATATAAAGCAACCTATATTTTGTAATAAAAGATGAATGAAATGAAGTAATAGTTGATTAGCCATTGGATTTATCCTCCTTTCCCTTTGAATTTCTTTATCCTCTCAAATCATCCAATCCACTCCTCTTCTACTTTCTTCTTCTCCCTCACGCAGCTTGGCGTGCTCTTCATCTCCTTACCCCAAATTCCCTTTCTCACCCTAAACAATTCTTCCCTAATTTTAGACTGCATCAATAACTCAGCATCTTCTATATGGTTGTCGCTGAGTAAGACCTGACGCTAAACATAGTAGGCCAAAGCTATCCCTGAAATGTTTCTTTTATGAATGCAATTAGTGGAAATAAATCTTAACAAATTTACATGGAAACAACCATGGTTTCACGAGGTTATATTGGGATTAGATCGTCAATCTGTGCCGGTTTTGTTCAATGCAATCTTGATTACTGTGCTTTTTTTCCGAGTTTCTTTAGCTCAACGGCTTCTCCATAATTATCGCATCAATTGATCTGAACCAAACTTAGGCTGGCTGTCTTGCTCTTGGTCCTTGAACCTTAATCGAATGGAGAACATAATTCTCAACTTCATTTATCAATAAGGATGGCTAGCTATGGTGATCATCTATCATATCCTAAAAAAACTCATTTCTCATTTATTTTATTGGTCAGATTGGAAAAAGAATCCTAGAGTGAGGCTGTCTTTCATTTAAAGAAAATAGGGTATGATACCGTTTTAATATACTAAATTAACTATGCAGGGTTAGGAAAGACAATCTTGAGCGAGCAACTGAACATGAACTAGCTGGCAACTCTGCTGCAGCTTATGAATGCTACCAAAAAGCAGTTGACATTTCACCCTCAATTGCTTTGCAGCTTATACAGGTCATATCGTGTGATGCACTCAAATATCTTGTTGATACCTAAAAATATTTATCACATAAACAATGCTATCTCACCTGCAGATTCTGAAAAAGGAAAATGTTGATTTTATTGTTGCGCCTTATGAGGCCGATGCTCAAATGACATTTTTATCCATCAACAATCATGTTGATGCAGTTATTACAGAGGATTCCGACTTGATTCCTTTTGGATGTTCTAGAGTATGACTTTATTGTTTTTCAAGCTGTTTATATTTGATTTCTAAACCTTCGCAGTCTTTGGGTTTTTGGCCCTCTTCAATCGTAGAATTTCATTGCAATAATATTTATGGGAAGCTGCTGACGCTGTATTTCTCATTATTATCAGATAATATTTAAAATGGACAAATTTGGGCAAGGTGTGGAGTTCCGCTCTGAAATGTTATCTAAAAATAAAGATGTCTCTTTCCTTGGATTTACCAAGATGATGTTTCTCGAGATGTGCATATTCAGTGGTTGTGATTATCTTCAGTCATTACCAGGGATGGGCTTAAAAAAGGCTTACACACTCATTCAGAATTTCAAAAACTCTGAAAAGGTAAGCAGGCTCGATGCCGTGTTTGCACTCTTTACTGCATCATGTTTGCAAAGCCACCTATGGGACCTCAAATATTGACTAATCTTCCACATTGAGAGTTATGTCTTGTTTCACTTTTTGTTCATCAAATATATTTTAAGATTGCCGTCTTCCCTCCTTCCACTCGTTAACATTGCAAGATTTTTATCAGACATGCCACAAAATCACCGACGCTAAAAATGTCCAAGATTTTATAATATTGGTCGTCAAAACTCAGTAAAAGCCACTAAAAGCCAAATTACTATTGTAGAAGTGTTAGGCATATGCCACAGAAAGTTAACTTTTCCAAGCCTTCAATAATGTAGAAAACAATAATCTAGGATGGTGCAACAATGATAATATTGAAACATGCACTTACATGGTTGTAGATGGTCACGATGATCATCCTACTCCAAGTGAGAAACGGCTTGATAGTTGTGCTTCTTAATCAACTTTTCTTACTGAAACTTGTAGCAGATAATTGGTGATCCTACACATTGTCCACTCACTTGGCTTTTTCTCAATGGAATAGACGCACCACACCCTACAAAATAGATAAATCTTTCATAAGATCCAGTCATCCCAATCAATGCAACCCTTTGTTGTTGTCAACACCCCCTATGTTGGAGCATGCAATGACCCAGTTGTACAAATTGATTACTCCCATTTACCTGTTGAATGCATGACAACATCAACACATACTTCTCCTGTTGCCGATGATGACAATGATCTATCCTTGGTCATAGTAATTAGTAGGATGAACTAAAATGTTAATAAAATGGGATGATAACCCATTGTGCAATTGTGTAGAGTAAAGTCTCTTGGGTTTGCATTAACATCAAAAATCGGGTTACTGGCTCCATAAAAAGTCTATGGCAATTGTTAGAAAATAGGAAGCTGAAGCGAAACATGGGAAAAAGGATAAAGAACAATAAGAACAACAACGATATTTTACGTGGAACCCTACTCCATAAGGAGCGGGATGAAACCACGGGAGAAGCACTCAAAGGGGAATGTTATGCATTGCACTTTCTCATCTGATACAAGAGGTCTTTGGCTCCTTATATAGCCTCCACAGAACCTCTAAGTCCCACAACTGGTAGATGTGGGACTAAACTCTTGGATGGGGTAAATGGATCCTGGGGGTATCCATTTACCCATCTACAACTCAATAGGCGCTCAACCAAATACTCCAACACTCCCCCTCAAGCTGGAGCATGCAATGCTCAACTTGGACAAATAGAAAGAAACTCAACTCACGCTACAAGACACTACGGACAATATCAACCCAACGCGCACAACTGTTGCTATCGAGGACATTGCTTCTCATGCTGTGCATGTGAGGAGGACGAACATGCTGGAGTGTGAGTCAACTGAATCTCCTCGTCAGAGAGCATGTGCTCTGAACTGCGCCTGTCAGAGTCACTGCAATTGGAAATGAGTTTCCTCATCGGAGTACTCTGGCCCGCCACAACATGTGGACAACTGCTCCATCTTTGAAAAAGGGTCGAACTGAAAAGGCCGTGGAAGTGTAATCCTCATCGGAGTCCACGATCGCTGGAGAATGGAGTCTGAAAAGTCTCCTCATTGGAGAACTGGGTCTCTCCCGTCTGGCACAGAGAATGGTACACTACTCTGGAGTACCTATGATACCACATGAAAACCTTAACAACAGGCATAGGGAATGATCCTCTACTCTGGAGTCCCTATGGCTCACATGAAAACTCTGGCCTGACAACAACAAGAAGAATGATGTGGACCACGACAAGTTTACCCATCTCCCGTCTTCGTTCCAAGTTTTATTTCTTTATTTTGATACGCTTCCGCATTCGCTATTTTCTAACATGATTATTATTGAACAAAGACCAATATCTTGTTCTAGGGTTTTCTGAAACCCTAGATTTATTCGTGAAGGTCCGCTCTCTAGGTAGCTCATCTCCTTGCATTTCATCTCCTTGCTGTCCAGGAGATCATCTTCTCGCTGAGCTCCAAGCGCAGGTGCTGGAGGAGGCACCATCAGATCCTTGGCAATGGCGATCCGTACCCACGCTTCTGAAGCATAGGGCCCCAGCATCAACCGTGCGCATCCCAGGCGCACAAGACTCCGCGCAACTACAGAAGGGCTTCTAGAACACCTCCTGTTCTCCAGGCCCGCCACAACACCTACGGAAGGCCGCTTAAGCCCTCGCCCCGTCTTCTCAAGATCCTTGTAGCAGAGGCGACATCTCCAAGCGGGCAGCCTCTCAGCTCTCGGCTATCAAGGTGAAACCCCATCTCCACCAGATCTGCATCAGGCGGTGGAAACTCTTGGCGCATTTCCCAGACGACAGCTTCTCCAGCCGCAAATACTCCAAGCCACAGGCGTGTGAAGGTGCCCACTTCTCTCCGAGGCGGCACGCGAATGAGGAGGTGGCGGCGAGTCATCCAGGAGATCCAGAGGAGGCGCTCAACGAGCGCACGATCACCGGCCCCTTGACAAAACCTCGGGCGGGGAACCCATCTATCCCAGCACACCGCTAACGTTTTCGAAATCCGCTTGTTAAGAAATTGTATTTATCGTCGTGCGTAAAAATATGATTTGTCGTTCGTTCGTTGTAGGCGGCAATCGGAATCGATCAAGAAAATAACCACACAAAATATTTGTCAATTTTTAATGAATGCGGTTTTATGTTTATTTTACTTGGGCAAGTCCCAAGGTCGAACACAAGAAGGCTAAGGAACAACCTAAAATTGTGTCTATCAAAATTCGTGCGCGGTTTTCGAGGCGTTCTTTTTTTTTGGAAATTTTTATGCAATAAAGGGTGCAAAATGTAAATTCGGCCTATTTTAGGGACTAAAATGTAAAGATCAATTAAACGATGCCCGAAAAATACGAAACTTGGCCGAGATGATAATTATGATAAAATGAATGCACTGTAACTTTTTTGGAATTTTTGGATGCAATATGAATTTTTTTTTGGGATTTTTAAATGCAAACAAAATGAATTTCAATATTTAATTATAATAAATATTAAACCTAATTATTTTCAAGGAATAAAATTATCGAAGATCTCTTACTAGGTAACAGACCTCAGAAAAATCCTAAACTTCGAAAAAACTAGTTTCAATACCTA
The DNA here is from genome assembly GCA_037367405.1 of Ottelia alismoides. NCBI lineage: Eukaryota > Viridiplantae > Streptophyta > Magnoliopsida > Alismatales > Hydrocharitaceae > Ottelia > Ottelia alismoides. Next base: position 61,119 of record JAZKJV010005903.1, on the reverse strand, counting down.
TTAAAAATCAAACACTGAAATAGGAAAAATGATTTTTACAAGGCAAATTATGCATGCAAATGCAATTCTTTTTGGGCACAATGTTAAGCACAATTAATTCTACAACATGTGATTTTCGTGAATTTTTAGAGCAACGGTTACTCAATAGCAAAATTAAGAGCATAAAATGGCAAAGTTTACAATTTTTCACAAAATAATTAATTATTAATTAACCACTACTCGCAAAAATATCCACAATATGTCAAACAGTAGAGAATTAATGGAAACACATCATGCTATTTTTTGGATAATCAGATAAAGTCATGTAGAAGTCTAGACTCAATGGGGAACACATGGGTCTTTCTGCAATAAATAAATAAAATAAATATAAAAATTAAATGCAGTGGGGGACCTAAAGTTAATTACCGATAAAGTGGAGGGCAATTATGCAAAATTCCCAGAGGTCTCGTGCAACACACGTAACCCTGGTTCAAGTGGATCTTTATGCAAATCACCGAAATGGAAGGGGGGCTTCTGCAATTGGCCCCCAGTCACGTGCAAATCACGTGACCTAGGGCTGACGTTCTGCTGACGTCCCCCCCGGGACGCATGTGCCCGGCACGTGCACTGGGGGGTCTTGGGTCGGAGCCCCGGCGCTGGCGTTGGGAGGCGGAGGGGCCCGGTGCGATGCTGCTGAGGCGGAGCGATCCGGTCAGGACGGCGGAGGGGCGTAGAGCACCGGCGATGGGCGAAGTAGTCTGGAGCGTGGAAGCTTCGCTGGAGTTGTTGATGAAGACGATTGTCGATGGGCGTTGAAGCTCCAGGCGGTTATGGCGGAGAAGATGACCGGCGTTGCGCTAGTGAAGGCGAGGCGGAGCAACGTTTGTCAAAGAAGATGGTTGAGCTGGAGATTAGTCGATGGAGAGGTGGAGACGTTGACGATGGTTGTCGGAGAAGATGGTTGATGAAGTCGTCGTCGTCGGCTCGACGCCAAGGCGAAACACGACATAGGTCGTTCTGCGACGGCCTTTGGGAGACCGGATCTCGCCGAGGAAGAACGGAGGCGACCGAGCTGTCACCACGGCCCTCCAGGAGTTCGGTGCAATCGGCGGATGGGTGAAGGTGTGGGTCGGCGATGTTCTTAAATAGGTTGGAGGGGTAGGCTGAAGATGGTGGGAGGCGCGAGATGAGCGGAGGAGGTTGCGGAGGCGGTTGGCTTGGAATCTCTGTGGTGTGACTTGGAATCTCTAGTCCATCCATATGTTTAGTCCCACATCTACTAGTGGTGTGACTTGGAATCTCTGTGGAGGCTATATAAGGAGCCCTGGACCTCCTGTAATCATGGAAAAAAAGAATGCAATATCCACCCATTTGAGGGCTTCTCCTGTGGTTTCATCCCGCTCCTTAGGGAGTAGGTTGCATGTAAAAATCATGGTGTTCTATGTTTATCTTTCTATTCTTATGCTCTGTTTATCATTCGCTTCCGCATTCTCTATTTTATAACAGTACTGTTTAATTTTATTTAATTAATATATTGGGGTGGGCACCAATGCGTGTTTCCTCCTTTTTTTGGTCTAAAAAAAGAACGGATCTGACCCACATCACCTCTGTGTTAGCCTGCGCCATGGCCCTATATTCTGACTCAGCACTCGATCTGGCTACCACAGTCTGCTTCTTGCTCTTCCATGAAACCATGAATTCCGTATAAACACATCAAAGCTTGATGTATACTTTCTATCCTTTGGACACCCAACATAATATGCATCTGCACATGTTGTAACTGAAATAGATGTGCCTCTGCTGAAAAGAAGTCCTGTACTAGGTGAAGTCTTCAGATATCTCATAATCATATGGACTTTAACCATATGTGCCTGTCTGGGATGCTCCATAAACTGACTCGCTTTGCTCACGACAAAGGATTTGCTGGCTTGGTAATAGTCACTTATATTAGCGTGCCCACAAGCTCCCTGTACCTCCTCCAGTCGACCTTTTCAGTGTCATCATCATAGAGCTTCATGCTCGGGTCATTAGGAGTAGTGACAAGTTTGCAATCTACCATGTCTGTCTTTGAAAGAAGGTCTGTAACGCACTTCCTCTGGGTCATCATAAGACCTCGCTGGTTCCTGGCAAACTCTAGTCCAAGGAAGTGACGTAGATGTCCAAGGTTATTGGTCACAAGATGCTGACTTAAGAAGTCCTTAGCACCTTGAATGCCCTGCTCGTCATCCCCTGTAATAATAATATTATCGACGTAAACAAGAATGACAATAGTACCTCTCTGGGTCCTCTGCACAAACAAGGTGTGATCGGCAATCGATCGTACAAACCCTTGCTGCTCTATTGAGTTTGAGAGTTTCTAGAATCTTTCTCTTGGACTTTGCTTAAGGCCATAGATAGCTTTGTGTAACCTACAAACCATCTGACACTCCCCCTCAGCAGCAAATCTAGGTGGTTGCTGCATGTAGACCTGCTGTAGATCACCATAGAGGAAGGCATTCTTCACATCAAGCTGGTAAAGGGTCCAATCTCGTGTCACAACAATCGAAAGTAGAATACACAGAGTAGAATGTCTGGCAACCGCATTGGAAGTATCCTGATAGTCCACCCTATATGTCTAGATGAACCCACATGCCACATGTCTCGCCTTATAGCGATCCACACTGCCATCCGCATGGTGTTTCACAGTGAACACCCATTTGCATCCCACAACGGATGCGCCAACTGGAGCAGAAACAAGACTCTACGTACCACATGACTATAACGTGACCATCTCCTCCATGGCTAACCTCCATTGATTGTCTTGAAGAGCCTCCTGATATGTCTGTGGTATCTCCATGATTGATAGTGCCAAGGTAAATCTCCTAAAATCCTCTGACAGCCTGCTTAAGGAAACCTGGGCTGTAAGAGGATAAGTAGCACACTTATGTTTCAGCTTACGTAGAACAATCAGCACATCAAGATCATCTGCCAAATTCGTAACCTATGAGTTCCCCTCTTGAGAGGGCACCTGCTCATCCTATATGGAATCCTGCTGCACAGACAACTCAGTAGTGCCATCAGTAGAAACAATATACTCATTACATACCTGAGGCGTGTTGGATGATAGGCAAGACCTGTGAGCAGGGGGAACCGAGCGAGACCTGCGAGTAAAAACACGTGGCAAAAATCGAGTCACCGTTGAAGGTGAGCCACATGAGCAGGTGTAGTTGGTGGTGGTGGTGGTATGCCAATAGGAGGTGGGGGCATGTAGATATCAACATCAGGGTCAGACGGAGCTAGTCTATCACCTATTGGAGAAAAATATATGACAGACTCAAAGAAAGTGGTCAACACTGATAAAGTACTTCCTCCTGAGCGGGTCAAAGCAGTGGTACCCCTTCTGAGTACGAGAGTAGCCGACAAAAACGAAGTTGACAACTCTGCGAGAGAGCTTGTCATGACTAGGAGAGACAACATGAACAAATGCAACAGAACCAAACACACGAGGTGTAAGTAAGAAAAGATCATTCTCGGAAAATGCAATCAAGAAAGGAATCTTCTCTCCCAACACAGACGGGGGCATGCAATTCACCAGATAAATGCAATGATGACGACATCTCCGCAGGAAGCGTGAGGAGCACGACCCTGTATCAGCAAGGTTCTGGTCACATCAAGTAAGTGACAGTGTTTGCGCTTGGCAACACCGTTTTGCTGAGAAGTATAAGCACATGAGGTCTGATGAACAACGCCCAGATATCTAAGGAACTCAGAAAGCTGTAAAGTGCAGAACTTTGATGCATTATCAGAATGAAGGTATTTGGCTTTTGCAGAAATAATATTCTTTATCTCATTAATAAAATATTTGATCACGGATCCAGCCTCAGACTTATTCTTCAACAAAAGACCCAGGAGAGTCTAGAAAAATCATCGGTAGTAACTAGATGAAAAGGGTGTCCCTGGTGATCAGGAACACGATTCGGACCCCAAATGTTTAAATGTAGGAGCTCAAAAACTGAGAACTGCTCCGACTCTGACGGGATGGAAAGGAGGAATGATGATGCCTCCCTAGCTGGCATGCCTCACACTGGAAAGAGGATTTCGTAGAGATCTGAGGGAGAACATGACACAACTTCTGCAGAGGAAGGTGACCAAATCGAAGGTGCCACAAATATGGTGAGACTGGTCCAATAGGTATAGTAGAAACACCAACATGAGGAGGTTGGACCAGTCTGTAAAGCCCCCGCTACTCACGACCACATCCAATTACCCTTCATGTGAGTAAGTCTTGAAACTCAAGAGACGAAGGATAAAAAATGGCACGACAATGCAAATCCTTAGTAATCTGACTAATGGAAAGTAAATTCATCTGAAAGTCAGGAGCATATAAAACATTCTGAAGACGCATGGACGACGTCAAATGCACCTCCCCCTGTCTTGTAACGGGTAATTGGTCGCCATTAGCAGTGACAACCCATCTGCCATGTGGTATAATCCAGTAGGACCTCAACTGTGCTCTGTCTCTACACAGGTGGTGTGAAGCACTAGAGTCCATAATCCACTCTGTCATGTCTGTACCGGTACTATTAGTTGAAGCACATGTGATACATGAGGAGCTTGAAGAGGCTCTGGCTGCGGTATCTGTAGTGGTGGTGCCAGCAGTAGGAGTCATGATCTCTCGAATACGAGAGACAATATCATTCATGCGAGGATCGACTTGGGAAGCTATAGTCTCTGAAGGTGCAATCTATTCTGCTACGCGACCAGAAGCATGATATCCATGCTTCTGGTAGCATGTATCATCTGTATTTCCAGGTCGATGACAGTAAGTGCAAGGGCCACGCTGACGTTCACCGCCTCTGCCATGAGGGGTGCATCCTCTGGACTGGATCATCCCTCCTCGGCCATGAGAAGCGACCATCGTTGAAGAGGGTGGAGATGTGGCTGTAGAAGGCATGATAATCCAACTGAGTCAGTTATAGGTCTCCTCTATGGGAGGTATTGTAGCTTCGGTAAGAAACTGAGTACGTGCATTATCATACTCTGTATTAAGTCTAGCCATGAAGACTCCAACCATCGTGGAGTTCCTATCATGGAAGGCCGTATCCCGATATATCGGTGATATAACGACGATATATCGGTATCGACAGGTCACCGATATATCGTCGATATGGTTGATATCGGTATCGATAGGCCATTTTATTCACAATCTCGGTTCGATATCGACGATATGGGTCGATATATCGACGATATATCGGTATCGACATGGTACCGATATCGATACCGATATCGATATGTCCTTCCATGGTTCCTATACATCTTTTGCTACTCATAGATATCGTAATAGGCATGTTGCTGTGAAGCTTCTCGAACATGCCATAGAGCAAAGAGTAGTACACGTGCAGGGGACGGTTATTCTGCTTGGCATTATAGATATCGAACTGTAGCTGAAGATTCTTGGCCTTATTCTTCGCTTGAGGATAGGTGGATGCCAAAGTATCCCACATCGCCTTGGCGGTGGGTTGATTCAGAATATCGCTGACTATCTCTGTGGTGAGGGTCCTACAAAGACAAAGACGCGCATACACGTCATCTTGCTTCCAAGAAATATTTGCCCTATTCTTATTCGTTGGCTCTGGATCTGTCAGGATGTGCTCCTTGTTGTTGCACTGCATGAGGGTGAGAAACTGCATGGACTACAAGTCATAGTTGGTCCCATCCATCTTAACGATGGGAGCCGGGCCCTTGAAGGCTCCACATGAAAAATATCACCCTTGTTTTCTGACTATGACAGAAAAACGACTGACCGACGGAACTCAACTGGGGAGTCGACTTATATCAACAAGTCTACATGATTATATGGAGGATTGGTTGTATATGTACACTCATACATCCATCCGCATCAATGTCCGCTGCTCTCTAAGACCGGAAAACACGATTTATAAGTCTGGAATCACGTTCTCCGATCTAAATCAGACCTAATCAAACTGCAGATCAAGCTATAGGAATGTACAGAGGCGCACGGGAGAGCCTTCGGCATCTTGGGAATGCAACGGGGGGGGGGCTTGGATGGGAGAAGCCGGGGGTGACGATTGGGGGCCATCGGTCGAAGGCCATGGGCTGGGCGGCCGGAGGCCTGGAGAGCTGGCGACTTGGAGAGCTAGCAACCTAGGCTGGGCGACCGAAGGCCCTGGGCGGTGGCGGTGATGACGCACAGAGGAGATGGGGCGATTAAGGTTAGGGTGAGATATGAGAACTCCGGTCTACGATAATCACTCCGATACCATGTAGAGGGAAAATAATTACTTGATTAATGAGAGGTCCTAGGGTTCTCTTATATAGGAGATGAACCTATTGTGCAAATTACAAGAAGATAAAATAAATAGAAAATAAGAAAATAATAATAAAGATAACAAATATCACAACATAAATGGGTCTACACGATCTAATACGATGCTGATGGGATTGTTGACAGATTTAAAGCTCTCCTTGTTGTTAGAGGATACAATCAGAAATATAGGATTGGCTTACCTTGAGACCTTTGATCCTGTTGCTAAGATGAATATGTCGGAGTTCTTATTTGCCTAACAACTCACTTTTCTTGGAAAATGTATCAGTTAGATGTGAATAATGCTTTTCTGAATGGCGATCTTAAAGAAGAATTATATATGAAAATGCCGCATGGATTCGAGAAGGATGACAAGTGTTGCAAACTAAAAAGGTCTTTGTATGGATTAAAGCAGTCACCAAGAGATTGGTTTGAATGTCTCCGTATGGTTATGATTAGGAATGGATATACCCAAGTGAATGGTGTCAATACTCTGTTTATAAGGAGGAATGGCGAAAAAAGTTCTATTCTTTTAGTGTATGTGGATGGCATGATCCTTACAGGTGATGATGAAAGGGAACTCTCCAGGATAAATAAAACACTTGCAACCGAATTTGAATTGAAGGACTTGGGGAAGTTAAAGCACTTCCTAGGTATTGAGATGGCGTGATGGCCTGGATGTATGTGTCTAAGTCAATGGACATGCGCTCTGGACTTATTTAAGGACTATGGCATGTTGGGATGCAAACTTACTACTAATCCTATTGAGGTAAATCATAAATTGAATAAGGAGGATGGTGAACTTCCTGATGTTGCAGGAAAGGGAAGGTATTTAGGATTGGTGGTAATATTGATTTATCTTACCCTTTCTAGATCAGATATTACATACGCTGTAAATGTGGTGAGTCAATTCATCATGATCCTATCATCTCTTATGCTAATGCAGTGAATAGAATTCTATTCTACATAAAAGGATAACCGGGAAAAGGTCTTATGTTCAAGAAAAATCCCGAGGTCACAATTGAAGGATTCACTGATGCTGACTGGATTGGCTCTGTTGATGACAGAGATTCACCTCGGGTTATGCGGTATATTTTTGTGGAAATTTGGTCATTTAGAGAAGTAAGAAGCATAATGTGGTTTCAAGATCAAGTGCTGAAGCTAAGTATCGTGCTCTTGCAATGGTGTTACATGAATTCTATGCCTAAAAGGGAGCCAAATTGTATGTGCCAATGAAGATGTTTTGTGACAATAAGGCTGTAATAAACTTAATCAACCATCCTGTAATGCACGACAAAACAAAGCATTTGAAGATTGATAGACACTTCATCCATGAGAAGATTTATGCTGGATTGTCGTGTCTTCCGAAGTCTACTGATTAGGTTGCTGATCTATTCACAAAGGGGCTGCCTCCAATACAATTTAAGTTGAATGTAGGTAAGTTGGGCATGATGGACACGTATGCCTAACTTGAGGGGGAATGTTGAGTTATTGTGTTTATATAGGTAAACAGATCTTTGGACGAGGGACCGTTTACCCATCTGTCTATGTATATTGTACTCATCCCTCTCATTGGAATTTATCTTAGTGAAGAGAGCCCTAATCTCTAGTAAGGGAGATTATGGATTGTGAGCCCTCGTGGTTTTTCCCTCTTTGTTGGGTTTTCGACGTAAATCCTTGTCTCCATCTTTGTGTGTGCTTTGCGTGTTTGATTCTAACATAAATCAAAGTTAACTTAATGGACTCCATTAAAAAATTTCCTATATTATCCTTAAAACATATAACATTTTCAAATAGCTAGGGTTTGATCATCATCTTTCATGTTAGTCATTTTATTCATCTGGAGCTGATTAAGACCACTCCATAACAGAGACTGTACACCATATATTCTAGATGTGAGTTATCCACTTTTGTATATAGTAGAAATTAGATCTATCTATATACTATTCATTTACACCATTTTAATGCTTGTCAGCGATCTCTTCGACATCAAGAATTTAGAAATCCTTGTTCCAAAACATTCTGGGACTTCATCAGCATGTTATTTTTCAATCTTGGCTGACTGACTTCGGGATTGGCTATGAAGACTATGCTTGTTCGTGGGGTGGGAGAGAGAGAGGGGAGTTGAGCATGGGAAGGGGATAATGAATATGTTGGGGAGGAAATGGAGGGATGATGGTTTAGGGTTCATGCCTAATCATTTATTGGAGCCTGTTGGTCATGGACTGGGCACTAATGATAATGCATTTGCTGACGGTGTATATTATGTCCAAAAGATGCAATATATGTGCGACATTGTGTTTTTGTCTTGCCAAACATTATGAAAACATTATTTTAAAAATATCATTGATTTTTTTGGCAATTTAGTAAAATCATAGTCCCGAAGTATTGAGTGCATTAGCTTTTCTTATTTTGTTTAACAATCATTATGATGGATCTTTTTTTGCATACTATCATGGGAGTGATTGGATAATGCAGGCAATCAAACACTTGAAGTTTAACACTGTTTCTGTTCCACCACAATATGAGGATGCTTTCAGGAAGGCAGTGTGGACTTTCCTGCATCAAAGAGTTTATGACCCCTGCACTGAAGATGCTGTACACTTGTCAGACGTTCCTGAGGAACTGAGCACTGATTGTGATTTTCTAGGGCCATATCCTTGATATTACTTTGATCTTTATTTCATGTAGGGATACTATTTGCTGCAATTGATATTTATCACATTCCTTAACTCTTCTTACATGGTTACCCCAAGAAATTGCTAAAGGGATTGCTAAAGGAGACATAGATCCCATCACCAAAATGCCCTTCCAGGTAACACACAAATGCCATGTTTGAATTTGCAGCCCGAAACAGAAATGTAACCTTAACTTGTGTAGGAGAATGGAATAAATCAAAAATCACAAAAGAGGGTAATGTAGCATGAAAACTTGCATAGCCTAAACCATCTAATGGTGTGTTTTTTAAAGGAAAAAAGACATTCATCGATAAGGTGTGTGCACAAAAGTTTCCTAATTAATTCACAAATTTTACAAGTGCAGGTTACCTCAGGAGGTAGTCTATAATACACTTACCTTGACATCAAATGTAAGATCATTCATAGCTAACCACAATGACCAAACCCTGACAATAGCCAATGATTGATTGTAATCCGAGCCATACCCATTCACACCAATAAAATCCATAAGTTTGTAGAACACCGCATATTTCCTAGGGTATGGCTAACTCATTCCACACCTTATTGGACCTCCCATTATCAAAGAAAAGAAGATCATATTATTGCAAGCCTGAAACGGAGCTAGTGTATGTGGCGTTTCCCCCCTTGAAACATATGAGCATATATAGCCCCTATGAACAGTCTCCCTCGTCGCAGTAGCCAAAGTAAAACCTTTACACGAGCCAGTGCTTTCTAGGTTCAAATCCATTTGAAGTCTCTTGTGCACCCTCTGGGTCAAAGTTTCCCACATATGGCATATTTATATTGTAGTTGAATATTCATGAGTGTATGAGTGTAACATATATATCATTTTCTTCAGACATCATATTTGTGAGTGATGATGGAAGAGTTTGAGATTGGAATGGTTTCTTGATTTATTTAGATTCTTAAGTCTAGTGAATAGTCATTTCCTATCAATCACAACTTTTGACTGTAACTTCTCCAATTCTTAACTTTAATTGTTTCAGATATAACTCCAGATGATGTAGATATAGATATGGATGATCTAGATATAGAATCGCCAAGTCTGTTGGCGAAATAAACTCAAGCGGCGAGGAAGCCTACAAATAGCTCTTCCGTCTCGCCCTCTAATTGGAAGTGCAGTCCAATAAAGGGATAGGTCTACTCTAAAACTACGCCACTAAGACGGGTGAGAGAGACTCTCCGGATAAGTCATTCTAGAAAAACGGCCGACTGGTAACGGGCAATCGAGCTCGTACGAAAAAAAACTAAAACCGAGGATCCCCCGCCCGGGTATCCTAAAACAGAGGGTCAACGGAACTGGTCCAAGTCGGGATCCCAACGAGGCGTAAAAACACTACGAGCTCGCGTAAAAACCGTGAAGGGAGTGGGATCCTAAACCCGTGCATGAAGCGGCCGCTGCCCAAACTGGACTTCCTTTCTTCCGCCCAGTTGAGGGTCACCGTGCCCTCGCACGGTCAGGTATAAGAGTAACCATAACCGGCAATATTTATAAATTTATTAATCATCACTGATTTCAATCATCTCCACTTGATTGTCTACTTATTCCATTCTTATTTTTGTGGTTGACTATACGAATCTAGGTCCTATGTTGACAACTTATTTAATAGTGATCTATATATAGTGATTCATATCTAATGTTTGGTCTCGAAGATTCTAATTATTGCCTTATTATATGTGTGTGTGTATATATATAATTACTCCCATATCCAAATATTTCCATGACCAATCCTCTCTTAATTATGACCATTACAGTAAATTTTCTTGTAAGTTAAAGTTTGAATTGATACATGAGTCATCTAGAATTCAATCTTAATGGCATGATTTTTAGATAAATCTTAGTCTTGGAAGTGATTTTAACATACTGCAGTCAATTTCTTTAGGTTACTTGAATAGTAGCTGCAAGCTAATCGTAATTACAGAAACTTGCTTAATCTATATTCATCAAAGCAACTTTGAATATCATCTTTATCCTTATCATGTAGTTAATCTAATTGACCAACCGAAATGTGGTCGAGTATGTCCTGATTTTGGGAATCTAAAATTATCATCCTTAAAATAATCATTCAAAAGCTTAAAGGAATTCAATGGCTCTTATAGATAGAGCTTATATTCATTTTCAAGACATTGATGCATCACTATTATGTCCAAATTCCATCCAAAACCCATCTCTTATTTCAATTGAAAGATAATGTGTTTCTATATCTGAATGTGTGAGTATATAGAATAGATTTTGGTACCTACTAAATCTTTTGTGTTTCATCTAACTTTTATGTTTACCTATTCATATTAAATAAGAATGGTTAGCCACTAAAAATACTGATTCAGAACGACAAATCCTCTAGAAAGAACAAGAAAATACTGTGGTTAATAGTAGATTGCATGCATGTCTCTAGTTGAATTACAATCAAATACTATCCAAGAATTATATCTATATGCTTCAAAACATCTCCACTATGAAAATTTTAACCAGGTAGAGTCCCCTACTATGTACTCCATATATTAAAAGTAAAACCTTTACTGGCCATTTCCCCCAAAAATATTTGGGAGAGAAAGAGAATGCAGGGGTGCTACATCAATTTTTCTTCCAAAATTATAGGACATAATATTTTTTTAAAGAAAATATACTGTATATTTCTATCAGCAAAAATAAAAAGAATGCCATATCCGATCAACCCCACATTTGTTGACATGCACTCAACCAAAATCATCTCTAGCATTAGTATTACAGTCTGATTTCATCCTAATTTCATCTATGATGAACAACTAGACTAATTTCACAGAAAAGTGTGAAATTTTCATAGAGGACAGCAAATGAGGATTATCTTGTACATGTATGGCAGCAAAAGAAAGGGCTAGGGTTTGCACCTCTCTTCCTTTAAATTTTGGAGAAACAAACATGCAGTGGCTGATCTGAAACAAGAAGTAGTAGCAACAGTTCTTGGAGTTCTTGGACAACAATTGATGCAAGGAAATAGACAGACAACAGGCTTTTGTTGGAAACAAAAAAATGGGGAAGAAAGAAGAGAAGATTTGGGGCAAATGGAAAAAGAAAGGGAGACGGGGAGGCTCTCCCGTTGGTGACGGGAAGAAAAAAAGAAAGAGGGTCATGTTATTTATAAGAAGAGGGAGGCTTTCTCTTCTTTTTTTTGCCAAATGGCACGGCAGAAAATGCCACCTGTTTACTGCAGTGGGCTGGAGATTAGTTAAATAAAACTTTATTTATTATATACATGTTATAACTGTAATAGTTTACGGTCTTTTTAGGAAGAAATCAAGTTATATATATATACAACACGTCTGTACAGTATAATTACAGAATTTTATTAGTTTAATTTTTTTAGGATCTTAAAATTGCATGCATGCGCACCTCAAGCTTCCGATTTCGACGCGTAATATATTGATTTGATCGTCTCAAAATGACGATCAATATGAGTATAATATTGATATACTTCCGATCGGGTTTCGAATACCCGGAATTTTCGGATACGGTTTTTGTTTAAGATTAAATTATACGATTTAAAAATATCAAACGACCTCCGTTTGATGAACGGTCGATTCCATTGGTCTTGTTTCGTCGGATCGGATCTAATGACGGTTTCGGTTCGCTTTGCGGTTTTCGAATTTGCGTCACGGCTTTTTCGCGGCGCGCATTACGATGCGACCGATTTTCGATCGATTTCGCCCGAACGACTTTTGATTCACGATTAATTGATCGTTTTAGGTTATCTAATATTGTCAGATAACTTATTGGGTTATTCGGACCTTATTCGGGTCGAGTTCGGGTTTACGCGGATCCCGGATGTTACATAAAAGCCATGCTAATCACATCATTAATAAGAATGAAGTGACATATAATAACTAGTAATCAAAACATATATATCAAAATAAAGAAAAGAACAAAATAATAAAGTTGATTAGTTAAAACTTGAATTTAACTCTTAAATCTCTAACTGATTTGGTTTGGATTCATATCTAAAGTTTAGAAACTAACTAAAGAAACATCTTCAAACAATGTAAAACATTCTTACAACTCATCATATCAACGAATAAATAAGTGAAAATTCATTAATATACACAAAATTTGATGAAAACGAAAGGTTGATTCCCTTTTTTTGTTGTTTCGCTAAAATGACATGCAGTTTTGATGAAATATTTCAATGATATTTTATTGAAATCTTGGAAAAAGAAACAGGGTAGCGTTTCGATTTCGGTGACCTAGAGAGATGGAAATTTAAGAGAAATTCAATGGATTTTGGTTAAACAATGAAGTTGATATATGCTACAAATACTTGTCTTGATATGTATTTTGCAATCAATCATGCCTGTCAGCTAATGGACTCATTCAACAATGCATGTTTGGATGGCGTGATGATGATATTGAGATATTTGGAGATTGTACTGGTGAAGAGACTTCTTTTCACACGTTGTAAGTCTTTTAATGTGTTGTCTTACAATGACATAGATCATGGGAGTTGTGCCAATGATGGAAAATTCAACATAGGTTCTGCACCTACACTGGAGGCAATCTTGTGACATGCAAAGCAGGAAGCAAGTTGTGATTACTCGTTCCAGTGTTGAGTCTGAATACGTAGCAAAGATCCAAGCTACTGAGTTGATGTGAATCCCGTCTATTTTTAGAGATATCCACCTCTTGGATCCCAATCCTTTGAGTTTGAGATGTGGCCACTCCATGACCATGTTTATTGCAAACAATTCAGCTTTGATACGAGAACGGAGCATGTGGTGGTGGATTTTCAATACATTTGAGATATAAACAAAAAAAACAACAACCCATCTTTTGATGGGCGAATGAAGCACACATGGTGGTCGGTTTTCACTACACTTGAGATATGATCCAAAAGAGGCATACCTAGATTGAGTCAGTATTTTTGGAGGAGCAAACAACATACGTGTTCACAAAAGCTTTGAGATGTTGTCTCTCTCCATCAGATATATTTTCAAGCTGAGCGTGATAAATATCTTTGCTCTACCTCGAGGGAGGTTTTTGGGGGGGGGGGGTGTGGTGGGGGTATTATGATCATGCATCATATCGGTTTTTGTTTCGGGTTGCTGACCCATTTTGTATATTTGTTTTCCCAATTTGTCTTAAGGCTGTTATTCTGTTTTGGAATTTCCTTCTTCCTATGTAAGGAAGGGGTGCCTTAACAATGATATTAAACGAAACTAAAACAAATCCCTGTTAATATTTTTACAGTCATTCTTAATCGATTTGTTCTCAAAGTTTTAAAGATCCATGTTACAAATGCTTTGTGCTTTTTTTAGTTCAGAAAGATTTTCTATTATATTCATGTAAAAATGAAAGAACTTGGTTACAACACGACGCATCGACATTGGTATTTTGTTCCTAACTTTTGAAGTTTCAATTTAGGTGCAGCATATATCCAATGATACTATGTACAGAGCAATAGGAGTTAAAGAGGTTGACCAAGCAAGGGAGAGGAAAAAACTACACTTACCTGTACAGAAGAATACATTGACTAATTACTTTTGTATCCTTTAAGCATTTTCATTTTCAAATATCTGATAATTTTTCTTCTTAACATGCTAATGGAGAAATATGGTTTTCCAGTGATAGTTCTTATAATTTGTTCCATTCTGTACTCAGTTTAACACATTAAGTAGCTTGCTGACCACGAGGACAGAAAATATAGGTGGTTTGAACCGTGAAACCTCAATTGTATTCATAGTGGAAATCGGAAGTGTTTGTATTATCTTTTAGTAAGGATAACGGGAGCACTCTATTGAACCCACATTATATTCATGAAAGGGACCATAATTGATAACTGGCATCTATCCACGGACTTAACAAAAGCAAGGGCGAGCAATGCAACTTAGACTACTGCTATATTACATAATTCCATTTATTATTTGATGTATTTAAATGAATCTCATGGTTTCGCCTCTGTTATAAGTGAACTGATGTGGTTTCAGCCCAGGTAATGTAGTCCTTGTATAGTTATATTGCCTCGGTAAAAAATATCGATTGAGCAACGGCAGGGATAAATTCTTGTTATCACAGGGATCTTAGCAGGCTAATTTTCTCATAGGAAGGAATTTGAGTATCTGCCTTTTTTTTTGGTTTCTAATATGTGATTTTCTACATCTAACGAGGGAAAACATAGAATGCTTTTGTTGTAAATTTATTCCAACATTGGCTGCTCACACCCTTGTATCCAAAACATAACTAAGACCATAAATAGGATTCCTTTATTAGTACAACAACAACGGCAACCAAATCTTCCCACTTGAAGTGGGGTTGGCTCCATTTATCATTCGTTTCCCTATGGATCGAATTTGTGTTAATTTGGCTCCAATTTAACACAATCATATCCTTCTTAATAGTCTCCTTCCAATGCTTTTTAGGTCTTCTCTGATCCATCTTACTATGCTCTTCTTATAAGTTGTTACACCTTTAAGCTGGAGTACTAAACAAAGATTCTTTCTCAATGTCCAAACCTCCTTAGCTCAGAGTTTCTCATTTTAGCTTCAATTAGTGATATGCCAACCTTCTGTTTGTTACTCTCATTATGAATTCGATGATAATTTGTTTGGCAACACATCCATTTGAGCACTTTCATATCAACTAAGAACATTCTCTGTACATGTCTATACTTAAATGTCAGTCACTTAATATTATAAAGCATTGCACATCTCATAGCAACTTTACATTTTTTAATTTAAGCTCTAAATGCATCTTGTTATTACAACGAACACTTAGGGTGTGTTTGGTTGGGGGGTTACCCCTACTTTGGGTGGGTTATTCCCCAAAACCCATATTCCCAACCCACTAGTGGGGCCCACTCTCTTTCCAACCAAAAAATATATATTATACCATCATATCATCTAAAAATCATAAAATACTCAACTTCTACTCATTATTCCAAACTTCAATACAATCACATCACAACAACCACCCACTTTTTCAAATTTCAATACAATCATACCATAATAACTATCAACTTTTCAAATTCCAATACAATCACATCACACAAACCCTCCCAACCCTTAACCCACCAACCAAACACACAAACACAAAACCGGGTTATCCACCCCTGGATAACCCACGAACCAAACGCACCCTTAAGCTTCTTCCCATTTCCTCCACCTTGAATTAATTTTATGAGTAACATCTCTATCAATTCTTCCATCCTTTTGAAAGATCGAACTAAATATATATAAAAATCCTTCTTTGGAATGATATATTTTTCTAAGCTTTATCTCGGATATAAGTTTGACAACCCAACATCGCTTGTTAGTCTTGGATTTACAAATAAAAGGGCTGGTAAAGAAAAGGAAGGTTCCTAAGATCACTAGAATTAGGTGGTGGAATCTTCCGCTGAAGCAATCAAGTTTCAGGGAGAAGGTATTAGAAGACTTATCTTGGGATTGTAGCGGTAGTGCAAACGAGATGTGGGAAGCAGTAGCATCTTGTATCCGAAAGGTAGCCAAAGAGATGCTAGGCGAGTCAAAAGGAGGAGCTCCGGGTCAAAAGGAGGCTTGGTGGTGGAGTGAAGGGGTGCAAGAGAAATTAAAAATTAAAAGAGCTTGCTTTAAAGTTATGTCTAAGGATAGAACAGAGGAAACTGTCACAGACTATAAAATAGCGAAGAAGGAAGCAAAGAAGGCTGTAAGCGAAGCTAAGTCAAAAGATTATGAAGTTTTGTATAAAAATCTCAACTCTAAGGAGGGCCAGAAGGATATATTCAGGTTGGCCAAAGCAAGAGAAAGAAAGACCAAAGACCTTTCTCAAGTGAGATGCATTAAGGACGAGGAAGGTCACGTGCTTGTTACTCAGAAGGATATAGAGACTAGATGGGAGCAGTACTTCCATAAACTTTTCATTGGAGAAGGAAATAGAGAGACCACTTTGGGTGATCTAGCTAGTAGTGAAAGTTACTTGAATCGTGCATGCTATAGACGAATACAAAGAAAAGAAGTAGAGGAGGCTTTGAAGGTTATGAGACATGGGAAAGGTGTTGGACTGGATGGCATCCCTGTAGAAGTATGGAAAGTTTTAGGTGAGCGCGGTTTGGCTTGGCTTACGAATCTATTCAATGTTATTTGGCGAAGCAAGAAAATGCCTGAAGATTGGAGGAAGAGTATCGTGGTGCCTCTTTATAAGAATAAAGGAGACATTCAAAATTGTTCAAATTACAGAGGTATCAAGCTGATGAGTCACACTATGAAAATTTGGGAATGTGTGATCGAAAGAAGGTTGAGGCAAGTTTCCCAAGTAAAAGAAAACCAATTCGGATTCGTGCCAGGTCGCTCAATTATTGAAGCCATCCATCTGCTGAGGAGAACAATGGAGATTTATAGAGCTAAAAGGAAGAATCTCCATATGATCTTTATTGATTTGGAGAAGGCTTATGATTCCGTCCCTCGAGAGATACTGTGGAGAGTTTTGGAGAAGAGACAAGTACCTGTCCTATACATTAATATCATAAAGGATATGTATGATAGGGCTTTATCTTGTGTAAGGACCCCGACGGGGAAGACTGACTATTTTGATATTAACATTGGTTTACATCATGGTTCAGCTTTGAGTCCATTTCTTTTTACTTTGATTATAGACGAGTTGACAAGTCACATTCAGGATGAGTTACCTTGGTGTATGTTATTTGCTGATGATATTGTGTTGATTGACGAGACTAGAGATGGAGTAAATGAGAAGCTTGTGGTTTGGAGACATGCATTGGAGACTAAAGGTTTTCGTATAAGTAGGGCTAAGACGGAATATATGGAATGCACCTTTGATGGAAGCAATGGTGAAGGAATCGAGGTGAAGATTGGTGACGATAACATTCAGAAGAGAGATTCTTTTAGACATCTGGGATCTATTTTGCAACATGATGGGGAAATTGATGGAGATGTTACTAATAGAATAAATGCAAGCTGGCTAAAGTGGAGAGGAGCCTCCGCTGTTCTCTGTGATAAGAAAATTACTTTAAAAATTAAAGGAAAGTTTTACAAAGCAACCGTGAGACCTGCTATACTTTATGGTTCTGAATGTTGGCCTGTGAACCATAGACATGTGCAGAGAATGGCTGTAGCAGAAATGAAAATGCTAAGATGGATGTGTGGACATCAAGGCCTTAAATGCCGGTTTAGGTCACCATTTCGGTGACGACCAAAATATAATTTCGATGGAATTTCGGTCAAATTTCGATCGAAATTTCTATCATTTCTGTCATTTTTTGTACTAGGACCCCCATATTTCGGTCGAATTTCTATTTCGACTGGATATCGATATTCGACAGAAATTCGACCGAATTTTGCTGAAATTTAAGGCCATGGTGGACATACACGTAAAGATCCGGAATGATGCAATCAAAAAGAAAGTTGGTGTAGCTCCGATCGAGGATAAGATGTGAGAAAACCGCTTAAGATGGTTTGGTCATTTGCAAAGAAGGTCAACTGATGCACCGGTTAGGAGATGCGAGTGTTGGGATGTTGAGCCGGCTAAGAGAGGGCGAGGACGGCCCAAGAAGTGTTGAAAAGAGACTATACGAAGGGATCTTAGTTTTTTGGATATAAATCCGAGATTGACCCAAGATAGATCTGAATGGAGGCGAAGAATCCATGTAGCCGACCCTACTTAATTGTGGGAAAAGGCTTTGTTGTTGTTGTTGTTGCTTTATCTTGGATATATGCTATCTTAACAATTTGTTATTATATAGGTTTGGATTTGATTATCCACTCCTTCAATGGATTTTTATTTAATTTTATTTGTGTTACACTCTTTATCATATTAGGTATTACCTTTTACATGGTATCCAAACATTGGTTCTAAATCGATATTCTGTGCCCTACACTCCTCCCTACTACCAAGCCTTACATTGTCATTACCGCCTCCCCTCCGTTCCACGGGGTATCACCCTCCTATGTTCTGTGTAGTGTTGTTGTCACCCACAAGGGGTTGTCACTGTATTTGTATGTTTTACGCCCATGTAGGGTTTCCATAGCTACCATATTGCAATGTCACCATTAATAGTGACATTGCACCATTTCCAAATGACATCGTTGGTTCCATGTGCGTCACACCATTACTAGCATCAACGACATCACAACATCGTCTAGTGGCACGGTTACCATCGCTAAGCATGCAATTGCATTCCCTCGCACGTCGTTGCATCATAGCACGCGTCTTACATATCTCAACGTGCTATTGAGGACAAGGTTCGAGATATCGATATTGTATCACTCAACCAAAAAGGGATATATCATGGATATATCAATGATATTGGCGGAAATATTGGAAATGATAGAAAAAGTGATTTTTTTGCCAATTAAGATCTTCCTACTTTTTAAAACAATACATAACACATAAGTACACCCTTATATGCAAGAATGAGGTGTATTTAACACATTAATCACATTATATTGCACATGTTGGAGCAAATGCGTTAGTTGTTATTCCATGGAACCCTAGGCTCTCATATATAGAGAGAACCCAAGGGTAAATTACATAGAGTTCCAAGAGAAAAATAGAAAATGAGAAATGGTACATCATAACATAACATAAACCTCTACACTCCCCCTCAAGATGGAGCATAGATGTCAATCATGCTCAGCTTGGAAGAGCATCTCTGAAAAGGTCCTCTGAGCAATGGCTTGGTAAATATATCGGCAGTCTGATCCTCTGAACTAACATGTGAAGTAGAAATCAAGCTTTTTTTTGTTAATTATCTCCAGTGTAGTGGCAATCTACTTCGATATGCTTTATTCTTTCGTGAAATGCTGGATTGCTGGCAATGAACGCTGCTTGATTGTTACACTGAAGTCGCATGGGTAAAGGAACATTTACATGTAAGTCTTCTAATACAGCTCGAACCCACATCATTTCCGTGCTTGCTTGTGCCATGGCCCTATATTCGGATTTGGACTCTAGATTTTGCCACAACAGTTTGTTTCTTGTTTTTCCAAGAAACTAGAGAGCTCCCTATAAAAACGGTAAAGCCCGAAGTAGACTTACGATCCTTTGGGCACCCTGCATAATCTGCGTCTGCACAAGCTGAAATGGATAAATCAGTGTTCTTTCTAAATAGCAACCCTGAGCCTGGAGAAGACTTTAGGTATCTCAGTATCATGTATAGGGCTTTCATATGAACTTGTCTAGGCTGCTCCATGAATTGACTTACCCGGCTTACTGCAAAAGCAATATCGGGTCGAGTTATAGTGATATAAAGAAGCTTACCCACCATTTCTCTGTATCTTCTTTTGTCCACCTCTTCAGTATCATTGTCACATAGTTTCATACTTAGGTCCATAGGAGTGCTCAATGGTCTACAACCAACCATTCCTGTTTCAACCAGGAAGTCTGTAATGTATTTCCTTTGGGTCATCACCAGACCCCGTGCATTTCTTGCAAATTCCAACCCCAGAAAATATCTTAGGGTACTAAGATCATTCATGACAAAATGACGGCCCAAGAATGCTTTTGTCATCTCTATTCCCTGAATGTCATCTCTGTAACCAGAATATCATCAACATATACCATGACAACAACTGTACCTCTGGAGGTCTTCTGAATGAACAACGAGTGATCTGCATTTGATCTTTTGAATCCTTGTCGTTTAATTAGGTGAGAAAGCTTCTGGAACCACGCCCTTGGACTCTGTTTAAGGCCATATAATATCGCCTTGTGAAATCTACATACCAGATGAGTCTCCCCCTCAGCAGTAAACCTCGGTGGCTGCTGCATGTAGACTTCCTCCTGTAGATCGCCATACAAAAATGCATTCTTGACATCAAGTTGAAAAATGAGCCAGTCACGTACCACAACAACTGATAGAAATATGCGAAGCGTCCAGTGCCGAGCCATTGGTGAAAATGTATCCAAATAGTCCACGCCATAGGTTTGTGTGAAACCCCTCCTAACAAGTCTTGCCTTGTACCAATCAAGACTGCCATCTGCATGGTATTTAACTGTGAACACCCATTTGCAACTAACAACAGAAGCGCCGGATGGAGTAGGAACCATGCTCCATGTGCCACGGGACTGTAAGGCACACATTTCTTCTTCCATAGCCAATCTCCAGCAATCAATCTTCATAGTCTCTTGATAGGTCTGTGGTATCTACACGGAAGAAAGGGCCGCGACAAACTTCTGAAAATCACCTGTGAGACAGTGAAAAGAAACCTGGGACGCAAAGGGATACGACACACAAGTCCGCTTCTGCTTCCGAAGAGTAATAGGAACATCAAGGTCACCGTCTACTGTACTCAATGGTGTATCCTCCTCCTGTAACGAAGATTCCTGCACATGCACATTATCTAACCCATCATTAGTAATAGCATCTGAACATACCTGAGGCGTGATGGATGTTTGACGTGTAGTCTGAGCAGGGCCTGGCCGACGTGTATAGAACTTGGGTAATGACGGAATAGGTTGTTGCGGTAGTGGTGGTGGTGGTGGTGGTGGTGGTGGCGGTGAGACAACAGGAACTGGGTTGGACACAGATGGACCCAGACTAGGAGATGGAGGAACATAGACATCATCATTATGAGATGTGGAAGAAGCCAACCTGTCACCTGCAGGGGAGAAGTACATAACGGGCTAAAAAAATGTAACGTTAGCACTGACATAATATTTATTGTCAATGGGGTCATAACAGCGATAGCCCTTCTGAGTCCGAGAGTAATTGACGAAGACACACTTGACATCTCTAGGAGAGAGTTTGTCAAGTCTCGGTGACAAGCGGTGAACAAATGCAACGGTACCACAGATGCGAGGAGTGAGGGAGAATAATTCCTTATCATGAAAGATAACGGAAATAGGAATTTTCTCCCCAAAGACTGAAGAAGGCATGCGATTGACTAGATAGCAGGCTGTAAGGACAACATCCCCCCAAAAGGTTATGGGTGCACAACTCTGGATAAGCAAGGTTCGAGCGATATCAAGGAGATGATGATGTTTTCTTTCTGCCATGCCATTCTGTTGGGATGTGTAAGCACAAGTGGTTTGGTGAACAATGCCTTTGGAGGAAAGAAAATGGGAGAGAGAACGAGTGTAGAATTCTTATGCATTATCCGTTCGCACATATTTGACAGTGGAAGAAAAAACATTCTGCACTTCATTGATAAGATTTTTGATAACATCTTCTGCTTCAGATTTATTCTTTAGAAGGAAAACCCAAGATACACGAGAAAAATCATCAACTACAACTAGGTAGAACCTGTGTCCCTGATAATCAGGTACACGACTCGGACCCCAAATATCAATATGAAATAACTCAAACGGGGAGCTATTGCCCCGACTCTGACGACTATGGAAGCTAGAACGATGATGCTTGCCCAACTGATAAGCTTCACAACAAAACGAAGAATTCGAGGAAATCTGGGGTAACAGATGACACATTTTCTGGAGCGGAAGATGACCAAAGTGAAGATGCCATGTGTACGGAGAAACTGATCCGGTTGAATGGAAGGAGACGCCAATATATGAATTCTGGACCAGACGATAAGGACCATTCTGCTCAGAGCCACAACCAATCACCCTACCCGTTAGTATGTCCTGAAAAATGAGAGATGATGGGTCAAATATAGCGCGACAATGCAAATCTTTCGTAATCTGACTAATTGATAATAAATTCATGGAAAACTCAAGAGCATGTAGAACATTATGTAAATGCATGGAGGGTGATAAGGAGATCTCCCCCTGTCCAACAATAGGGGAATGAGTGCCGTCAGCTATAAGTACTGAGCGTCTAGGAGGAATGTCCCTGTAGGACTCAAGTCGATCTCTGTCATGGCAAATGTGATGGGTGGCTCCAGAATCCATAATCCAATCTGAGAGATCATGGCAAGTTTTAAAGGCATCAACACTACCTGAGGTACTGGCAGCGGCTGAAATACTGGCTGATGCTGAAGCTGCAATGTCTGAGGATCCGCTTGGAGACTCCGCAGATGATTTAGGCATAATATCCCGAAGACGCGCAACAAGCTCCTTGAACCTGTGATCTGAAGTGGATGTCGACGGTGATGTAACATGCTCGGCTACACGTGCCGAGGCTGGAAACCCATGCTTAGAATAACATGAGTCCTCTGAGTGACCTGTGTAATGACAAAACGAGCACGTCTGACGAAAACGACCTCCTCGACCACGAGATCTACGTCCGCGAAAGGAAGACGAACCACCTCTCCCTCGTGATACCGCTATCGCCGAAGGGGGTGGAGTAGCGGTGCTAGAAGAAACAAAGATACGACTGAGCCTCCGGTACACTTCCTCCATAGGAGGAATAGTAGCATCGGCAAGTATCTGAGAGCAGGTTGCCTCGTACTCAGGATCAAGTGCTGCTAGTAATACTCCCATCATGGTAGCTTTACGGAAGGTCTTCTGTTGCTCTGGAGTGGAGGTGAGCGGAATGGTGCTATACAATTTCTCAAACATCCCTCGTAGGGACGTGTACAAAGAGTGAAGTAGCCGCCCATTCTGCTTCATTGTGAAAATATCATGCTGCAGCTGTAGCATCTTGGTCTCGTTCCACACCTGTGAATATGTGGCAAACAGAATATCCCACATCGCCTTGGCGATGGGTTGATGGAGGACATCATTGGCAATCTCCATCGACAATGTTCCTGATAGCCAAACCTTGGCATAAGAATCATCAGCCTCCCAGGAGGCATAGATCCCAGTCTTCTCTGCCGGCTCATCCTCGGTAAGTATATGCTTCTTATCGTTCGATTTCATGAGACTCATGAACTGCATAGCCCAGAGTTCATAGTTCGTCCCGTCCATCTTGACTATCGGCGCTGGACCCTTGAACGTGCCTATGGAGGGCGTATCAACCTTACTGTCTGACATCCTGCTGGAGACGAAGGACTAGATATCGTAGACAAGAACTTGGCATCTACAAAGACTTCATAGGATTTGAGCGCATATGTAGACGTTTATGCACTCAAATCCATGACTTGACTAGCGGATCCGGGATGCAACTTGCGGGCCCTGTGAGGCTGGCGGGGGATCTGCGGGCCCGTGGGGAGGTGCCCTAGGGGCTGGCGGCGGGGATCAGAGTTGCCGCCGGGTGTTGGAGGCGACGCTGCTGGGGTTGCGGCTGTCGGGCTGGCAACGATGGGTCGACGGGGGCCGCTGGAGGGCTGCTGGGTCGACAGAGGGCCACTGGAAGGCCGCTGGAGGCTCGCTGGAGGGCTGGGTTACGACAGGATGGTGGCGGTGTCGTCGAGAGAGAGAGAGAGAGGAAGGGGAGGGGGCGGCAGGATTAGGGTTAGGATTAGGAACGTGGCTCTGATACCATGTTGGAGCGAATGAGTTAATTGTTATTCCATGGAACCCTATGCTCTCATATATAGAGAGAACCCAAGGGTAAATTACATAGAGGTCCAAGAAAAAAAATAGAAAATGAGAAACGGTACATCATAACATAACATAAACCTCTACAACACATATCATTGATGTCAATGCTGAGTGTTGACTGCTGAGAGGTATTGGAAAGACAATGATGAAATTTGAAAAATAACAACTTAGATTTACAAAAAAGGTGTGCTTAGCACACTAGTTTTATATCACATCACATATTATGTATAAATAAAATTCTAAGCTATATCAGAATCAAACAAACAAGCCGTTGTGCATACAAACATATAGTTTTGAAATAACATCATTCATAATAATCATAATTTTGAATAAAAGAAGATGAATAAAAATAGATTACAAATAAAATTTTCCAAGTGAACTAAGTAAAATCAATACCTCCATTGGAGTACGTCGTTTATATGTGATTCTATATCACCTTATATTATAATACTTACTGAGTATCAACTATTAAATACTAATATGGTAACATTTACAATATATGTATGCAAAATTTCCTTTATTAGCTTTAGAGTTGTTCTTCTCTATTGTCAAAATGGGGGCGAATCCCCCTTTCTGAAATGAGGGTTTCGCTGATCAGTCAGTAAGCCTGGGGTGGGGGTGGGGTCTAAGGGAATCATATGCGCTCATCCTGTAGGGGTATGAGAGTGAACCCTCAACCCAACAAAATCTCTAAATCATCTTTGATAAAATTACAAATCTGGCACTAAAAGTAAAAAGGGTGATATGGAGCAAAATAGGGCCAATATTTGTGGTATCAATAGATATTGGTCGATATTGGGAAAAGTTAAACGACCCCCAATTTCGACCTATACTGGTCTATACTTTGATATCTTGTCGATATCTCGTGAGACGTCATTGATATCTTCGAAATCAAAATATATATCCATGTTCACAAAGACAGCCTATGCGGTCGCATACTCGGGGTCACATATAAGGATGCGAGCCTCTCACCGCACCATATATACTATATATGCAGTCATAATGCATACTCGACTCAAGTAAATCACATATTAGACTGAGTATGGGGCAGCATAAAGAATATAACAACCTTTTTGGGTCAACATTTTTGAATATTTTTGTGAGTTCTCATGTGCACATTTATGCATGAATACATTGTAAGCTATTGAAATAAGGTTTCTTTGTTTTTAAGTTTGAACTTGAACTTTGATTTGAAATATATATAAATTAATTTGTAGGTCTGCAAACTATTAAATTGATTCTACGTTAAACTTTCTAGCTGCAATTGTTACATGTAATAATATTACATAAACTATAAGCAAAAATTCCAATTTGAAAAATCTGAGGTGAACTTGATAATCACTTAGTTTTGATTTTGTCGAGTTTTTAAAGTTAAAATATGATTGGTGGATGGAGAAGGATTGTCACATCAAATGTATTTGTTTTATTGTATCATTTATTGTTTATTATAAATTTTAATAAATATTTCTAAAGGTTTCATCCAAACAACATAGCATCATTTAGTTGTTTGATTATTTAGATCAATTATTTACTTAGTTAGAAACAATAACTTGAGTTAATATTCTTTAATTTGAATTGTTATTATATTTTTAAATATTTGTAATTAAAATAATACAACCTACATCATTCACATATACCTAAGCATATACTTCCGCTTTGCCTGACCTAACGAATACCGCACACCAACTTTGTAGACCTTGATATATATATATATTATCAAACCCTTACATCGTCGATATCGATGTATTGGCGATCTATCGTTGATACATCACGATATTTCAAACCCTGGTTGAGGATATGTTTCGATATTGCCTCTAGTTCTTGGGGATATGAACCAGATGTGCAATCAACCACCTCCATGTAAGCACGTAAAGAAAAAGACACTGCAATATGACAATGGTTGGTCATTGCTCGCAACTATTGGAGAAGAAAACACTTTGAAGAGAAGAAGTATAACTCCCTGATGAACCTGTGATTCATCAATTTGAAAGCTGAAATAGAGCTCCGTTCCCAAGTAACTAATTGTATTTATACATTTATATTTCATTATTAGCATTCATACATGTGTAAATAATATCCATATTTTATCACTCATAATTGCATAAATGAGAAGCCATATTTGTGCGTAAATTATCACGTATATATTAACATACCTTTCCTCATTTTTCATTATTTTTAGCTAATTCAAAATCAAATAAAATCAATTCCATTGTGTACATAATACTAACATTAATAAATAAAAAAATATCAGAAAAAATACTAACTTGTATATCTGTCAAATAAATCCAAACCCCAGTTATGGGACAGAAAGCCATAAAGTCAAATATCTCTCACACACGATCTCCTATGAACCCTACTCACTTTTGAATTAATGTACATTCAATTATCTAATTATCTACAGAACAAGATCAAATTCAAAAGAATCAGAGTTCATATGCTAAACTTGGGTTTTGGGTCCTTATTGTATATTTTATATTTTGACTTATTTTGACTCATTATTTTATGTGCCTAATTAACTCTTTAATTTGTTTATTTTTCATTTATTTTACTTGATTTATATTTTAATAAAATGTACCAAAACTCAAATTTAAAATGAATCAAAATCAAAGAAAATGGATCACTCTGAGTAAGCATATCAAGTCTGTAAATGTGTTTTTCCTTTTTTATTTCTTTATTTTCTTTATTATTAAAAATGCCAAAAAAATAGCTTGATATGTAAATATTTCTTTTATATTTTATTTGATTTTATTTTGATTTTTTCTTATCTAAAAATAACAAAAATTGTAAAACGTTAAAAAATACGGTATATAGAACACTACCAAAACTGTGTACATATGACTTTTGATTTTAGTTCCTTCATGAAAGTTGTAGATCTCATCGAGATGAATAACTTTCATGAAGATTCTTTTGATTTGACTTCATTTACTATTTTCTATTTATTTTTCTTTAATTTATTTTCTGATTTTTGTGGAGGCAACATGTGGCTGCTCCTAGAGCTACCATGTGGTCCCCACTTAACCCCTCTCAATCTACTCTCTTTGTGGGACGTTGGATGCATTCCCCTTCATCCAACGACCGATTGATTTCCCTCTATTTTATTTTTCTTTTATCTTTTATTTTTTTATTCAATCACCACAGAGGTTGCAAAGGAATACTGGCACTTTGACTGGCAAATCGATGGAGATAGTTGATGCGATGGAAAGAAGGAAGATTCACATATTATGGCTACAAGTAACAAAATGGGTTGGTGAGAAAGCAAGGGAGATCGAGAAGGCATGCTTTAACTTGGGTATTCAGGTAAAGATAAAGGCAGAAATATTGTTGGAGTAGTTGTTCATATGGGTTTGAGGATTGTGTGGTTGAGGTGCAAAGATCCGGGGATCGAATGCTATTGCTAAAAGTGGTGCTCGAAGAATAAATTATGAATATCATCTCAGTTTATGCACCATAAATTGGTTTAGATGATAGGATTAAACACGCTTTTTAGGAGGATTTGGATAAGATTATGCAGGGAGACCCACAAAGAGAGATGATTTGCCTAGGTGGAGATCTCAATGGACATGTGGGAAAGGATGCTTCAGGGTATGCTAGTGTTCATGGAGGACATGATTTCAGAGATAGAAATAAAGAATGACACGTCTTTCTGGATTTTGTGACAGCTTATAATCTTTTCATTGCAAATACTCTATTCAAGAAGAGGGAGAAGCATTTAATTACTTATAAGAGTGGCTCGACTAGAACACATATAGACTACTTTGCTTGAGAAGAAGAGATCGGTTGTGTTGCAAAGACTGCAAAGTAATCACAAGAGAGAGCTTGACCACCCAACATCGCTTGTTAGTCGTGGATGCGCAAATAAAAATGCTAGTAAAGAAAAAGAGGGTTTCCAAGATGACTAGAACTAGATGGTGGAATCTTCAATTGAAGCAATCAAGCTTCAGGGAGAAGGTTTTAAAAGACTTATCTTGAGATTGTAACGGAAGTGCTAATGAGATGTGGGAGGTGGTAGCGTCTTGTATATGAAGGGTAGCCAAAGAGATGCTAGGCGAGTCAAAGGGAGGAGCTCCGGGCCATAAGGAGGCTTGGTGGTTGAGTGGAGGGGTGTAAGAGAAACTCAAAATTAAAAGAGCTTGCTTTAAAGCTATGTCTAAGGATATAACAGATGAAACTGTCACGAACTACAAAATAGCTAAGAAGGAAGCAAAGAATGCAGTAAGCGAAGCTAAATCAAAAGCTTATGAGGTTTTGTACAAAAATGTCCATTCTAAGGAGGGTCAGAAAGATATATTTAGGCTGGCTAAAGCAAGAGAAAGAAAGAACAAAGATTTTTTTCAAGTAAGATGCATTATGGATGAGGAAGGCCACGTGCTTGTTACTCAGAAGGATATAAAGACTAAATGGAAGCAATACTTCCATAAGCTTTTCATTGGGGAAGGAATGGAGAGATCACTTTGGGAAATCTAGCTAGTAGTGAAAGTTACTTGAATCGTGCAAACTACGGACGAATACTAAGGAATGACGTAGAGGAGGCTTTGAAGGTTATGAGACATGGGAAATATATAGGACCTAATGACATTCCTGTAGAAGTTTGGAGAGTTTTAGGCAAGTATGGTTTTACTTGGCTTGCAGATTTATTAAATGTCATTTGGCGAAGCAATAAAATACCTGAATGGAGGAGAAGCATTGTGGTGCCTCTTTATAAGAACAAAGGAGACATTCAAAGTTGTTCAAATTACAAAGGTACCAAGCTGATGTGTCACACTATGAAAATTTGGGAACGTGTGATCGAAAGAAGGTTGAGGTAAGTTTCCAAAGTAAAAGAAAACCAATTTGGATTCATGCCAGATCGCTCAACTAATTGAAGCCATCCACTTGCTGAGGAGAACAATGGAGATATACGAGCTAAAAGGAAGAACCTCCATATGATTTTTATTGATTTAGAGAAGGCTTATGATTCTGTCCCATGGAAGATATTATGGACAGTTTTGGAGAAGAGATACGTACATATCTTATACATTAACCTTGTAAAAGATATGTATGATATGCTTCATCTTGTGTAAGGATACAGTTTAGGAAGACTTGACTATTTTGACATCAACACTGGTCTGCATCAAGGTTCAACTTTGAGTCCAGTCCTTTTTACTTTGATTATGGACGAGTTAAGAAGTCAAATTCGGGTTGAGATACCTTGGGTTATGTTATTCGCTGATGATATTGTGTTGATTGATGAGACTAGACATGACGTAAATGAGATGCTTGATGTCTGGAGACATGCTTTATAGACTAAATGATTTCGTATAAGTAAGGCTAAGACTGAATATATGGAGGGTACTTTTGATGGAAGAAATGACAAAGGAATCAATGTTAAGATTGGTGATGATGACATTCAGAATAGAGATTTTTTAGATACTTGGGATCTGTTTTGCAACATGATGGAGAAATTGATGGAGATGTTACAAAGAGAATATGCAGATTGGCTAAAGTGGAGAGGAGCCTCTACTATTCTTTGTGATAAGAAATTCCTTTGAAAATCAAAGGAAAGTTTTACAAAACAGTTGTGAGACCTGCCATGCTTTGTGGATCTTAATGTTGGCCTGTGAACCATAGACATGTGTAGAGAATTGAAGTAGCATAAATGAAAATGCTAAGGTGGATGTGTGGACACACACACCTACACGTAAAGATCGGATTCGGAATGATGCCATCAGAATGAAAGTGGGTGTAGCCCCGATCGAAGATAGGATGCGAGAAAATCGCTTAAGGTGGTTTGACCATTTGCAAAGGAGGTCAGTTGATTCACCGGTGAGGAGATGCGAGTTTTGGAATGTTGAGCCGGCTAAAAGAGGATGTGGAAGGCTCAAGAAGTGTTGGAATGAGACCATAGGAAGGGATCTTAGTTTTTTGGATCTAAGTTCAAGAATGACCCAATATAGACTTGAATGGAGGCAAAAAATCCATGTAGCCGACCCTACTTAAAGTGGAAAAGGCTTTGTTGTTGTTTATTCAATCGCTACGTGTCTCCATCTCGATCATTCGATCTCGTTCGATCGAACGACCGAGACCCCTTCTTCTCTGCCCGACTCTTATGGCCGACGATTGCCTCGTCTCTGCCTCCCTCGCTCTCTGCTTCCTCCGTCGACTAAGCCCTCCTCTTCCCCTCTCCTCCTCATCTCCAACACCTCCGTACGTTTCGCGAGACCTAATGCCTTCTTAACAAAATTCCCCGTGCTCCACCCTCGTCAACCTATCTGTCGTTCTTGAGATCAAAGAGAGAGCGAGAGGCCCATCTCTTCCTCCTCTAGTGGTGACAACACAGGGTGAGGGATCTCTAGCAACGATGACTTCATCCTCTTTGTGGCGTGATCCGAGGTGACCACCCACCTCGTAGTAGTCGCTCCCAGCAGCTGCCCAAGCTTTCGGAGCTCGCCTGTAACATCCGGATCCACACAAACTTGAACCCGACTCGATTAGAGTCCGTTTAACTTAATAAAGTTATCAGACAATATTAAATAACTTAAATCGATCAACTGATCGCAAATCAAAAGTCATTCGGGTGAAATCAACCAAAAATCGATCGCATCGTAATGCATGCCCGAAAAAACCGCGACGCAAATTCAGAAACCACGAAGCGAATCGAGACCACCTAAAAATCTGATTCGATGAAATAAGACCAACGGAATTGACCGTTTGTCAATCAGAGGTTGTTTGGCATTTTAATTTCACAAAATATAACCATAAACAAAAATGTATAAAAATCTCGAAAAATTCGAGGATTCGAACCTGTTCAAAGGTATATCAATTTATACTCATATTGATCGTCGTATAGAGACGATCAGATCGAGATATTGCACGTCAAAATCTGACACCCGAGGCGCTTAATACTTAGGACTTTGTATCCCAAAGTAATAATATATATACATATAGTTATACATATAATAAATATAAGAATTTGAAATTTATGACATCAGCTAAGTGTCATGGCTGATGTCGTAAATTAAAAAAATCTTAATATAATATAGATGAAGGAAGGTTCCAGGAACCTTCCCCCTTTCCATTCCCCAAATTTTTCTTAAATTCCCAACGAGAGAGAGAGAGCCACAACCCTCTCTCTTTTATCTCCCTCTCTCCAGTTTCTCTCTTTCTCTCACAAATTCTCTCTTATACTCTCAAATTCTCCAACGTATGGCCCGTCTTTCCTCTTTCTTTTCTCAAATTTTCTTCCTAAAAACCCTGGAACTGATGCTTTTCTTCAGAAATCTGCAAGCAATTGCAGCCCTGGAACCTCCAATCCGGTTCTCCTGCATGTTGGGTTCATCTTCAAATTTGAAGATTTAAAGGTACAATCCTACTCCTTCCAAATTGCTGCCATGCATGTACCGATTACACCCCTCTTGTTGCTATCCATGTCGATTCTATCTCCGGCATTTGCTGTGGGGTAAGTGCTCTGCATTGAGATTCAAGATGCAGCAATTTCTCTGGCATTTTGTTGGATCTGATTTTCTGGATGTTCGATATTTAGTTACAGTTTACTAGGGAATAATTGTGATCTGGTGTTAATCTCTGCTGGATTTTGCATCAATTATGTTTTAGAGATTGATTAAGGGATAATGTCTTGAAGTTATTTTTTTTTGAATAATAATTCCAGAACCAATCGAATATGCATCTCAGGATGCCTTTACACGAATATGGAAATTGAGGTGACAACCTTTGGTCTTCCTCTGATACTTGTAGTTGTAGTAGTTCAAGTAGGTTTTTAGAATAATCAGCAAATAATATGACCATGTAAATTACTTGTGCACAACGTTAGTTTGTGATAAAAGAAAAATGTTTTGGAAATAGCTGAGTTCATCGTATTTTCTTGGTTGGATTCTTTACTTTTGGTAATCTCACACTTTGGAAAATATAGATGAGAAACACTTGATATCTTGGGTGGATGCAAGGGGCATGAATTTGCATATTCTAATTCTCAATATTGCATGAGAATAAAATAAAAATCTGCAGCATTTAAGGGCTTGATCTAAAATGTAGCGCGAAATCATCTTAGATGTACTCTTAAAGTGAATCAAAATCCTGGATCAGTGATTAAGAGTTTATAGGGATTTTTTTTCTGATTTACCTTCATTATGCAATTAGATGCTTTTGTGTTAATTAAGATGTGACTCTGGTGGTGCAAATAGGGAAGGTATTACAAATGATCCCTCTTTTTTATATAAATATCTATGTTTACTGGTATTAAATGGAATCGCTAAAGATCACTTGATTAGACCGATCTTTTATATCTACGGATTAGGTATGTAGTGTTCTCCCATCTGGTTATTTTTATTTAACCTTCACTTTCACATTTTTTTAAATACACACACACATACACACACACACCAAACTGGGGGAGCAATTCTCAGAAGGGTGCAGAAGGGTGAATGTGCAAAATTATTGCCACAACCACATCTGGTCATTCTATTTTCTTTAAAGGCAAATTGTGAGTGGATGTTGCAGCATCTTTGGCCTTTAATGAAGAAACATGGTTTTAAATGATTTCTTAAAGGGATAGAAGATTTGTTTAGCTCTATTATAGATATGTTTGAATGGATAAAGAGCTCAGATAATGCATATTTTGCTAAATTCTAGTTGTAATTTCTTGCTAGGATGTTGAAAACAACAATCTACCCATATCCTGCTTTGATTTTGCTTACATCTTATGCCATTGACATGTGACATACAATACTGTAAAACATATGAAACACGTGGTTGTTATGAATCATTGGCTAATAATTAATTGTGCTGGTCATGGTGATACTTACACCTGACTATGCGAGGGTGCAGTGACCCTCAACTGTGCGGAGGAAAGGAAGCCCAGCTAGGGCAGCGACCGCCAATTGCGCGGGTCTACGATCCCAGTATTTTCACAGTTTTTACGCAAGCTTGCAGTGTTTTTACGCCTCATTGGGATCTCGACTTTTGACCAGCTCCGCTGACCCTTTGTTTTAGGATGCCCATGCAGGGGATCATCGATTTTAGTTTTTTTGTACTGTTTTAGGATACTTGTATCGGTTGAGTCTGTCTAGAGTGACTTTTTTGGAGAGTCTCTCTCACCCGTCTTAGTGACGTAGTTTTGGAGTAGACCTATCCCTCTAATGGACCACACTTCCATTTAGAGGGCGAGACGGAAGAGTCTCTTAGGAGACTTCCTCACCGCTTGAGTTTTGGTTATCTTTCACCAATAGGTTTGACGATGCTACATTTGAATCATTTAGAGCTACATCTGAATCAGTTACAATTAATTTGGAGGGGTTACAATTGAACTCTGAATGAAACATAATGGATCTTGGTTTAGAAATGAAACTAATTATAAGTTGTGTTGCTAGAATTGATTATAATTAAGTTAGTGGACGTGTTGGAAACTTAGTTAAGATGCTCTGTACCCCATCGAATGCTTACGAAGGCACCCCAACCCTAAGTCTTTATTCACGCCTTAGAGTCATAGTGTGAGGTCATACATAGATCTAGACCACAAACTATCCACTAGACTTGAGAAGATAGATAGAATTGAAAACCAGATTATAATATTATCTTTTCTATCATCAATAAATTAAGAGTTAAATAAAACATCACCTTACCAACTTCTTATCAAGATCCATAACCTAATCTCAGTGACAAGAAAACAACATCTACAAATAAGTCA
The DNA here is from genome assembly GCA_037367405.1 of Ottelia alismoides. Lineage (NCBI taxonomy): Eukaryota > Viridiplantae > Streptophyta > Magnoliopsida > Alismatales > Hydrocharitaceae > Ottelia > Ottelia alismoides. The sequence goes on along the minus strand of JAZKJV010005903.1, from coordinate 27,118 downwards.
TAAATTAATATATAAATTATATATAAGAAAGGTTAACGCGCAAATGGAGAAATTATCCTTATGAGCCGTCAAACTACTATACAAGAATATGATATAAAAAAGGTAGCGAGTAAAAATTTGGGACATTTTCTTAGAGTAGCTTGAAAATCTTTTTCATAGCAAATAGTTGTAATTTTTCAAGTAGTTGTGGATTTTTTAAATGTTTATTTAGGTACTACTTGTTTCTTTTGCAACCACTTTAAATGCCTACTTATTTTAATAAGTTTTTGGGAAGCACCAACGCTCGCTGATGTTTCTTCTACCTTTCATGTGTGGCAGGCAAACATTCTGCGTTTCAGTAGCTGGTTGATGATTCTTGGCACCTGGGTATACACCAGACGGTACAGTTACTTTTATCACTGTTTTACTTCAGTTTATGATATAAAATGTTTTTGTTATCTTCTGTATATTTTAGGAATACATATATGAATCTGTCAGCCTCTTTTGTATATGTTTATATATATGGAAGATTTAATGAAATGAAATATTGGTGGCATATCTTCCTGTTGTTCTGTGGTTATGAAAATGGATTTGAATGTCAATGCAATAACGCGAAAATTTTCCCGCATTTTTGTATATGTTATGTGATCTTTTGTGAATGTAATACCGCGAATGTGTTGTAAATGTTTAACGAATCCTCGGCGGTCCACAGTTTGTAGTTTGATATCAGAGTTGTGGTAACCTGCTACACGCATTCGCAATATTATCATTCCGATCGCTTTAAGTACTCGGATAGCGACAGTCTTCTGACTTGTCGTGAATTCGAGAATATAAATATGACATTCAAATTCAATAACCATAGATGTCACTAACTTTATCATTTTTCATATTATATCCCTAAAAGAGAAAAAGTATATATCATAGTATCTGCGAACAAAATGACTTATAATGGTTCTTATGCAGAGCCATGACATCCAGAGCTGCACATGATATGTCTGACCATTTGGAGTCGCACTCACCGACCTCCAGCAGTAGCAGGCTGCTATGCGAGGTCAGGAGGATCAGATACTGGCACAACAGGCTGTGATTACAGACCGATAGGTCGATATGGAGATGAGGTTCCAAGAGCTGTCAGATTACACCTACCATCCATCTCTTGATGGAACCAGACAAGACCAGCCTCAGTTGGTTGAGGTACAACATCCTCATTTCGATGATCCACATGAGGAGATGCCAGAGCATGGAGCAGAGGATGGAGACTATGACAAGGAGCACAATCCTATAGATTTTGCAGATGAGGATGCAAACGAGTACTCAGCTATCCACATACATCAATCAGTGTTTAGTTCCTACCAACGGACCAATGTGCCCATGTTCGAGGGCACATTGATGTCAGATGTGGTAGAGCAGTGGCTCAAGAGGGTCATGAAGGTATCTAGGGTGATTCACGCCACGCGACACATGGCTATATTTCATGGAGTATTCACTAACAGATTTCGCAGAGAGATGGTGGGATGTAGTAGTTTCTGAGTTGGACCACGAGCTTACATCGGATGACTTTGAGATGAGGTTCAGGTCCCACCTTTTTTTCTGCGAAGTGGAAGGGGTCCCAGCGCCGTTTGTTTGCTCGACAGGGACGGATGACAGCCAGAGATTAATTCGTATGATACACTGAGCTGTCGCGACACACTCCAGCGACAGTCGCATTTCCAGATGAGAATTTGGAAAAGTTCATTAGAAGTATGCGAGAGGAGGTACAAGAGAAGTTGACTGGATTACACATCACTTCCATCTTCGAGGCTACTGATGCATCAGAGAAGGTAGAGGGCATCCGAGAGCGACGATTTGGGAGCTCGTCTTGAGCGGCACCTAGACCACAGTGATTCTTTGGGCCGATTCATCGATCATTTCAACAGAGGTCAGCCATGCATTTTCGACCTATGGGGTCGACATTCTCAGGCAGTGCTCGTTCATCTCCATCGACTACCTTAGGAGGAGCACTTGCCGGACGTGACACAGATTCCGCTTGACCATTTGGGTCGTAGCGAGCATACAAATCCCAGCAGGACCGACTCGGAGCACAGATATGGCCACTCTATCTACCCAGTCAGTCCAATGCTACTTGTGCCATGAGTGGGGACATTACCGGCATCAGTGTCCCCAGAGATCTGGTGAGCCTCGCCTACAACCACACTCGTCACAGCCTCATGCACAACATACATGGAGTTCCTATGTCAGGAACTCCAACTTCAGGAGGCAGCAACAGAGACAGACACAGAGTGTGGCAGGTTCCAGTACCGCACCAGCCAGACAGGGTCAGCTACACATTGTGATCGAGAAGCATGCTCGTTCAACAGCTATTGTGATGAAAGGTATGGTCTCAATTTTTGGTCGACCTTTACATGTTTTATTTGATTCTGGAGCGACACATTCTTTTATTGCTTTGAGGTTAGTTGCTTCACTGGGTAGAATTTCTGAGGCCCTGTATATTCCTTACCACATCCGAGGGCCAGGTGATCAGTTGTTTATCATTTCACTAATAGTCATGCACTTGCTAGTACTGATTGGCGGTCACGATATGATCGTAGATTGTCTGCTACTACAGCTTGATGAGTTTGATTTGATTTTGGGCATGGATTGATTATCAACTCATCATGCTCTTGTTGATTGCATTAGGAAGACAGTTGTCTTCAGAATTCTAGATTTGCCTGAGTTCACTTTTGAGGATACATTACATGACTCCAAAATGGAGTATATATCAGTGTCAAGAGCTCAAAGATTTGTTGATCAGGGATATGATTCTTATCTAGCATTTATCAGAGAGATATCCGATCATGAGCCGATGGTACAAAACATTAGGGTAGTATCAGACTACCCAGATGTTTTTTCTGATGAGCTACCAAGATTACCTCCTGAGAAAGAGATCGAGTTCGAGATTACATTGCTACCAGACACACAACCGATCTCGATGGCTCCTTACCACATGCATCATTTGAGTTGAGAGTGCTGAAGGTGCAGCTGCAAGAATTGCTTTATTTGGGACTCGTGAGACTGAACACTTCACCTTGGGGTGTTCCGGCTCTGTTTGTCAGGAAGAAGGATGGATCGATGAGGTTATGCATTGATTATTGACAGCTGAATAAGAGAACGATGAAGAACTATTATCCATTGCCGCGTATCTATGATTTATTCGATCAGCTTGATGGATCTTTGATGTTCTCGAAGATCGATCTTCGTTCAGGTTATCATCAGCTGAGGATTTGAGAGTCATATATTCCAAGGACGACTTTCAGGACTCGTTATGGACACTACAAGTTTGTGGTGATGCTGTTTGGGCTCACCAATGTACCTACAACTTTTATGGATATGATGGATAGAAATTTTCGTCCATACTTGAACAAGTTGTAATTTTTCAAGTAGTGGATTTTTAAATGTTTATGCCTTGCTACTTCTTCTTTGGCAACCACTTTAAATGCCTACTTATTTTAACAAGTTCAAGGTTGTAAAAGTCGGTAGTCTGTACTCGGTCGGTCAGGTCATTAACTAAGGATTAATCGACAGTCGGGCGACTAATCGGATTTAGTCGAACTTTAATCGGCTTTGAATTTTATGATTATTTTAAATATATAACTCATTTTTATACATATATTTACATAGGTTTTGTACATTTTTATACTATCATAATAAAATAAAAGAAGTAACTGAATCTAAATAAAACATTACGCACATTGTAATAAGTTTGCTTATTAAAAACAACAAAATATGGTATCTCTAAGCAAAAATTGGTCGACTAGTGTGCCTAGTCGGAATTAGTCGATACTCGGTCGGCCACCCCACTGATTAGACTAGTCGGACCTAATAGTCGGGCCAGTCGGGCGACTTTTACAACACCGAATAAGTTTTTGGGAAGTACCAGTGCTCGTTGACGTCTCTTCTAACTTTCATGTGTGGTAGGCAAGCAACCTGCAGCTCAGTAGCGGTTGATGATTCCTGGCACCTGGGTATATAACGGAAGGTACAGTTACTTTTGTCACTGTTTTAGTTCAATTTATGATATAAAATGTTTTCTTTCTCTTCTGCATATTTTGGGAATACATGTATGAATCTGTCAGCCTTTTTTGTACATGTTTATATATATGGAAAATTTAATGAAATGAAATATTTGTGGCACAATTCCTGTTGTTTTGTGGTTATGAATATGGATTTGAATGTCAAGGCAATAACGCGAAAATTTCCTCGTATTTTCATATAACTTGTGCGATTTTTTTTGTAAATGTAACACCACAAATGTGTTGTAAACGGGTACCTGGATTCTCGGGGTTCCACAGTTTGACATCGCTAGCTCCATCGAAGTGACAATCAGAGGGAGATCCTTCCTCCACCCATTCCGACGAAGAGCATACCCATCAAGTAGTACCTTTTTCTTTTTCTCTTCTTCCTTCTTTTTCTCTCTTTCTCTTTCTTCTTCTTGTTTCTCTACTGCTTCGCGATATTCTCCTCCTATCTTTCTTCGTCTCCCTCTTTGCTTTGCTTTCACCATCTTCGAACCCCTTTCGTTTACTGTCTTCTTCAGTCTTCTCAAATCCAAGTGCTCTGCCGACTATCACCGTCTCCTCATCTCCATCCACATGTCCTTCCTTCTATCATAGCTCCGGTGCCGGACTTCGGCAAGATCGTCAACCATCAGGAGGAGGAAGTTCCCCTCATTCCCATGCCGTAGCTAATGAGCCTTGAGCATATTGTCATCAGCATTCAGCTCCTCGCCTTCAACACCACCACATAGTAGCCGTTCCTCTTCATCACGCTTGAGCTGCAATACTCCGTCATCGACACCCACAATCGGCGTGCGTCAGCCGATCAAAGAAGGAAGACAAGAGCCCCAACTCCAAGACTGACCTATATACGCTACATGATTAAGAACACGCGGCATCGAGATCGTTGATCCGTGCCTAATTTTCAGTTGCTGGATCATCTTCAATCGAGCACTCCAGATCATCCCCGAGCCTGCCGTCCGAGCCTTATGCTTTGAGGAACCCGAAGCGAGAAGAACGCGCCACGTGGAGACTTGCACCCAAGCTACTCACCTTCCTAGCACGTGCATGCGAGGTATTTTGTACCCTGATCCTCTGCAACTATGGAGATTTGCATTTTAGTCCCCACCAGCCATACTTACGTGCAACATACACCTACTGCTGGATAAATTGCACAAAACCCCTTGCGGGTTTAAGTAATTAAAGAAGCACACCTTTGCATTATTTTTACATTTTGATTTTATTTTTTTGTTTGCATATAGACCCCTACATTTAATATTAATTCAAACCTTATTTTTCATCATATTTTAATTCCAAAAATTACATTATGTTGTACAATCAATTCTCTATTATGCGATGAAATCAATGTATTTTTGCGAGCCTGAATTGATTTATCAATATTAAATTGGTGAGAAATTGAATATTTTACCCACTATGAGCTCTGAAATTCATACTAAATAATTTATTGCTCCGAAAATTCTGAAAAATTCACCTTTGGCAGAATTAATTATGCTCTGTAATGCCTTCGAAAATCATCTCATTTGAACACATATTTTGCTTTAAAAAGTAATTCAAATAATTGAATTTTAATTCCTTGTAAACTTAGTATTTTTAGGATTTAAGATTTTTCTTGTACCTATTATTTAGATACATCTAGGTTAATTTTATTAATAGAAAATATTTTATTTTTCTAATTTTTAAAATTCAATTACTTAAAATTACACACTCTGCATATTTAATTCACAAAAAAATCATTATGCACTCGAAAATTAGCCAAAAATCACTTTAGCTTAATTTTGTATGCATTAACATTCTGGCCATTTTTTTAAATTTTTGGACATCATTTGATTGAAAATTTGTAATTAGACCCCTGAACCGAGCCACAAATTGCATTCACAGTCATCTTGTTTAACAAATACCAGAATTATCCTCCTTGAAAATCTATTCTCTAAATTATCTGAAAATTGACCTAAGGAGACAATGCCTCCCTGTGATCGACCTTGGGCTTGTCCAAATAAAAGAAATTGACCGCTTCGCATATTATATAGATTTTCATTCATTAATTAATTAACGGTGTTTGATTAATATGAGATCGACCGACTACAACACCACTTTCGACATAATTAAAAAAGGTAAATCTAGTGTTCTTTAAATGGCATTGTTGTCGGGATGGCACTACTTAGGATAATTTTTAGAGAACTTAGGAATTAGGTTTTTGCACCCCTCGGGTAGTCCGACCTCCTAGGTTTTTGTAAATAGTTTGTCCATTTATTTTCTTGCATTTTTATTTATTTATTTGTTTTATTTATGTCGTCTCTCTGACTTCCATCATAGTTTTTGTGCGAGGGACCTGACGCATTAGGAGCGATTTTCGGAAGCCAACTGATGGATGTATAGTAATTAAGATCAAGTCAAGTCGTGAGAGGGTGTAAAGTCCTAGGATTTTAATATCTGTATTTATTTATAATTAATTGTAATAATGGCTTATTTACAACGGTTCCCGTTTGAGATCTTACGTACCCGGACTTGGACATTCATTTTATATGATGTGTCCATACATGTTTAACTCTCATGTGGAGGGCGGGGTTCGGTTTGAGTGGTTCGTAGGCTAGACCTGTACTACCGATTCTTAGAGCTTTTTCATAGCTCAAATATGTTATGCTTGTGCTCGTTAAATATTGGACCACACTTCACATTTAATGAGACGTACCTGTCAAACGTTTCACTTAGTCAAATTCTTAACTCAATTCTTCCTGGTTAATAGAAATTCTGCTAGCTGCGGTTTTCTCGCATGCATTTCATATACTATACAACAACAAAGCCTTTTCCCACAACTAAGTAGGGTCGGCTACATGGATTCTTCGCCTCCATTCAGATCTGTCTTGGGTCAATCTCGGACTTATATCCAAAAAACTAAGATCCCTTCGTATAGTCTCTTTCCAACACTTCTTGGGCCGTCCTCGCCCTCTCTTGGCTGGCTCAACATCCCAACACTCGCATCTCCTAACCGGTGCATCAGTTGACCTTCTTTGCAAATGACCAAATGATGCAAATTGATTTTTGGCGCGTCGATAAAATATTATTTGAACAGTGGATTTCGGTGGAGAAGAAAATAGAGGGGTTGAGAAGAAGAAACTGGAAGGGTTGAGAAGAGAAGACACGCCGGATGCGCGGGGTTAGAGAAGAAGAAACGCGTAGACCGTGAGGGGAAGAGAGAAGAGACTCGTCGGGAATACGAGGGGTTTGGGAGAAGAAGAACACGTGTAGATCACGTGGGGAGAAGGAGAGAGAGGGGAGAGGAGAGAGAGATAAATCTCTATTTTATCACATCTTGAACTGACTAAAATATTGGACCCTCATCCCTTTATATAGGAGGGATGACATCACAAGAATAGAAAATAATTTAAACCGACAACCAATTATCCTAAACTGACTCTAACTAATTAAACTGACTAACTACCAAATTTGAAATTCAAATTAAGACTAATTGAGATCACACGCGATCTCGTTATTTAAAATTACGACAACTTAAAAAATGTAAATAAAATTAACGGCCACAATCTAAATAATTAGACGGCCCTACATGTCGAGTCCACGCTGCATCAACTCTCCTCCGCTTTTAAAAAATTCGTCTCCGGACGAATTGCTTGAACCTTGAGGCTTGACATAAGGCGCTTCATGAACTTGTGTCGACGTGCGCGTGAACGCGAATCATGAGATATGCAACTCAAATCATATTGCATCTTCCAATGCGCGACGGGATCGTCGAATCGTAGGGACAATTCGGTTGCCATGCTCTGATACCAAATTGATGCAAATTGATTTTTGGCGCGTCGATAAAATATTATTTGAACAGTGGATTTCGGTGGAGAAGAAAATAGAGGGGTTGAGAAGAAGAAACTGGAAGGGTTGAGAAGAGAAGACACGCCGGATGCGCGGGGTTAGAGAAGAAGAAACGCGTAGACCGCGAGGGGAAGAGAGAAGAGACTCGTCGGGAATACGAGGGGTTTGGGAGAAGAACACGTGTAGATCACGTGGGGAGAAGGAGAGAGAGGGGAGAGGAGAGAGAGATAAATCTCTATTTTATCACATCTTGAACTGACTAAAACATTGGACCCTCATCCCTTTATATAGGAGGGATGACATTACAAGAATAGAAAATAATTTAAACCGACAACCAATTATCCTAAACTGACTCTAACTAATTAAACCGACTAACTACCAAATTTGAAATTCAAATTAAGACTAATTGAGATCACACGCGATCTCTTTATTTAAAATTACGACAACTTAAAAAATGTAAATAAAATTAACGGCCACAATCTAAATAATTAGACGGCCCTACATGTCGAGTCCACGCTGCGCTGCATCACCAAACCATCTTAAACGGTTTTCTCGCATCTTATCCTCGATCGGAGCTACACCAACTTTCTTTCGGATTGCATCATTCCGAATCCGATCTTTACGTGTATGTCCACACATCCATCTTAGCATTTTCATTTCTGCTACAGCCATTCTCTGCACATGTCTATGGTTAACAGGCCAACATTCAGAGCCATAAAGCATAGCAGGTCTCACGGCTGCTTTGTAAAACTTTCCTTTAAGTTTTAAAGGAATTTTCTTATCACAGAGAACAACGGAGGCTCCTCTCCACTTTAGCCAGCCTGCACTTATTCTATTAGTAACATCTCCATCAATTTCCCCATCATGTTGCAAAATAGATCCCAGATATCTAAAGGAATCTCTCTTCTGAATGTTATCGTCACCAATCTTCACCTCGATTCCTTCACCATTGCTTCCATCAAAGGTGCATTCCATATATTCCGTCTTAGCCCTACTTATACGAAAACCTTTAGTCTCCAATGCATGTCTCCAAACCTCAAGCTTCTCATTTACTCCATCTCTAGTCTCGTCAATCAACACAATATCATCAGCAAATAACATACACCAAGGTAACTCATCTTGAATGTGACTTGTCAACTCATCCATAATCAAAGTAAAAAGAAATGGACTCAAAGCTGAACCTTGATGTAAACCAATGTTGATATCAAAATAGTCAGTCTTCCCCGTCGGGGTCCTTACACAAGATAAAGCCCTATCATACATATCCTTTATGAGATTAATGTATAGGACAGGTACTTGTCTCTTCTCTAAAACTCTCCACAGTATCTCTCGTAGGACGGAATCATAAGCCTTCTCCAAATCAATAAAGATCATATGGAGATTCTTCCTTTTAGCTCTATAAATCTCCATTGTTCTCCTCAGCAAATGGATGGCTTCAATAGTTGAGCGACCTGGCATGAATCCGAATTGGTTTTCTTTTACTTGGGAAACTTGCCTTAACCTTCTTTCCATCACACGTTCCCAAATTTTCATAGTGTGACTCATCAGCTTGATACCTCTGTAATTTGAACAATTTTGAACGTCTCCTTTGTTCTTATAAAGAGGCACCACGATACTCCTCCTCCAATCTTCAGGCATTTTCTTGCTTCGCCAAATAACATTGAATAGATTCGTAAGCCAAGTCAAACCACGCTCACCTAAAACTTTCCATACTTCTACAGGGATGTCATCCGGTCCAACACCTTTCCCAGGTCTCATAACCTTCAAAGCCTCCTCTACTTCTTTTCTTTGTATAGTATATGAAGCATTTCATATACTATATGTTGGGAAAAATAAGAGACTTGTTTATTCCATATGCCCTAGGCTCTCTTATGTAGGAGAGTAGCCTATGGGTAAATTACATCAAGAGTCCAAAAGAAAAGAGAAAATATGAAACGGTACAAAATAGAACATGTATCTCTACACTTCCTTCAAGGTGGAGCATAGATGTCAATCATGCTCAGCTTGGACGAGCACTTCTGGAATGGCCCTCTAAGTAACGCCTTGGTAAAGATGTCTGCAGTTTGGTCCCCTGAGCTAACATGAGATGTAGAAATAAACCCCTTATGAATCATATCTCCTATAAAGTGACAATCAACCTCAATGTGCTTGGTTCAGTCATGAAATGCTGGATTATTTGCAATAAATATAGTAGCTTGATTGTCACATTCCAGAGCCATAGGAAGAGGGACTTTTATATATAGATCTGTAAGAACAACTTTCACCCACATCATTTCTATACTGACCTGGGCCATAACCCTATATTCAGACTCAACACTGGATCTTGCTACAACCGTTTGCTTCTTGCTTCTCCATTAAGCCAGAGAATTTCCGACATACACAACAAATCCAGTGGTGGACTTCCTATCCTTGGGCATCCTGCGTAATCTGCATCTGCACATGCTGAAATAGTAATCTCCTTGTCTCTCTTGAACAACAGACCTGCACCTGGAGATGACTTAAGATACCTGAGTATCATATGTATAGCATTCATATGTACTTGATGTGGTTGCTCTATGAACTGGCTCACCTGACTAACAACAAAAGAGATATCGGGTCTGGTAATAGTAACATAGAGAAGCTTGCCCACCAATTCGCTGTATCTTCTCCTATCCACCTCGTCAGTATCGTCATCATATAATTTCATACTCGAATCCATGGGTGTAGTGGTAGTTCGACAACCAAGCATTTTTGTTTCACTCAACAGGTTAGTGACATATTTCCTCTGGGTCATTACCAATCCATGAGGATTTCTGGAGAACTCCAATCCCAGAAAATATCTAAGGACTCCAAGATCCTTGGTGACAAATTCAAGACCCAACATTTCTTTCGCCCTCTGAATTCCTTGTCCATAATCACCTGTAATCAAGATATCATCTACATACACCATAATTGCAATAATACCTCTGGATGTCTTCTGTACGAACATGGAATGATCTGCATTGGAATGTCTGTACCCCTGTTTTTCAAACAGGTCTGAGAGCTTCTGGAACCAAGCTCTGGGGCTCTGCTTAACGCCATAGATGGCCTTATGAAGTTTACACACCTTAGAACACTCCCCCTCAACAACAAAACCATGTGGCTGTTGCATGTAGACTTCTTCCTGCAAGTCACCATATAAAAATGCATTCTTGACATCTAATTGGAATAGTGTCCAATCACGAGTAACCACAACAGAGAGAAGGATCCGTAGGGTGGAATGGCGAGCAACCGGCGAGAATATATCAAGATAATCCACCCCATATGTCTGTGTAAAGCCACGAGCAACCAGGTGTGCCTTGTATCTGTTAGTGCTGTCATCTGCATTCTGCTTAACCGTAAAGACCCACTTGCAGCTCATTGTAGACACATTGGTAAGTGCAGGAACAAGGCTTCAGGTACCTCTGGACTGAAGAGCAGCCATCTCTTCTTCCATGGCTAAACCCCACCTACTATCCTTCAACGCATCTTGGTAATTCCGTGGAATATCCACCGTCGATTGTGCAATGACAAAGCTCCTGAATTCTTCAGATAAACGATCAAAAGAGACAGTGGATGCTATAGAATATGACGCGCAGCTGCGATTCTGTTTCCGAAGCGCAATAGGAAGATCCAATTCACCTTCATCCTCATCTGGCCTCTGTAACACATCCTACTCAGGTAAATCGGTAGATCCATCAATATTGATTATATTCTCAGAACATACCTCATGCGAGCTAGATGATGAGCGGTGACCATGAGCAGAAGCAGGCGACGGGTATAGTGGAGTGGCAATGGGAGAACATGAATGGTAACAGGACGTGGTAGTGGTGGAGGTGGTGATGGTGGTGGCATGTATATAGCTTCATCAGTGCCAGAGGATACCGACTGATCACCTGTAGAAGAGAAGTACATAACAGACTCGAAAAAGGTAACATCAACACTAACAAAGTATTTCCTGCGCAATGGATCATAACACATGTACCCCTTTTGTGTTTTGGAGTACCCGACGAAAACACACTTGACAGCCCTAGGAGAGAGCTTGCCAATACCTGGAGACAACTGGTGGACAAAGGCCATCGAGCTAAACACACGAGGAGTGAGGGGGAACAATTCTCTTTCTGGAATAACAAGGGAGAAAGGAATCTTCTCACCTAAGACAGACGAAGGCATACGATTAATGAGATAACATGCCGTTAGGATAGCATCGCCCCAGAAAGAATGAGGGGCATGACTCTGTATGAGAAGCGACCTGGTGACATCAAGTAAATGACGATGTTTCCTTTCTGCAACTCCATTTTGTTGGGAAGCATAAACACAAGATGTTTGGTGGATAATCCCATGAGTTGAAAAATAATTGGAGAGAGTATGAGTACGAAATTCCAAGGCATTATCACTTCTCACAATCTTTACCGATGCAGGAAAACATTACGAACTTCATTGATGAAATTTATGATAATATTCTCCGCTTCAGAATTATTCTCTAATAAAAAGACCCAAGATGCACGAGAGAAATCATCTACAAAAACCATATAAAACCTGTGTCCCTGATGATCAGGAACACGACTAGGACCCCAGACATCAATATGAAACAATAGTCTGACGACTGGGAAAGGTAGACCGATGATGTTTTCCCAACTAACAAGCCTCACATTGGATGGACGTGTGAGGTGAAACCTGGGGTAACATACGACACAATTTTTGAAGCGGTGGATGTCCAAAGCACAAGTGCTACAAGAAGGGGGAGACAGATCCATCAGGTAGAGAGGAGGCTCCGGCACAAGGGGTCTGACTGAGACGATATAGGCCGCCCTGCTCATAGCCACGCCCAATCACGTTGTCCGTAAGGATGCCCTGAAAAATGAGAGAAGATGGATTAAAAATTGCTCGACATTGTAAATCCTTTGTAAGTTGACTAATGTTCAACAAATTAATAGAAAAATCAGGTGCGCGCAGCACGTTCTTGAGGTGCATAGAGGGTATCAGGCTAATCTCCCCTTGACCAGTAATTAGGGAATGCGTCCCATTGGCAATAACCACAGTACAACCTGGAGGAACCTGTCGGTAGGCTGTAAGTAAACCTTGATCACCACACAGATGATGTGTGGCACCAGAGCCCATAATCCACTCTAAAGTACCTGATCTACTACTGCTAGTGAATGCATAAGTGCTACCTGAGGTACTGGTGGATGCAGAATCAACAACATCAGAGTAACTATCAGAAGCAAACACTGATGCAACGGGATCGGATGGAGGAATAATGCTCTTCAGACGAGCTACAAGATCATCAGAACGCTGATCCAGAGATGAAGTATATGGGGGCTCAATCTGTTCAGCTACTCGTGCAGAAGCAGGAAATCCATGTTTGGAATATCACGTGTCTTCGGTATGCCCATAACGGTGGCAAAAGGTGCATGATGAACTAATTTGCTGTGGCTGCCATGGCTGAGGCGGTCTGATTTGCAGTGGATGAATGAACAGTAATATGACTCAGTCTGTGAAAGGCTTCCTCCATCGGAGGAATGGTGGAATCTGCCAAGATATGGGAACGTGCTGCCTCGTACTCTGGATCTAGAGCCGCCAGAAATACACCAACCATAGTGGCATTCCGGTAGGTCTTCTGTTGCTCAGGAGTGGCTGTGAGAGGCATGAAGCTGTAAAGCTTCTCAAACATTCCACATAAAGATGTGTATAATGAGTGTAGAGGCCGTCCATTCTGCTTATTGGTAAAGATGTCATGCTGGAGTTGCAAAATCTTCGTCTCATTCTTTGCCTGTGAATATGTAGCAGCCAAAATATCCCCCATTGCTTTTGCAGTGGGCTGGTGGAAAATATCTTTAGCAATCTCAATTGTTAATGTTCCTGATAGCCAAACCTTGGCATATGCATCATCTGCCTCCCAAGAGGCGTTGACCCCAGTCTTCTCAACATGCTCTTCCTCAGTAAGAATATGCTTCTTACTGGTCGACTTCATCATACTCATGAACTGCATTGCCCACAGTTCATAGTTGGACCCGTCCATCTTCACAATAGGCGCAGGACCTCTGAAGGTGCCTGTGGATGGGATATCTGCCTTGCTCTCTGTCATGATGATAATAGAAGACTAGGGTTATAGACCGAAGATATGAACGTCTACACTGACATTCACGGGTTTAGTTGCATGTGTAGACTCAAGCAACCAAACCCATTAACTTGAAGACGCTGGCGAGAGTTTCCTCTCTAGCGAGGGTACCCTAGGGTTAGGTGAACCCTAGGATATTGGACTGGACGGCGTGTGATGGTGGATGCACACTGCACCCACGCGACTAGGGCTGCTCCCTCACGCTTACGGGACCGTGGTTGGTTCCACACATGCGTAGAATCGGGGCTGTGGCCTGGAGGCGAACTGGGGCTGGAACTTGGCGGCGAGAATGCGGGATCGAGCACGACAGAGGTGATGCGAGCGCGGCCGGGGGATGCGCGGAGGGAGCGACGCGCGGAGGGCTCGAAGGTGGAAGCTAGGGTTAGGGTTTTGGTTCGAGAACTCCAGTCTAGGACCGTCGCTCTAATACCATGTTGGGAAAAAACGAGACTTGTTTATTCCATACGCCCTAGGCTCTCTTATATAGGAGAGTAGTCTATGGGTAAATTACATCAAGAGTCCAAAAGAAAAGAGAAAATATGAAACGGTACAAAATAAAAGAGTATATATCTCTACAGTATTAAAATTTCAATTTTGTAATGCATCTTCATGTAGAGAATTGGGAAGTACTGTAAGTCATTGTTTTTCAATTTTGCATTAGCTTTTTCGATTTCCTTCCTCTATTTTATAACTTAAGAAATTATAAAGGAATTGAGATTGTCTGTGGACGAGTCGTTTGTGCGGATTAATTTACAAGTGAAAACAACTTAAAACTGGGATTGCTAATACAACTTTGACCCAAAAAATCATAAAATTGAAATTATATTTGGGAGAGCATCGCCGTCCTTGAACACTTGTACTTACCCCTAGGCATAGTGAGTGAGGATGCAACCACTAAGATTAGAGCCCAAATCCCTAGACTTGCACCCTAAGTCTCCATTTCTGACTCTGGCATATTTAGGAGCTGTAAGGACTTGCCCTCGACCTTAGAAATACGTTTTGGTTGTGTAAGATTGGTAGTCTCCTTAAGGTTGTGATACTGAAACCTGACAGTTCGGGAATATCACCCCTTTGATTGGGAGTTAGCAGGAGCACCGCTGGGCGTAAGGAGACTCCACTGTGTAACAGACATACAATATTGAATTATCACCTAACTAAAACTGAAAGAATCGGTCAGACCTTTACGACCTTCATTATATGCAGTTGGTGAATCTGGGGTTTGCTTTGTATTTGCATTCAAGGGTGTACGTTCAAAGACCCATGCCTTGTTGATAACTCCTTGTTTGAAATCGTGCTCCTTCATCATATCTTTTGACATCGAGAATGGCGGTTTAAGGTGATTTTTGCTCAGACTTTGCTAGTTCTCACTGACCACCCCAAATCGACCATCCTCTTAGGCTCGGGATCACTCACTCCATGAACCCCTTCAGTTTCATGGCAACTCTTTTCATGAGACAAAGGTCAATACGTCACTTTTCATTCTCGAGGGTGGTCAAACCCATACCACCCTTTCTTCTCTCACCACATCGAGGAAGTCCCTCACCTCGATGGTTCTAGATCACATTCTTTCATCTGTATTAATTCGAATCCTCTTTATTCTGAAGGTGAAGAAGGCAAACCAATAAACAAGATGACTCCTAAGAAGAACTATAATGAAGAGGGAGACAGTGACACACTGAAGGATATCCTAGCTAGACTGGCACAAGTCGAGCAACGTAGTGAACAATTCCGAAAAGAGCTTGGTCAGTTAAGGAATGTGGGAGAAAACAAACAAGAGGAGGAATCTATGAGGGATGCTTACAATGCCAGCGCAACACAAAACGAGAATTGGCTAAGGTCAGTCGTCTCTCCCAATGCTGGGAGCTGAAGCATCATTTTCTGACATTCCTACCACTTTTATGGGAATGCAATCGAGGAACCATACATGTTCCTGCATGATTTTGAGCTAGTTGTGACAACCTAGGATGGTATGGTGTTTCTCAAGACTACATCTGTCTTAGGGGGCCTTCCCATTCGCCATAGTAGATAAAGCTGCATATTGGCTTAAGAGCTTGGGGAAGGTAGTCACTACATGGGCAACTTTAAATGACCTGTTTCTTAAGTAGTTCTATCTCCTGAGTAGAACTAGTCAGATGAGATCGTAGATATCTAGCTTCGTACATATATCCCACGAGCCTTTCCACGATGTATGGGATATGTTCAAAGATTTGATCTAGAAGGATCCGTGCCATGATATCGATAAGCCGATCTTGGTCCAGAACTTGTATAGTGGCTTGACTCCAAAGGTCCAAGGTTTAGTGAGTACTGCTTGTAGAGGCAATTACTTGAATAGAGGATCCGATGTGGTATGGATGATTTTTAAGCAAATAACAGAAATCGGCCGCACCAGAGACATCGCTAGGGTTATGATAATCCGCCTCCTTCTCGCGTACATCAAGAGGTGGGCAGATCGACTGTCGTCGATCTAGCGAATGACCTACTCCCCAACATGGGGTTAATCAGTGATAAGTTAACCAAGGTTGACCAGATTGAGAAGAAGGTGAGCGAGATACACAAGCTCGCTGAATGGAGAACCTCACCAAGTTACCTCGACAAATGGTGGAATTAGCTCTAAAGGTGTCTATAGAGATATATGTTATGTCATGTCATGTCATGTTATTCTGTACTGTTTTATATTTTCTCTTTTCTTTCAGACACTTGATGTAATTTACCCATAAGCTACTCTCCTATATAAGAGAGTCTAGGGCGTACGGAATAAACAAGTCTCTTATTTTTCCCAACATGGTATTAGAGCGACGGTCCTAGACCGGAGTTCTCGAACTAAACCCTAACCTTAGCCCCCACCTTCGAGCTCTCTGTGCGCGCGCCGCCGTCTCCCAGTCACGCACTCGTAGCCCCGCTAGGCCCCGCATTCGGCCCCTCCGCTCAGCGCGACGCTCGCCCCCAGCGCCCAGCATCGCATGTTCGGCCTGTGTTAGGCCCCCAGCACCGTGTCGCTTCCAGCGCCGCGCTGCCCGATCCAAGCCCTCGTTCCGCGCGCATGCGTCTCCAGCCTTGATTCCGTGCATGTGCGGTCCCAGCCCTAGTTCTGCGCGCGTGCGGCCCCGATTCTAGTTCCGCATGTGAGCAGTCCCATATCCTAGGGTTCACCTAACTTTAGGGTACTTTTGTGATAGAGGAGACTCTCGCTCGTGTTTCCAAGATAATGGGTTTGGTTGCTTGAGTCTACACATGCAACTAAACCTGTGAATGCCAGTGTAGACGATCATATCTTCAGTCTACTACCCTAATCTTCTATTATCATCATGTCAGATAGCAATACGGATATCCCATCTACAGGCGCCTTCAGAGGTCCAATGCCCATTGTGAAGATGGATGGGTCAAATTACGAACTGTGGGCAATGCAGTTCATGAGTATGATGATGTCGACCGGTAAGAAGCACATTCTTATCGAGGAAGAGCCTGCTGAGAAGACTGGGGTCAACGCCTCATGGGAGGCAGATGATGCATATGCCAAGGCTTGGCTATCAGGAACTCTGGCAATCAAGATTGCCAATGATATTCTCCATCAGCCCACTGCAAAAGCAATATGGGATATTCTGGCTGCTACATATTCACAGGCAAAGAATGAGACGAAGATTCTGCAACTCCAACATGACATCTTCACAATCAAATAGAATGACCGGCCTTTACATTCATTATACACGTCTTTACGTGGAATGTTTTAGAAGCTCTACAGCTTCATGCCTCTCACAGCCACTCCTGAGCAGCAGAAGACGTACCAGAATGCAACTATGGTTGGTGTATTCCTGGCATCCCTTGATCCAGAGTACGAGGCAACACGTTCTCAGATCTTGGCAGATTCCACTATTCCTCTGATGGAGGAAGCATTTCACATGCTGAGTCGCATTACTGTTTCTTCATCTACTGCCAATCAGACTGCTTCTGCTATGGCAGCTTCTCGAGGTCGTGGGGGCCATCATCAATTTCATGGTTGTGGACCACGAGGCAAGGGAGTTCATGTTCAGCCATCATGCACCTTCTGCCACCGTTCTGGACATACAGAGGACACATGCTATTCCAAGCATGGATTTCCTGCTTCTGCATGTGTAGCTGAGCAGATTGAACCTCCACCTGCTTCATCTTTGGATCAACGCTTTAATGACCTTGTAGCTCGTCTGAGGGGCATTATTCCTCCATCCGGTCCCGTTACACCAGCACCTGCCTCCGAGAGTCATTCTGATGTTGCAACCTCTGCCTCGACCGGTACCTCAGGTAGCAGTTACGCATTTACTACCAGTAGTGGATCTGATACTTTAGAGTGGATTATGGATTCTGGTGCCACACATCATCTGTGTGGTGGTCAAGGTCTATTTACAACCTACCGGCAGATTCCTCCAGGCCGAACTGTGGTTATTGCTAATGGGACGCACTCCCCGATTACTGGTCAGGGGGAGATTAGCTTGACATCTTCTATGCACCTCAAGAACGTGCTGCATGCACCTGACTTTTCTATGAATTTGTTGTCCATTAGCCAGCTTACAAAGGGCTGACATTGTCGAGCCATTTTTGATCCATCTTCTCTTATTTTTCAGGACTTCCTTACGGGCAACGTGATTGGGCGTTCCTATGAGCAGGGTGGCCTATATCGTCTCAGTCGAACCCCATATGTCGGAGTCTCCTCTCTTCCTGCTGGATCTGTTTCTCCCTTCCCGTGGTACTTGCGCTTTGGCCATCTACCGCTTCAGAAATTGTGTTGTGTGTTACCCCAGGTTTCACCTCACACACCCATCCAATGTGAGGCTTGTCAGTTGGGAAGGCATCATCGGTCTACCTTTCCCAGTAGTCAGAGTCAGAGTAGTATTTCCAAGTTTGAGTTGTTTCATGTCGACATCTGGGTTCCTAGTCGTGTTCCTGATCATCCGGGACACATGTTTTATATGGTTATTGTGGATGATTTTTCTCGTGTATCCTGGGTCTTTTTGTTAAAGAATAAATTTGAAGCCAGAAATGTTATCATAAATTTTATCAATGAAGTTCGTAATGTTTTTTCTGCATCTGTTAAGATTGTGAGAAGTGATAATGCCTTGGAATTTTGTACTCAAAATCTATCCAACTATTTTTCAACACAAGAGATTATCTACCAAACATCCTGTGCCTATACTCCCCAACAAAATGGAGTTGCAGAAAGGAAACATCGTCATTTACTTGATGTCATAAGGTCGCTTCTCGTACAGAGTCATCCTCACTCTTTCTGGGGCGATGATGTCCTCACGACATGTTATCTCATTAATCGTATGCCATCGTCTGTCTTAGGTGAGCATATTCCTTTCTCCCTTGTTTTTCCTGAAAAAGAATTGATCGCCCTCACTCCATGCATGTTTGGTTTGGTGGCCTTTGTTCACCAGTTGTCTCCAGGTATTGATAAGCTCTCTCCTAGGGCTGTCAAGTGTGTTTTTGTCGGGTACTCCGGAACACAAAAGGGGTACATGTGTTATGATCCATTACGCAGGAAATATTTTGTTAGTGCTGATGTCACCTTTTTCGAGTATGTTATGTACTTCTCTTCTATAGGTGACCAGTTGGTATCCTCAGGCACTGATGAAGCTATATACATGACATCACCATCACCACCTCCACCACTACCTACATCCCCTACACCTCCTGCTACAGTTCCTGTTCCCCCATTGTCACTCCACTGTACCTGTCGGCCTGCTTCTGCTCATGGTCACCGCTAATCATCTAGCTCATTTGAGATATGTGCTGAGAATATAATCAATATTGATGGATCTAACGAATTACCTGAGCAGGATGTGTTACAGAGGCCAGATGAGGATGCAAGCAATTTGGATCTACCTATTGCACTCCGGAAACAGAAGCGCAGCTGCACGTCATTTCCTATAGCATCCACCGTCTTTTTTGATCGTTTATCTGGGGACTTCACGAGCTTTATTATTGCATTATCGGCGGTGGATATTCCACGGAATTACCAAGATGCATTGAAGGACAATAGATGGCATCTAGCCATGGAAGAAGAGATGACTACTCTTCAGTCGAGAGGTACCTGGAGCCTTGTCCCTGCACCTACAGATGTGTCAACAGTGAGCTGCAAGTGGGTCTTTACAGTTAAACAAAATGCAGATGGCAATGTTGACAGATACAAGGTACATCTGGTTGCTCGTGGATTTACACAGACATATGGGGTAGATTATCTTGATACATTCTCGCCGGTTGCTCGCCATTCCACCTTACGGATCCTTCTTTCTGTTGCGATTACTCGTGATTGGCCACTATTTCAATTAGATGTGAAGAATGCCTTTTTATATGGTGACTTGCAGGAGGAAGTCTACATGCAACAACCACCTGGTTTTGCTATTGAGGGGGAATGTTCTAAGGTGTGTAGACTTCATAAGGCCATCTATGGCCTTAAGCAGAGCCCCCAAGCTTGGTTCCAGAAGCTCTCAGACTTGTTTGAAAAACAAGGGTACAAACAGTCCAATGCAGATCATTCCCTGTTCACACAGAAGACATCTAGAGGTATCATTGCAATTATGGTGTATGTAGATGATATCTTGATTACATGTGATGATGAACAAGGAATTCAGAAGGCGAAAGAAATGCTGGGTCGTGAATTTGTCACCAAGGATCTTGGAGTTCTTAGATATTTTCTGGGATTGGAGTTCTCCAGAAATCCTCATGGATTGGTAAGGACCCAGAGGAAATATGTCACTGACCTGTTGAGTGAAACTGGAATGCTTGGTTGCCAACCTGCCACTACACCCATGGATCCGAGTATGAAATTATATAATGACGACATTGATGAGGTGGATAGGAGAAGATACAGAGAATTGATGGGCAAGCTTCTCTATGTTACTATTAGCAGACCCGATATCTCTTTTGCTGTTAGTCTAGTGAGCCAGTTCATGGATCAACCACGTCAGGTACATATGGATGCTATACATATGATACTCATATATCTTAAGTCATCTCCAAGTGCAGGTCTGCTGTTCAAGAAAGACAAGGAGATTACTATTTCAGCATGTGCAGATGCAGACTACGCAGGATGCCCCAAGGACAGGAAGTCCACCACTGGATTTGCTGTTTATGTTGGAAACTCTCTGGTTTTTATCGGACACGCGTATTTTTGATATTTCGATGGATTTACATGGTTTCATTAATGGAAATTGTTTGATATAATGAGTAATAGGCTCTGGTTGTTCGTCGTTCAAGAATTCTCGTTTAGGCAGTTCATCATAGTGTTTTGATCTCTGACCCGGTTCCTCCACCACCGCGAACCTCGGTTAGATACAAGCATGTTACACTTTTGATTTCTTTTATTTATTGGGAGAACCCAAGTACTCTCTTGCGGATTCATGAAACAACTCTCAGAAATCTTTTTCCCCTTTGGAAGATGCAGGAGCGAAACAATCAACCTATTGATATTGGAAGACCAAAAAGTTGATTTTCAACACGATCCATATAATAAATTTGCATAATTAATTCATAATAAAATAAAAAATTGTATGTATCTAGGGAAAATTCACTTTAAAGGAACTTTGAATAAGCCAATTCATTTGGGACCCTGCAAATCCATTCTTTTCCTATTCAAAGATCAGCCCTTTGTCTCTGTGTTTTCACGTCGAGAATTCTTTGTAGATGAAAAGATGTCAAAGGGGCTTATTACTTCCCAAACAAATCCTCCCACATCTATATATAAACACTGGTTCATCAAGAATACGCATGAAAAGCACTTCGAATTGTCGATTTATCGCCAAAGATGGCTTAGAACCAATAGCTCATTATATAATGGGTCTTTCCGTTCTAATACTCTATCCGAGAGTTATCATTCCATCCATAAATACATTTTTTCCCTATAAGTTCCAGCATCGATAAGAATTCTAGTTCTTATTGTTCATATGTTATGGTATGAATATACCATACCAATTCGTTATGCATGGATGATGAGTACCTATTGATACAGAGCCAATTCCAATAGACTTATTGAACGTTCCCATTGGCGTGAACCGTTATAGCCAGATCCAGTGCTGAGTCTGAATATAGGGCTATGGCCCATGTTAGTACAGAAATGATGTGGGTGAAAGCTGTTCTTACAGATCTATATATAGAAGTTTTACTTCCTATGGCTCTTGAATATGACAATCAAGCTGCTATATTTATTGCAAATAATCCAGCATTTCATGAACGAACCAAGCACATTGAGGTTGATTGTCACTTCATATGAGATATGATTCAGAAGGGCTTCATTTCTACATCCCATGTTAGCTCAGGGGACCAAACTGCAGACATCTTTACCAAGGCGTTACTTAGAGGGCCAATCCAGAAGTGTTCGTCCAAGCTGAGCATGATCGATACGCTCCACCTTGAGGGGGAGTGTAGAGATATCTGTTATGTCATGTTATTCGGTGTTGTTTCATATTTTCTCTTTTCTTTCAGACTCTTTATGTAATTTACCCATAGGCTACTCTCCTGTATAAGAGAGCCTAGGGCGTACGGAATAAACAAGTCTCTTATTTTTTCCAACAGTGTCCAAGATCAAGATACCTGCCCCACTTGCACCCCCTACTCCCATCTGCTAAGTGCACTACATTCAAGAGCAGCATGTGCAGGGGACTCACAACACATGGGTTCATTGTCTGCTTGAGCCCTACGAGAGTCAGTTCATGGAGCCGACCATCGATACAGTTACTGACGAACCTCCATTGGTGTGGGAGGTGAATGGGATATGGTATACCAATTTTCCCAACTCCACCCAACGACGCCTCAACAACACCCTCAGTACCCACAACATAGCTAATACCTCCCTCAGTCCCAGTACCATCAGTTTTCCTCCCCTTAGCTTCAAGTGTCAGGCCATCAAGGCCCCTTTCAGTGCCAACAATACCTCCCTCAGCAGAGCCAGTACCGACAACATGTCCATAAGGGACCTAATCGATCTCACTAGGTTCAACAGTAGCCTCCCCAGAGGCAGGATCACATGGCATAGTTTTTGGGTACCTTTGACTTTCAGAGGATCTTCGATGAACTGAAACTCATCTGCAATGAGCATCGGGATTAGAGAGCCGATATCAACCGGCTTTCACATTGGCGAGATGAGTGTACTACCCACAAGGCCTTCATCCCAATACATGTTCAGGTTAACCCCAACAACATGAATCAAGAACAGAGCTGCCAGAAGGATCATGTATACTATTCCGATTTTCTTGAATCAGATCATGAGATTCTACCGCATGATATTCACCATATTATTCGCAGGAGTGACAGGACAATGTTGACCCTTGATCTGGCATGCTGGAGAGGGGCGGAGGATACCGATGAGCCCACCCTTGTGGAGAGCTCAAAGGAGGAGCATCACCACTAGCATCGACACCTCCTTCAAGATCACCAAGGGGATTCAAATCCCTAAAAATCCAAAAAAGCAAAAAATCTGAAAAATTCCAAAAAGAAGAATAAAACAACATTGAGCATGATCGCCAACGAGTCTTCAGGAGATGAGAAGACTTCCATGGATGCAACACCAATACCTATTTTCCTGCAATTTCAATTCCCTTTTCTGCATTTCAGTCGAGTGCTATACAAAGTCCAAGTCGTAGTTCGAGTCATGTACAATCGTACTTTGATTTCAATAAAAAATCAGATAATGATGTTTCTGTTTTACATTCAAAGCCCCCATAATCTCTTTTCCTCAGGCATTGTCGAAGGGAAAGAAAAAAATTTTGAAAAAAAATGATAAAGATGCCTTGAAGATGGAAAGGATGTGTCGTGAGAATGCCAAAGTTGAGGCCGCTTTCCTCCAATTAGTGGATATGTTTCCTCATTCAAGAAGTATCTAAAGGTGAGATGCACATCTATTAGGACTAGCAGGAAGAAGAACACGAGAACAATGAAACGTGTTTTGTCCGTAACCACTACCTATGCTATCAAAAATGGGATTCCAAGGAAGAAGAGAGATCTAGGTGCCCACTTCATCACTAGTCGGATATCAGACACATCTTTTGCTCGTACTTTATTCGATGATGGATCCTCCGTCAATGTGTTGCCTTGTTTCCTCTTAGATCATCTAGATTTAGGTCATCTTAGGAGATTGCAGGCACTTCTACAGTTTGCAGACTGATCTATTAAGAGACCTAAGGGAATGCAGTGGGGCATTATCCTTGACATCAAGGGGAAGCAATACAAGGTGGACTTCACGGTCCTAGATATGGAGTGTCCCCAAAGATGACAATATTCCCATATTATCCTTGGTCATCCTTTTCTGAGGATGATTGGAGCTATATTTGACTATATTTGACTATTCTGAGCTAGGGTCTCGTATATAGAGAGAAAACTCTAGAGAGTACAAGAGTTACGAAACTCGAAAGGTCACGGGAGGTTACAGAACTCGAAAGGTCATAGAGGGTTACGGAACTCAAAGGGTTACATGGTGTTACGGAACCCGAAGGGTTACAAATATAAAATGTTAAATAATAACTCTATCATTCCCCCTTAAGCTGGAGCCGAGAAAGCTGCAACTTGTAACACAAAGAAAAAGTATACACATCTTCACACGATGCATCATAATAACATATGTCTGCTGTTGGTAGAAGACCTCGCTCGAGGACAGGTCTGCGGCTTTCAGGTTACCGGAACGTATCTCTGTCATGTATGTAGAGTCGTTGGGATATCAGGTCACCGGAACGTATCTCTATCGTGTCTGCAGGTCACCGGAATATATTCATGCCTGCAGGTCAACATGGTATCAGAGTGACGATCCTAGACCAGAGTCTAATACCCTAAATCCGCCGTCACCACCAGCCTTCTCTCCGCCGACAAGGAGAGAGGGCTGGACCTTCCTACGTCGCTTGTAGATTCGATGGTCTCGCGTAAGGCAGTCCGAGTTCCCAACAATACCAGCTACCACCTCCAACGGCACCTAAAGTGCTACTCGAGGCTCCAACAGCTCCATCCGCACCTCCTGCGTCGCCGGCAGCGCCTGGAGCCCCCCCTCCCAACAACCCCTGCTTCACTGCGACTTGTTTCTCTCAACTTTTTGTTTCTCCCAACTTGATGTTCAATACTCTTTATTCTATCAAGAATGGGAAGAAGGGAGAAGTCAGAGATGACTCTTCATGACGTCTGTTGGCCTACCACGGTCACGACTGACACTCCAGACTACTACTACTACTCAAATCATCCGTCTTCATCGAGCATCGACCTCTTCGTTAGGGCGTATACTTCTTCTTTTACGACCCGACTACTGCTCCTCGTTGGACTTCTTCTACATCGATTCTTCTTCAGGTACGACAGAGATATGTTCCGGTGACCTGCAGACACGACAGAAATACGTTCCGGTGACCTGATATCCCAACGACTCTACAAGCATGACAGAGATACGTTCCGGTGACCTGCATGCCGCAGACCTGTCCTCGAGCAAGGTCTTCTACTAGCAGCAGACATGTGTTATTATGATTCATCGTGTGAAGATTTGTATACTTTTTTTTTGTTACAGCTGCAGCTTTCTCGGCTCCAGCTTGAGGGGGAGTGTTAGAGTTATTATATTTACATTTATTTTTGTAACCCTTCGGGTTCCGTAACACCTTGTGACCCTTTGGGTTCCGTAACCCTCTATGACCTTTCGAGTTCCGTAACCTCTCATGACCCTTCGAGTTCCGTAACTCTTGTACTCTCTAGGGTTTTCTCTCTATATAAGAGACTCTAGTTCTATAGAATAAACATCTCATTTTGTTCCTCATCTCAACAGTTAGTGAAACTGGCCTTAAAAGAAAACTTGTAGATCCCACAGAGGTATAAAAACTATGAGCGCTCGTAAAAAACCGAGAAAAGGTTGGGATTTGAGACCCACACACTAAGCTACCACTGTCCTAACTGGGCTTCCTATCTCCCGCCCAGCTGAGGGCCAACGCACCCTCGCACAGTCAGAGTAAGGGTCACCCTGAATGGCACCTATAATTATCAGTCGTTGTCGAATCATCACCACTGACTTGATTCCACATCCTTTCTCAATCTCTGTCGTGGTTGACTGTACAGATCTTGGTCTTTTATAAATAATTCAATTAATAGTGGTCTATAGTCAGTAGAATATGCCTAAAGAATTAATTTAAAAGGTGATCGATTTTTGTAGTCATTGCTTATTATTTCTAAAATTTAGAGATTATGAGATATTCATTGGATCTAGATCTAAATTTCATTCGATGTAGAAATTCCACTTTTCTTATTTAACTCATAATTTAGTAGCATAATTATTTATCTAAATTTTATAGGTCACTTATATAAAAAGACCCCGTTTCTCTCGATTCGAGCATCTATCAAACATATGCATCATTAGGTTGTCAATTTCTTATCAATGATCATAGTCGCAGGGCATATCAGGTTGTATTTCACAATGGTTATTTAAGGGAAATGATGCCGACTAAGATAGATGTATTAGTTTCTGAAGGCATATATACTCTTGTTAATAACTCTTAGGATGCACTTGGAAGTTGTAAATGAGTCTTCATGATCAAGCACAATAATAATGATGACAATGTCTACTTGGTCGTCAATGACTTCATATTAGATATACATCATTGACTACTTTGGCATAGTTTCTCATGTAGCCCACTAATCTATTATGGTGATCATGTTCGTTTTTTAAAGAAAATAGGAGGATTATGTTAGTCGTCATTGTAAAGGACTGACCACTTAGTAATTTGATATAAAGAAGACTTCTTATATGAAGGTATATATGAAGCAAAGATTGAGAAATCTCAAAAGATTTAGGAGGTTGTCTAATTTGTATGTTTATCACTCTCGAATCTCTTAATTCAAGTGTGAAAATTTCCATCAAATCCTCACATCTTGTCATGAAGTTAGATCTTAAACAGTGATATGATTTTCATCTTAATATATGCAACTCGTCCAAGATTTGGCTATAATTTGATCTTAAATTTAGATTTAAGAATCATAATTTAGTAACTCTTAGAGAGAAAAAATCCTCATACCAAAACCCTTAAATCCACCTAGTTCTAGTGATCTTAGGAACCTTCATATCGCAGCCTGGATGTAGTTCAAAATTTGCAAGGGTTCTCGCATGTAACGACCCCATTTCCCGGCCGTCGGATCCTCCCATATCCGGATCTGGTTACTCAAA